>JAJKFI010000156.1:1603847-1645268 GCA_029204185.1 Lerista edwardsae | reverse complement strand
GTACGCAACGGGCGGGCTGCCGCTCACCCATTCCTCCCGCCCAGCGTTCCGGCTGCATGACGCCGCTGGCATTATCCCCTCGGGGCCTACCTGAGCGACTCGGTGCGATTGAACTGGCGGCAATCGGAAGCGAGAAACAGCTTGTCCAAGTCCCTCAGCACGAGGTCCTTCATGTCGGAGAAGGGCGCCGACAGATTCCTGGCAGTGGGAGGAGAGAGAGATGCTGGGACCACGAAAGAGGATTAACGGCAGAAGGAATCAGGTCAGCGTGGGCACAGTCCTTTGTGAGGACAGGATGGCAGGCCTGGGAACAGTCACTCATCTGCAAGCAGTAGCAGTCAGCTTGTGCATTTGGAACCAGAGGTGAAAGATGTCACTTTGTATCTGGTTCCATTTGTTTCAAAACAAATGCACCCAGGAACAAACGAGGATTCTGGTTTTGGACCTTAAGAGCATAAGAAGAGCCCCACTGGATCAGGCCAAAGGCCCATCCAGTCCAGCTTCCTGTGTCTCACAGAGGCCCACCAGGTGCCTCAGGGAGCACACGAGACAACAAGATGTCTGCACACTGTTGCCTCTCCCTTGCACCTGGCATTCTGAGGTAAATTTTGAGGCAAACACACTGGTGGCCAGTCAAGATTCTCCACAGCATTTCTCTGTGACAGCCACCAGAACCAGACACTCCTCTTCAGCCAGGTACTCATAGGAACATAGGAACAGCCCCACTGGATCAGGCCAAAGGCCCCTCTAGTCCAGCTTCCTGCATCTCACAGTGGCCCACCAGGTGCCTCAGGGAACACACGAGACATCCGGATTCCTGAATCCTGTTGCCATTTCCTTGTTCCTGGCATTCTGATGTAGCCCACTACTAACCACCCACCATGGCCTATAGCCCACAGTGGAATTTTCCTCCAGAAATCTGTCCAATCCCCTTTAAAGGTACCTTCAATTGCTACTATTTGTTTCACTTTTATTTTTCCATAAACTATAACCTTACTTGGAACGTTAGTACCTGGCAAGAGCTCTTCCATGCAGTCACCTCCTTGTGGTGACTTTTTTTTAACCCACACTGATCTGCAACAGTGCTGTGCCACAGGGCAGTACAGGAAAAAATAAAACCTGCGCATAAACAGTCTCCCTCCACTTGACCAGACGTGGAAGATTTCTGCAACCTGGAAGTGAATGGGTTCTTTCGGCTTCTTTCAGGCAGAGGGCATGCCTCAAAGGATTTAACGGAAAAACCTGCAGGCACATGGTTCCCAAGTCCAGCAGCAGGGTTAACATTGCAATGATCACCATTCCTTGCAAGTTTGGTGGCCCCATGCTTAATCAGCTGGGCAGCGACCCCCACAGATAGGTGGGGTGTTGGTATATTTGGGGCACGAAAAAATGAACAAAAAAATTAGGTTGTCTACAAAACCAGACAAACCAAAACAGCTATGGCCAAAGAAACACTGAGCATGCTCAGTGGCCCTCAGAAATGTCAAAGCAGATGAGAATCAGTTGAAAAAAAAGGGAGGAAAGATGTGGGAAGGGAACTGGCCTATTCCAGCCCCTTACAGGAGGCGGGCATTAGGGGTGTGGCGGGGGAATGTGTGCCAGGGGATTTAAACATTGCTCTTCCCACACTGTACGTGGAAGGTTTGGCCAGCCCCAAGCCCAAATCCCTTGGTGTTCTATAGCACCAGAGACTGAGGACTCAGGAGAGTGGGAAGGAAGAGAGGCCCTGGGAGAGGGTGGCTGGCTGGCTTGAGGAAGAGGAACAGAGTCAGGTTTGCCACGGCATTGCTTCATCCATTCCAAGCTACCGAAACTGTGCTTTTCCCAGCCTGGCTGGGGCCTCCTCCTGCCGCCGCTCCTCCTGCTCCTCCTCGGGAACTTCTTGAGATTCCTCAGCCATGCCTAGGAGGTGCCTCCGACCTGGACCAGACTCCACTTCCTGCCTGGGCGGGCTCACATCTGCCGTCTTACGTTCACTGATACTGGACAGAGGGGGAAAAAAGGGAAGTTATTTCCGGGATACCTTGTCGTCTGAATTATTTATTTATTTATTTATTTATTTGATGCATTTTTATACCGCCTTTCTCCAGATTTCTCTGGACTCAAGGCGGTTTACATGGGCAGGCTGTTCATAAACCCCATTTTTTCAATTGGGGTTTTTTACAACTGTTGTTCTATGTACCATTCGCAGAACCCTCAATTTTCTTCAGATGTTTCAATGTGTGGTCATGATCCTGGCTGCACTCTTGCACCTTCTGAGCCTTCACCGTCCACCACAGATCGCACCTTGGCAGGTTCTTTTGTCAGCTGACTCCTCCACACTCCTCCCATTCCTCTACAAGCTCTGTCAGTGACTTCCGGTCTCCCATCCAAGGCCAATCCAAGGCTGATCCTGCTTAGCATCTTCAGGCAAAGGCAACAGCTCAACCTCCAGACCACGCTTCCTGCAGATTTAGTTCTGATCCCTGCAGCAAAGTCAGATGCCCAGACATGGGCACACATGAAGCTGCCTTCCAGGGATCAGACCCTTGGTCCTGCTTGCTCAGCACTGTCCCACTGGCAGAGACTCTCCGAGGTTTCAAGACAGGAGTCTAGCTGGACACGCCAGGGGTTTAACCTGCAATCCTGTGCGTTCAAAGCAGGTGATCTACCACTGATCTGCAGTCCCTCCCCCAATGCCAACAGGGGCTCCCAGAAAGTGGGGTTCTTCACACCACAGTTGTTATAGGCTAAAGTAGCCTGTAAACCCTGCCTTCATGCTACTACAACTTTTACACAAAAGTTTGTGCAAAGAGAAGGGAGAAAATGACCCGGTGTTCTCCCAATTATCAACAACAGGAACGATTTGTGGATTGGCAGGCATCTTCATCAACTTCCTGGATTGTGTGACCATGTACGACTCTTCCCACAGAGGGCAAACACAGCTGGGTCGGCAAAAAGAGGAGTGGGATTTCAAGCAGACAGAGGAGAGAGCCACACAGTGAGGGCTACATCTGGGACCGAGGATTCGGTGAATCACAGAATATATTGGTTAAAAACTCCATTGAAAAAATGTGGGTTAGACTAGCCTGCCCACGTAGGCTGTCTTGGGCATTTGCTTCAGCATGGGAAAGGCAGGATAGAAATTCTTCAAACAAATAAAATAGAATACAACCTATGACCCTGCAGGGATAGATGCAGTAGGCAAGCTAGGATCTTTCCAGAAATAGTTTCATGCCAAGGAAAACAGAAACTGGTTCTCTAACCAGTCTGCTGAGTTTAGCCTTGCAAGTGCACAAATGCCCAAGGGGCAGCTCCACCGGCACACGGAGAACAGGTGTAATTGAATTCTCTGTGAGTTTGCCAACTGCGAAGGCGTCAAGACCAGGAACAAGGAGCCAAGTTGCTTATTAACCAAGAGACTGGCAAAGAAATACCCACAGTGCCACCTCACCTAACAGGTCCAAAATTGAAGGCGATGAAGAGCAGCACAACCATGACGCAGATGACTTTCCGGTTCCCAGAGCCAAATTTCAGTTCGCTGTTCTGTACAGGAAGAGAGAGATGAGATCAGGCCTTCTGGCACAGGGCCAGTTTAAAAGCCTCACCTCCCTCGTAACTGAACTGCATGTTGCTTGTTGGCAACTTCACAATGGGCTGAAAATGATGACACTGCATTTCATGACCAGACGCTCTGCAAATACAGAGCTGCCGAATCAGAATAAATCCAGCCAGGTGATTTTAGCAAAGGGGGAAGCAAAGTGTTTCATTAACTGCCTACGCTAGATCTGTATAAGAGACCCAAAAGAGAACATGTTGTCCATTACAAAAGGTGGAGCTCAGCCACAGGGGAGAAGACAGATACTGCAAAGCTAAAAACCTCATTTTGCAGTTCCCAGTGCTCAGACATCCTCCCCTGCCCCAGCTCTGTCACGGGGACATAGCTAATGAAAGTGTAGCCCAGTGCAACGGGCAAAATATTGCCTTGGAACAACAGGATGTGGTGTCACAATTGTATTTTTGTTTTCTCTGGGTTTTTGGCCATACCTTTTGATAGAGGAGAGCAGTAGCGCCAACTTGGGTGTGGCACGGGGGCCGGGGGCCCTCCCAATGTTTTGTGGGTGTGGCTGTGCCACCCCAATATCTCACCCCCCGTGCCCCCCCTGCAAAGAGCGGAGCTGACCATGAGCCTGTGGTGGGGCGGGGGGAAACCGTGCGCTTCTCCAGCTTCCAGAGCTGGGAAGGCATGCTTGTTCCCCCTGGCGCTGCTCAGGCAGTTGGGCAGACCATCAATGTCTGCTTCCTACTTACAGTGACTCACATGAGCTACCAGTATAGGTCTAATTTTCCCAATGGTCTATTACATGTTTTTTGCGCTCAGAGATTTTAGAAGGTGCAATTTCAAAAAAGGGAGAAATTATGAAGAAATCATGTTTTTAGCGCAATGCATCATGGTTGCAAGGAAGTGCAAATGAGCTCATAACCAAGTCACAGGTCACACCTCTGACTAGCACGCACTCACCTCGTTCACGACACAGTCCAGCCGCCGTCGGAGAAGGGCGTTCTCTCGCCGCAGTCGCTCATTCTCTGTCAGGGCTTCCCGCAATCGGGACTCCAACCCTTGCAGGTATTCCTTTTTTTTCCGCCGAGACTGGCAGGCTGACTCGCGGTTCTTAATCATCCGCTGTTGCCGTTTCAACACCTTGATCTAAAGGGAAGTGGCAGGCAACAAAGGAATTCAGAAATGCCCTCTAAATTAAGTAAGATTCCGTCTCTGGAGCACAGAAGCGCTATAATGTAGCCAAAGGACAATTTTTTTCCACAGAATCACAACCCAATTCTACTTGGCTGCACTGCTGGCAGAACAAATGCTCCGCCCCTTCTGGCTGCCGAAAAGCAGTCATAAAACATGCTCCAGCAGGGCACTGAGCAGTGTGCTACCAGAGCCTTCCCATGCATGTTGCTGGTCCACTGGAGTCCAGTGAGTCCCCGGAGCAGGTAAACCAGCAGAGGAGGCTGGAGCAGACGGGAAGGGTGGAAAGGGGGAATGGAACTGGGCAGGTAGGGGGTAAATCCAGCTGCAATGGCGCACGCCAGATCTAATCCCTTTCTCTCTTCAAACCTGCACAAGGAAAATTGCTGGCACAGGTCCAAAGAGACCCATTGTGGAGCTGGAAGCTCATGGAGGCTCTAAAGGCTCCACCCCCCCCCCCCACTGGGGGGCAGGAGGTGTGGTCTGGAGGTTGAGCTGTTGCCCTGCCTGAAGATGCTAAGCAGGATCAGCCTTGGATGGGAGACCGGAAGTCACTGACGGAGCTTGTGGAGAAGTGTGGAGTCAGCTGACTAGAAACAAAATCTTGAGAATCTTCCAAGGTTTGATCTGTGGCTGCCTGTGAAGGCTTGGAAGGTGTCAAGAGTTTAGCCAGGATCATGACCACACACTGAAAGGGAAACATCTGGAGAAATGGAGGGTTATGGGAATTGTACATAGAACAATAGTGGTAAAAACCCTATTTGAAACAAAAATGGAGTTTATGAACTGCCTGCCAATGTAAACCACCTTGTGTCTTGAGAAAGGCGGTACAAAAATGCCTTAAATAAATAGACAAACTCACACTTATTCCAACACAGTTGCACCAGTGGGGTGAGGGTGGGGTGGGGGATAGGATTGGGCTGTCAATCTGTGAAGTTCATTGCCAGAGGATGCTTCAGAAGCACAGAAAATTTGTTTTAAAAGTTTAAATAAATACATGGAGACTAAACTCATCAGAGGTGTTAGTACCTCCCACACAAAATGCCAAAGATTAACACGAGGTACTACTGGTGTGACACGTTTGTGGACCTCCCCATAGCTCAATACTGCTGGAAGACAGAGTGGTGAGCCACAGCCTCTGAGCTGACATGTTCAGGGGAGGTTGTGGGACAAGGCTGAGGAACCTCAGGGCACAGGCAGGAGAGAGAAGGGCAGGATGAGACAGTACTTACATCAATCTCTTGGTTGCAGGGTCCAATTTGTGTTGGTGCAGGAACGATAGTTTTGGCTTCTGGTTTTGGAGCTGGTTTTGCTGGGAGAGTTTCCTTCACAGGGGACTGAACCTTGATCAGTCCCGACACTGGGAGATGCAGCAGTTCTGACTGGGAAATGACTACACCCTGCGCTGAAATGCAAAAAAAGACAAAATCACATAAATGCCACACTTCACTCCTACCATTTTCCCCGGAGTGAAAGAAAGCAAGGATTGATGTGAGAGCTTCTGCACAGCAATGCCCTGGCACCCCAGATTGGAAGGAGGCCTCATTCCCAGTTTACCTGCAATTCCTGGGTTGATTGTCTGTGGCTGCTTTACGGGCACAGGCTGCAATAAGATGGTCTGATTGGAAGTGGGTGCTGGCTGCACTGGGACCGTGGTTACCACAACCGGCTTTGGCTGAATGGGAGGCTTCCGGCTGAGAATGCTCTCCGCTTTGTTGGGAGCTGCTGTTTTCCCTGAAATTGAAAAAGCCAATCAGTGCAGCCGAAGCTTCTCCCTCTTCTTAGGGCTTTGATGTCCATGTCAGGAACTACCATATATACTCATGCATAAGTCAATCTCTGGGATAAATGGAGGCCACGTTTTAAGCCAAATAGAATTTGCTATGACCCGTGGATACGCTGAGGGTAAAACTAGAGGGGGTAGTTAATTGTTCTGAGACAGCAACAGCCAATCAAAAAATAGCGCCATTTCACTTTCTTCTGAGATAGCACAGAAATGAAGCGATTCTCCAAACACAGCGGAAGAGAGATGGAAGTGCATATGGGAGTCATAGGCTTTGTGAGGAATACAGTTGCACCTCTATTGCAACAGCCCTCATAATGACTACAATTCCCATAAGTACTGCCACCCCTCTGCCTGTTTGGAGAAGGAAAACGGCTACCAGTTTTTTTGCTTGATGTCTGTTGGAACCTGAGAACAATTACCGGTAAGTAAAATTACTCCTTTTTTCTACCCTCTTGCTTTCTGCTTCTTAGCCCAGCCCCTCCCCGCAACTGTGGGTTGAAGCTTTACTAATCATACTGACCCATGTATAAGTCGATCCATGTTTTCAGGGTCAATTTTCAGGCATAAGTCTATATAAGTCTAAAAATTTATGTCTATGTGATTCCACTAAGGCGTTTATCAACAAGTAGGCTGCTATTTGCCTCTCTAACGCACTCCTCACAGTAACCAGAAGAGCTAACTCCCTTAAGCACCCCGAATTTGAACACTTACCTAATCCACTTCTCTTTAATTTCACTCAACTTTTCCCCTCTTTTCCAAAGATTACATATCCAACCCAGTTTGCTATTATCAAAAACAAATACATCACTTATGAATTCAATTTAAAACAGATAAATGACGTTCTCCTTTAAAGGTGTTCCATTTTCCCTCAGAGAGCTACTGATAGGAATGTTCACAAACATTGTAACTGCTAGGAGTGCATTTTTTTTCCAAAAATGTGTGTAATTAATATTTTTAGAAACTAAAAAGAGGCACATCGTTAAGATCTGTGAGAAAAGCCACACACTGCCCACAGCAAACTGCTGGCAGAAAAGAATTGGCAAGGAAGCGAGGTATGGAGGCAGAGGCTGCCTGTGGACTAGTGAGTGAAAGGACAGACAGGCAGAACAAGATGTGTCTGATGATGATGAGATGAATGGTAAATTTGCCTAATTTGCATTCTTTGTTTTGGGCACACAGATTTTTCCTTTTAAAGTAAAGAATTCCCAGAGCACTTAGGTGTGAGATTCGCACCTACCGTTTGAAGGTCAAGGGGAGTTTGAGTCGCTCGACACTTTACCAAAATGCTTGAACCGGCCCCCTTGCGCCCACTTTTAGGGGAGGCCATGACACAGTCCTGTCCACTGCTACATACCTGTCTCAGGAGCTGGAACGACACTGATGTGCACAGTGCCAAAGGGGGGTGAAAGGACATCTCCAAACATGCACGGCGGTGTCGGGGGGTGCTCGATCTTCAGCCCAATCACTTCAGCAGGGCTGGAGACCTGAGACACAAAAACACAGGTTTGAACACAGGACACATATGTGACAAGACAGTGCATATAAAGGGGTCAATGACAGACATACCTGCCCTGGGAAGTCGGTGGAGGAAGAGGAAGAAGAGGTGGCAGTGGAGGAATCAGAGCAGTGAGACGAGGCAGGGGAGACTGGCTCAGACTTCACCTGCAGCTCTAAAAGAGACGGTAAACAAATTTTGTTAGCATTCTTCCACTCCCGACAAGCACAACCCAAAAAGAAAAAGAAACCACTCGTAATTCTCTCATCTCTGCCCATTCAATCACATAACATTCCTATCAGTTCCCACAGCCAGACCCTGCCAACGTCGGACCTGCATGGAAGCTGTCACCGTGAGTATCTGTTAGCCATCCCAGCTAAGTGTTCTGCTTTCACCACGAGCAGATGTTTCCCTTTCCAGCTGAAAAGAGCCGAGGCCTCCTTGTTCCGTCTGCTGGACCTCGTGCTGCCCTCCTTGCCGATCGAAGCTTCAGCAGTGGTGTTGTCCATATGGACCAACATACATTGGCCCAGATCAGCGGCGTCATCCTCAAATTAAGTTCCGGAACGCTAGGTGGGACTTACCGCTTGATTGACAGGATGTCTGTGATGTGTCACTGCCTGCCCGCCCGCCACACAGGCTCCCTCCGGTTGGCGCGCCCCTCCGCTGCTTGCCCAGGCACCCGGCGCACCCTCCAGGCAAGCGGGCACCCCCTCCGAAGCCAGGGGTGCCCACATGGCGGGCGGGCAGGCAGCGACACGTCACGGACAGGCAGCTAATCAGGCAGTAAGTCCCGCCTAGTGTTCCAGAACTGAGGATGACACCACTGGCCCAGATGATGACTCTGGAAGCAGCAGAGCACTAGGCGAATTGCCAACAGCTCCACGAGAATGACAGTATGTCTCCATTCCTCCCTGGACCAGGTGCCCTGGATCATGGCACCCACCCTGTGGGCCCCCCAGCCCAGGAGGCTGATGTCTGAGGTTAGCACCGCCCAGGCGGGATCCTATCCCCCATCTGGACACCCTCCATCAGGCGCTGCCTGTTGTACCACCATTTCAGGTCCTGACGCAGTTCTAATGGGATCTGCAGAGAAAGGTGCATGCACCTCCCTATCAGTTGCTGGAAGGGAAGGAGGAAGCTCAAGAGGTGATGATTGAAATGAACAAGGGACCATCACATGATGTCCTGGCATGATATCACCATGCCCCGAAGAATGCTAGGCCCACGACCTCCACATAGTCCCCCTTCAGTAGTCTGCAAGAGATCCAGCAACTTGCTCTGTCTCTTCTGGGACAGGGAGACTCTCTGGGTGGAAGTATACAGGATGAGCCCCAGACATTCAAGCTACAGAGATGCAGAGAGGCAGCTCTTCCCTGTCTTTATCAGGAACCCACAATCCTGTAGGCTGAATGTGTCCAAAACCTGTTTCTGGGTTGTTTGCAAAATTCCAGAGAGGAGCCCCCGGAGAATATCTCCAGAACCCACAGGTTATTTGTGGTTGTCTGCCACTGGGACATAAAAACTTCTGACAAACCTAGACCTGACTGACTTCTAGCTGGGGAAAGGGGGCGCTCTCCCAGAAGGAGGAGACTTTCATCAGACCAACTCCGCCTTTGGGGGAAGGGGCTTCCCATCTGTCAAGAATGCCACCCTTCCTCTACCAGAGAAAATAAAAACAAATTATGCCGCTTTCTGCACACCTCATTTTTGTTTAAAAAAAAAAAAATCAAAATCTGCGGAAAAAATGCAAATAAACTATGGGCTAGATGGGGCGGTATAATGACTATGTCTGCATCTCTTGACACTATACCACCTACATCATCTACCTAGTACACTTTCATTAATTATACTAAGTACACTAGTATAATTTATTATTTTAGTTTATAAAAATACGCCTTGGGAATAAAACCACAGAACACCGCTTTCTAAACTGATGGCTGACCCCCACTAAACACACGCTGGTGAGGAATCTGGTAATTTGTTGTGTTAATCCAAGAACAACGTGGTCTAACATGCAGCTTCTTCCTTCCCAAGCACCCTTCTAATTCGCAGCCGTCATCCTACCATAACGAAACAGCTCTGCATCTCTTAGGAGCCCTCCTACCGTCTCATCAGAACTCACCCGGAAAGAGGGTGTCTTGCAGGGGATCCCAAGGCGAGTCTGCAGGCATCGTCTCCATGTCCAGGTCAAACCCATCAGTGAATTGCTGCCCAAAAAGGGAAGGCAGAGAAAGCAAAATTGGTCACGCATGGCAAGGGGAGAGAGAGAGATGGCAGTCAGGTGACTTCCCCTACTTTGAGGGGCAAAAGCCGTTGAAGTTTTTTTACAGGGATTTATAATATATTATCAAACAGTGGGTTGGGACCCACTAGGTGGGTTCCAAGCCAATTTCAGGTGGGTTGTGTAGCATCTAGCAGAGCCACCATTGAAAATATAGGAAGATGAGACACTGAAAAGGGGAATGCTGTGTGGGTATTTTGCTTGTGTCAAGGTCTTTCTGAGTTACTTTGCTATTGGAAAACGGCTGAGAAATAACCCAGCTTATTGCTGCATTCTCAAAAAAAGTAGCAGGCTCTGGCATCACAATGACAGCATTTCTGGTGGTCCCAGAAATTGTCATTATAAAAAGTGAGTCCTGGTGCAAAATGTTTGAGAACCACTGCTATAACGCAATAGCAGGAACAATTTGTACTGGCATGAAGTGCTATTGTGTATGCTGGTGTTCTATTTGGCAATATGGATTTAGCACAGCCTATTAAGGCCTTGTCTTTTTTTGCATATCACAGAGGAGCTCAGCTAACAGAAAGATGCAAGCATGGAGGCATCTCCTGTTAGAACTAGGAACATAAGGACTTGAACCCAGACTGCCTAGATTCAAGCCCAGCTAACACTGGCACATACTACATGCACATTGATTGACTGATGTGAACACATCCTCTGAACAGAAGAGGAAGACAAATGAGGACAGCAAAGCACCGCCTGTTGAGATAAACTACACTGATGGTCTTTGTAAAATAGGAAAGAGGGATTGAGAGAAGAACAGGAAGGGCTTCGAAAAGATGACAACATTCTTCTTATTCCAAGACCGAGTGGGCAGGAATAAAGAAAACAGAAGAGTCTGTTCTTGAGCATGAAGTGCCTCTCACCATAGAATGGTCACTGCCACCACCAACAATGGTGCGTTCTAGGCAAGGGAATAGCTCAGCTGCCACATCTCCATCTTCATCCAGGCAGCTGTAGAGACCTGCATCTGTGGGGAGAATGGCAACCCTGCAATCAGTGGGGAGACAGACCCACGCACGTCTGCATTGTTTGTACAGTCTATACACTACCAACTTGCCTTCCATGGGGACAAGCCTTACTTCACCTCGCTTCCAACTAAATGCACCCCCGTTCCTTCTCAGAACTCTTACTGCTTAGCAGGCAGACGTTCAACAGGTAATGCTTCCCCATGGGGGAGGGGGTGAACTGTTACACCTGTCCAGTTTCTGCCACTCTTGCACCTGTTAAAGGCACAGGAGTCCTAAGAAAGGAGGGGCCGAGCAAGTCTCCCCTGCCTCATCTCCCCTTAACGCAGACCCTTGCCCGTAAGAGCCAAGCCCCGCCCACCCCGCCCCCTCCTCCAATAAGCCCACCCCTTTCCCAGCCAATGGGAATGCTAGGTGTCCTTCGTCCATTCTCCCTCGACTCCTGTTCCCCACGAACCCCAGTCCTCGCTGCTGAGCAGGTTGTCCGCCCGAAAGCGGCCCGTGTCGCTCAAAAGCAACAGCTCCGAAGCCAGCGCCGCCATCTTCCTTCCGCTTTTTCCCTACACCACACGGCCCCGAGCACCCACACACCCGCACTGCTCCCATAGCAACATTGCTGACCAATGGGAGGCTCGCCGTGGCACGGAAGCGGCCAATCACGACGGGGAAGAGGCGGGCCAGGATAGGGAATCCCACCAATGGAAAATAATGATATTGCGGAAGCGATGCAGGGCCGTGACGCATGCGCACAAGCCGGAAGGACCAATGCGCATTGGGCAAACCATGGGGCAAACGCCTTGTGGAATACAGTTTTCCTGAGCCTCTGAAGAGAGCGGGTGTTGCGTCGAAGTGCGCGTGTGCGATGAAAGCGTGGGCAGCGCTTGGGGACACGCTAAGTTCCACCGTAAGAGGCAGAACTAGTTCCGCGTGGGCTAACGGGTTCCGCGAGGCAGGTAAGTGCTAGCCTTGCGCATGCGCAGGCGGTAGCTCGTAAAAGCGTGAGCGCGTCCTATTTCGCGCAAAGTCTGCCGGGAATTGTAGTTTGTTTTTGAAAGGCACATTTTCCTAACGGGAGGGGTGGCTGTCTTTACTTTGGGAGCCTTTAAAACACTATTTTTATGGGGGAAATGCTCCCCCAAATAAAGCTGTAGATACCACTGTCTCAAGGAGAATTTGCCTGCCCTTCTAATTTATTATGAACCTGCGCAAGTGTCATGGCTAGGGGTGTTTTTTATTATTATTATTTTTAACACCAGGGTATTTTATTTTTTTATTTTATTTTTTGTTTTTATTAAAAACGCATAAAAACACAAAACACCGCTTTTTGGGGTGTGTGTGAAAATAAAACACAAAACACCGAATTTTGGTGCTTAAGATATTTTCCAGAAATTAAAACAGATTACTTTTCCAATTAGAAACAATACTGTGGCTGCATCTGCAGACACTATAGCTAGGGTTACCAGATGCAAGCTGGGACAGACTGCTTACACCTTTAACTAGGGTTGCCAGATACAAGCTGGGACAGAGTGCCTCTACCTTTAGCCATTGTATAGAAGAGGGAATTTGGGCAGGTGCCACTCATCATGGAAGTGTTTCAAAAGCTGCACCTGCCCAAATTCCCTCTTCTATACAATGGTTAAAGGTAGCGGCACTCTGTCCCAGTTTGTATCTGGTAACCCTACCTTTAACCATTGTATAGAAGAGGGAATTTGGGCAGGTGCAACTTTTGAAACCTGTGATGAACTGCACCTGCCCAAATTCCTGCTTCTACATAATGGTTAAAGGTAGAGGCACTCTATCCTAGATTGTATCTGGTAACCCTAACTACAGCACCTACCTTGCACACTTTAAAAGCATTTAAAATTGCTAAGAATGAAAATTCAGAATAAAAACGCATTACAGCGTTTTCTTGCCTTTCAAATCAGAAAATCTGCAAAAAAACAAAAACACCCACACCATTTTCAAACACCCCTAGTCATGGCTTAAAAGGTGTATTATCATGGTTAGGTCCAACAGTATCTTTCTAATTGGAATTTACTCCAACACCTTTCTGGATTACAGATCTTTCAAAGAAGTATTAAATCCAGGAAAAAAGGTAAAGTCTAGAGATTTTAGTTCTGACCTCTGCAGTAAGGTGTTGCCAAAAATCGGCTTGAAAAGGGTTTCTGTCGTGGGGAAAATATTTGAAAAGGCTAACAACCAAATGAGATCATGTTTATTACACCTGCGCAGGTGGACCAATCGCCCTGGAAAGGCAGGGAAAAAGGCAAAAAAAAAAAAACCAGATTGCAAACATTTTTATAACCGCCCCTTCTCCTCTTCGTCCAAGCTTCTGCTTGGTGGAAAATTACAACACAAGGGTCTGGTACATGAGAAGCTTTGAGTTAATTGGGCCTTGAGAATATGCCGTGACCATTTTGATAAGGACGGAAAGAAGCTCTGCTAGCTTGAACCAGTTCTTGTGAGAATTAGCAACACTGGATAACGAAAGTTACACGGGGACAAATGTGTGAGAACAATGAGAGCAAAGAGAGACAAAAGTTACATACTTTAGCAAGCTTAGACAAGAGACTTTAAACAAAAGTCTCAAGATGGCTGCACTTTGGTTCAACGGCAAGAAAGAATTTGTAGAATCAGGGCATGAGAAAGAACGGGAGAAAAAAAAGAACCTTTATTGTTTGGTTCAGATACTTTTTGAAATCAAGACTTTTTGTATCCAGGAGAGGCGCGGCTTGCAGGGATTTGGCACTCAATCCAGGCACTGGCAGTATGGCTCCTTCTGATGTAGCTGACCAGCCCGTGGCTGCCATTTTTCCCCTCCACAGCATCTCCCGCTATAGAGCCATCCTGAGAATCTCAGGCTGGGATGATGCTAAAGCCGTGAGATTGTGGAGGAACAAGGCCAGTCAGCAGCCACAGAAAGGAGCCCTGTTACTGGTGAGCCCAGGCCTACTTGGAAGCCTGTTACTGGTGAGTCCTACCAGTGTCCTAGGGACGTGGTGGTGCAGCGGGTTAAACTGCTGCTGCTGGGCTTTCCGACCGGAAGGTTGGGAGTTCAAGACTGCGATGAGCTCCCGTTCCTTGTCCCAGCTCCTGCCAACCTAGCAGTTCGAAAGCACCTAAATGCAAGTAGATAAATAGGGACCACTGCAGTGGGAAGGTAACGGCGTTCCGAGCGCTATGGCGTAGAGTCATGCCGGCCACATGACCACGGAAGCTTGTCCTCGGGCAAAACACTAGTTCTATAGGCTTTAAAACGGAGATGAGCACCGCCCCCTACAGTCGGTCATGACTGGGGAATCCTTTACCTTTACCAGTGTCCTGGTGGCAGAATACTGCCTGCTAACACTGGACCTGTCTTGACCTTTGTGCACAAGGTTGCTTTTACCCTGTACAGGCATGCCCCAGTATCCACTGATTCGGTATCCACTGTTTCAGTTATCCGTGGATACTGGGATGCCTATTAAAAAGACAGGGGGATATTAAACAAATCTCTCTTTTTTACTTTGTTGTAGCAAAACCACTGATGTTCCCCTATCTTTAAAAAGGCGTTCCCAGTATCCACGGTTTCAGGTACCCACGGTGGGGTCCAGAACAGAACCTCAGTGGATACCGAGGCATGCCTGTACCTCCATTATATTCCATCGCCGCACTTCTCGCCTTAACCTTGGCCAGCAAATCCCGGGCTGCAAAAAATTTCCCAGAGATAAAGAGTTGTGGCTCCCATGCTATTCCCATGCGTCTCTTATCCAGCGTTGTCGCTCAACCCCAAAATGAAACCTCTAATGAAACATTCGTATTTGAGCACAGGAGGTGCTTCTTTATTGAAATCACTTTCACACTGAAAGAGTGCGGGGGGGGGATGTGGACTGGAGGCACCTCGGGTCTGTTTAATTCCTACATGCGCAGGAGCTGTCAAACCGTCATTCACCCCTTGCCATCCCCTATTTTATTTCATCATGAATGAGGCTGCGGGGTCCCAACTTCTGAAGTAGTCGCTGGGGGGGAACCCGGACTGACAGCACTATCGGTAGATGGGGGCATAGTTGCATTTCTTTGGCTCCCTGTAAAGAAAAAGAAAGAATACAATATCTGGATGCAGCCCAGACTCTCGAACAGGGGTCTCCAGGTTTTTCAGTATGAAAGCCAGATTGTACATGCTACAGATTTTCACGGGCCGAAAAACAATCAGTTTTATGAATGAATGAATGAATGAATGAATGAATGAATGAATGAATGAATGAATGACATTTAAATGAGTGAATAAGTTTTACAAAGAAACAATGCCATGCTTAAACTGAGAGACAATATATGATGAGTCAAAATGTCAAATATTTTAAGTTGCGGTGGGCCAAATTTGATCTCTGGGCCGTAGTTTGCAGACCCCCTGCCCTAGAAGATAATGTGAACCCGAAGGTTTTTACAATTTTACAGAAATGTTCTATCTTCCAAGAACTATACACATACAGATGGTCTTTCTGGATTTAGTCCTCCTTTCTGGCCACCCGTTTGTCTTCTTGCTGGCTGATAAGCGGCTTCCCTGCTCCCACCAGAGAAGCGGCTGACTTCGGCACAACTCCCCCTCACACAAGGCAGCTGGAGACAGCTCAGCTGTTAATCAGCCACAATTTACAAGGTGTGCCGCTCACAGAGACTTCTGGTAGTCCCAAACTGACAACCTTCAGATCTTCAGCTCTTATCTTCAGGCAAACGGAGGCATTAACCCTCTCGACTAAATCTTCTGCCCAATCTTCTGAGAATGGCACATTTCCCAATCAGATTTGCAGCTGATGTCTGCAAATCAACTTGCTGGCCGCATATCAAATGCTGTCACCCACTGGCATAGGTAATGAAAGTGTAGCTCGGTGTCGAGGGCAAAACGATGCCCAGGAAGTGATGTTACAACAGGAAGTGACATCACAGTTGCATTTTCATTTTCTTGGGATTTTTCCCCCATAACATTTGATAGACTACAGATACTCCAACACGGTTTGTTGCATTGCATTCGGCATTAAATAACCTTTCCAATGGTACATTATATTATGGCACCATCAGTGTATATGGTTATTGACATTAAGAAGAGAGTGAGAAAGTCTCTTCCTTACCCCTAGTAGGTTACAATGTATTGGTAGTGGGGTAAACAAGAACAGTAATTAGGGAATAATGGCCCTAGAGCAGTGGTTCCCAACCTGGGGGTCAAGACCCCCAAGGGGGCTGCAAACCAATTTTCAGGGGGTCGCAAAGAGATTGGAGCAGCCATCTTAAAAATTAGAGAAAAGCCATCTTTAAAAGCTGGGCACCACCATCTTGGAAGCTTCGTTTTGGGTAGGGAAGAAGTTTTCCCCATTCAACTGCCACTTCCTCAATGCTTGTGGCTGCGACGGAAATTAGCCTTGCTATGGGCTCATTGTGTGAGTTTGTGTGTGAAGTCTCTCCAGGGTCTCTTTCCGAGCAGGCATGTCACATCTTCTGTGTGCATGTCTAGGTGAGTCTGAACACCTAGAATGTAGTAAATTCTACATTTAAATTCTGCAATAAAGTAGGGGAAGAATGCAGATTATCTAAAATGTGGCTTTACCATCTTGATCAACAGTAGCATAGAGAAGCCACAATGCGTTCTGCGCAATGCTGTTCTCGGCACTGAATCAATCACTGAACTCAAAACATCACTTAAGGCGCAATCCTAACCTGGAGTGAGGCCAGCACAGTCTGGTCGGCACAAGGGACACCTTGTTTGGACCACTCTCGGAATCAGAGAGGCCGGCACACAGATATACGCCATCCCCCCTGACTCTGAGAGTGGTCCAAAAGCACGTCACAATGGCCCTTGTGCCGGCCAAACTTCGCTGGCCTCACTCCGGGTTAGGATTGCGCTTACAGGCACAAAGCATTTGGAACGTTCTAAAAAGAATGTGAAGTTATTTTGACTTTCCAAAATAGTGATTTATTAAAAACAATGAGTTTACTTCCTACTTAATGACATCACTTCCAGCCCTAGGTCTTAGGGGGTATCCGGACAGGTTGTCCTACCTAAACGGGGACCCAGTGCAAAAAAGGTTGGGAACCACTGCCCTAGAGAAATCAAAATCCCCATAAAAGAGAGAAGCACATTGAGGCGGGATGTGAAGGCATAGGAAAAACCTCTGTTTTTTTGAGATGGGTGAGTCGATGGGTGAGTGGGTAGCAGAGTGCATTTCCTGCAAGGAGACCTGAGTGCTTCTTCCAAGCACAGCAAAAATAATAATAATAAAGAAATCCCTTTAAAGCACCTTAAAGACCACACCTGCCCCGCTGTAGCTTGACCCTTCCAGGAAGTGAGGGTTAGGGGGAGGAAGAGTTGGAGTGGCTTACCCAGTTTGCACCGCTGATCTTTGCAGGCCCGCACGGGCTCCCCAACATCCTCGTGCTGCAGAAATGATGCTATTCTCCTGGCCACATAGCGGCAGGCTGCAAAGGAGAGAGAATATCACCGAGAGAGACTCGACTAGGGGAGCTGGAAGCACTGGCTGCTGAGAGCCACTAATGTATTTCATTAAAAGCAGTGGCGTTCCTAGGGGTGTGTGCAAAATGCCTGGGTAGTGGCCCCTTGCCTTCACAGCCATTCGCGGACAGTTCCTACCAATTTTTACTAATAAATAAAAATAAGCACTTTTTTTCTACCCTGGAAAAATCTCCAGCATGCTGCCGCCACTTGCTCGATCAGTGATGGCGAATTTACAACATGCGTGTCAAAGGTGACACGCCACGATGCTTTGGGTGACACCCCAACCTTCGCCAACACCCAGCCACAACAGTTTGCCTTTGTAATCCAAAACATTTGCCATCACGGCGCTAGATACTGTGCCCAGCCCACGCCCTCTGGAAAATAGGAGTCCTGAGCCCCCTTTTTCCTCTATTTTCTCTCTTTACATACCGCCGATGATGACTCACACCATGCTTTGTAAGGCGCTGGTCAGCTTCGTCCTTTGTTAACAGTACTGTAGAACACGGAATCACAGGTATTTTTTTTAAAGAGGGGGTGGAGTTTGTGAGTGGAGCAAGGCATTGTGGGAGATGTAGTTTTATTATCTGTCTTCTGCAAAGTTCCTCTTCTGCTTCATTTTTAAAATCTTATGGATCTGGAAATTAACATCAGGTGCTGTGGGCAATGTATTTTGGGAGTTATTTTCTACAGTCTACTTTCAGCATTTTCTGGTCACAAGAACATAAGAAGAGCCCCGCTGGATCAGGCCAAAGGCCCATCTAGTCCAGCTTCCTGTATCTCACAGTGGCCCAGGGAGTGCCTCAGGGAGCACACAAGACAACAAGATTCCTGCATCTCATTGCCACTCCCCTGCAACTGGCATTCTGGGGTAAATTCTGAGATAAACACACTGGTGGCCAGTCAAGATTCTCCACAGCATTTCTCTTTGACAGCCACCAGAACCTGCAAGGTTCTTGCAGGTTCACCAGCACCTCCTCTTCAGACAGGTACTCATAGGAACAGACCCACTGGATCAGGCCAAAGGCCCATCTAGTGCAGCTTCCTGTATCTCACAGTGGCCCAGGGAGTGCCTCAGGGAGCACACAAGACAACAAGATGCCTGCATCCTGTTGCCACTTTTTTGCACCTGACATTCTAAGATAACCTATTTCTAAAAGAAGAGGTTGCACCATCCATCATGGCCTGTAGCCTGTGATGGACTTTTCCTTCAGAAATCTGTTCAATCCACTTTTAAAGCCACCTTGGCCAGACACCATCACCACCACCTGTGGCCAGGAGTGCCACAGTAATTACACGGATCAAAAAGTATTTCCTTTTAAGTGGATGTCCCCTGGTTCTCTGAGAGAGAGAAAATAACATCCCTCTAGCCACTCTATCCATCTAATAGATCCATGCTCATTTGTGTGGATACTATTTGGGGGGGGAGAGAGAAGGAACCATCTGCAATAGGTTCTTGTTGATGTTCACACACTGCTGTTACACAAGACTTGCAGTATTCTGCCAGGTCTAACGCCAGATTGAGGCCGGTGTGCACATTGATGGCTCCACCTGGCTCACAGTTTCACCCCCGCCTATGGCTGCTTTTGGAAAGCATCTTAAGTTGTAGCATGACAGCCTCCATTTAAAGAATAAGAGGTTGCTTTAAGAACACAGGAACAAGCATCTCTTGGGCAGTTGGTCCCTTCCCCTGCCCCCCAAAACTGCAGAAGTTCCCCTAACTCCACTCACTTGGCCTGTCCTGCACCCTGCTGCTTGCTTATGTGAGCGTGAAAAAGCCTTGTGTTATTAGAGAGGCAGCAGGATATACTTCTGGAGTTGGAGATATACTTCTTGGGTGACCTTGGGCCAGTCAGTATCTCTCAGCCTTACCCATCTCACAAGGTGGTTATGAGGACAAAAGGAGGGTGCTTAAAGGGGAGGGGAGAGGAAATGGAAAGTGTTGGTTCAGAGAACACTTTCCTACCCAAACCAGCCCACACAAACAGCGCCGGCTCTAGGAGTGGTGTGGCCCAATGTGGGGCATTCCCATGGGGTGCCACACCCTCCCTGCGGGGGCCCCCACTCACCAAGAAAAGCACTTGTGGTGCCGCATGTGGCATCTAGAAATAGTTGATGGTGACATGATGATGTCACCACCAACTTCTTCCAGGAGGCCCATTTTGGGCCATTTAGAGGCAGGGGCAGATGGGAGGACCCAAGGGAAAGCTGCTTTGCTTGCTCCCCTGACTTACAATTCATAGAGATCTATGGGCAGGAGGTGTAGCCGAGAGGGTTAAGCCTCCGTTTGCCTGAAGATAACATCCGAACATCGCCAGTTCGGGATCACCGGAAGTCTCCGTGAGCGGCAGACCTTGTAAACTGTGACTGATTAGAGCTGAACTACAGCTGCCTGTGAGAGGGGAGTGTGCTGGGCCAGCCGCTTCTTTGGTGGGAGCAGAGAAGCTGCTTATCAGCCAGCAGGAAGGCAAATTGTGTGACCAGAAAGAAGACTACACCATAAAAGTACCTTCTGTATGTTGTATGTTCTTGAAAGGTAGAACTTCCTTGTAATTTGTAAAAACGTTTGTGTTTATGAATAAAGCCTGCCTATGTAAACCGCCTTGAGTTATAGTCAGAGGAGCAATCTAATGACCTAAGAAAGGCGGTATATAAATATGATGATGGTAATGATGATGATGATGATGATGTATAAGCAGCACATATGTGGTGATTTGCATGACCCACAGCCCCCCCCCCACAGGATTCTGTGTTCCCCATAGTGCCAGGTAGCCCTCCCTGCTCTAAATGACTTTGCTGTAGTGCAGACAGAGATTCTAGGCAGCCACTACCTCTTCCTTCTCTTTCCAGTGCTGGAAAACAGGGCTGCTCCTCTTCTACCCTCAAAAGTAAGGAAATGGGTGCGGATCCCTGGGAGAGAAGCCGCAAGACTGTGCGCACCCTTCAGTGAGCTGTTGGGCATCCAGGCTTTTCTGGGGCCAGGGCTTCAGGCACCTTTCTGTCAACTCTCACATAGCAGCAGTGTTCCAGATCTGTCAATGTTTCCTCTCCCCACCCCCCCAGGGACAGCCAAGGGTGGGGTAGAGCAGCAGAGACAGACCTCAATGATGCACTCCCAGACAGCGCATGGAGCAGGGTGTTCGCCCTATCAGTTTTAACCGTATGTAATGCAGGGAGTGGCAGATAAGATTTTCTGAACCAGCCCCGTATTTTTGAAATGAAGTCCAGGACCTGCCCCACACGATGGGAAGGGGGTTGACGTGAACTGCGCTAATCCCATAATTGCCCCAAAACCACAGCACACAAAGATATCTGAATTGAGATCTATTTTCTCAGCTGTTGTCCGTGAGTTGTTATTGGTCCAGGGAGACTGAGAATTCCATTAAGCTTTAAACTGATCTTTCCAATGTTCTTTCATAAAAACATAAGAACATAAGAAGAGCCCTGCTGGATCAGGCCAAAGGCCCATCTAGTCCAGCTTCCTGTATCTCACAGCGGCCCACCAGGTGCCCCAGGAAGGCATGAGACTACAAGATGCTTGCATCCTGTTGCCACTCCCTTGCACCCGGTACCAGTAGCCCACCACCTTTGTAAGGAGGTTGCACAATCCATCATTGCCTATAGCCCACGATGAACCTTTCCTCCAGATATCTGTCCAATCCCCTCTTGAAGGCATCAAGACCAGATGCCATCACCACCTCCTGTGGCAAGGAGTTCCACAGATTAACTACCCGCTGGGTAAAAAAGTACTTCCTTTTATCTGTTTTAACTCTCCCAACCCTCAGTTTTAGCGGATGTCCCCTGGTTCTGGTGTTTTGAGAGAGGGAAAAGAACATCCCTCTATCGACTCTATCCCTTCCATGCATAATTTTGTATGTCTCAATCATGTCCCCCCTCAGGCGCCTTTTTTCTAGACTGAAGAGCCCCAAACGCTGCAGTCTTTCTTCATAAGGGAGGTGCCCCAGCCCCGTAATCATTTTTGTCGCTCTCTTCTGCACCTTTTCCAACTCCACTATGTCCTTTTTAAGATGCGGCGACCAGAACTGGACACAATATTCCAGGTGTGGCCTTACCATCGATTTGTACAATGGCATGATAATATTGGCTGTTTTATTCTCAACCCCTTTTTTAATTACTCCAAGCATGGAATTGGCCTTCTTAATTGCTGACGCACACTGGGTCGATACCTTCATTGAATTGTCCACCAGCACCTCAAGATCTCTCTCCTGAGCTGTCACAGACAGCTCAGAACCCATTAGCCTATAGGTAAAGTTTTGGTTTTTTGCCCCAACGTGCATCACTTTACGTTTGTCTACGTTAAAACGCATCTGCCATTTGGCTGCCCATTCCTCCAACTTGGAGAGATCCTTCTGGAGCTCTTCACAATCCTTTCTGGTTTTTACCACCCGGAAAAGTTTTGTGTCATCTGCAAACTTAGCCACCTTGCTGCTTATCCCTGTCTCCAGGTCATTTATGAATAAGTTGAAAAGCACGGGCCCCAAGACAGATCCCTGGGGCAGATCTACTTTTCACCTCTCTCCATTGTGAAAATTGCCCATTGACCCCCACTCTCTGTTTCCTGGCCCTCAACCAATTCTGGATCCATAAGAGGACCTGCCCTCTTATTCCCTGACTGTGAAGTTTCTTCAGCAGTCTTTGGTGGGGGACCGTGTCAAATGCCTTCTGAAAATCTAGGTATATGATATCCACAGGTTCACCCACATCCACGTGCCTGTTGACCTTTTCAAAGAATTCCAAAAGGTTTGTGAGGCAAGACCTACCCTTACAGAAGCCATGCTGACTTTCCTTTAGCAGTACTTGTTCCTCTACGTGTTTTAGGATTTTATCTTTGATGAGGCTTTCCACCATCTTACCCGGAACAGACGTTAGGCTGACCGGCCTGTAGTTTCCAGGGTCCCCCCTTCTCCCTTTTTTAAAGATTGGCGTGACATTGGCTATCCTCCAATCCTCTGGCACCGTGGCCATTTGAAGGGACAAGTTGCATACTCTAGTTAAGAGGTCAGCAACTTCGTTCTTTAGTTCCTTAATTACTCTTGGGTGTATACCATCTGGGCCTGGTGACTTATTTAAATGTAGTTTATCAATTTGATCTAAAATTTGATCCCTCATACCTGCAAAGGGGCGGGGGGGGGAGGCAATATTCCAGGGGCCTGGTGGTATTATCCAGCACAAAGCAAATTTATTACAAAATACTGTAAATTTGGGCACATTGACCATCAGCCTATCCAGGGCTGTATTTCCACTACAGCGTTAATCCACTTTCAGTGCGCTTAAGAACATAAGAAGAGCCCTGCTGGATCAGGCCAAAGGCCCATCTAGTCCGGCTTCCTGTATCTCACAGCGGCCCCACCAGGTGCCCCAGGAAGGCATGAGACTACAAGATGCTTGCATCCTGTTGCCACTCCCTTGCACCCGGTACCAGTAGCCCACCACCTTTGTAAGGAGGTTGCACAATCCATCATTGCCTATAGCCCACGATGGACCGTTCCTCCAGAAATCTGTCCAATCCCCTCTTGAAGGCATCAAGACCAGATGCCATCACCACCTCCTGTGGCAAGGAGTTCCACAGATTAACTACCCGCTGGGTAAAAAAGTACTTCCTTTTATCTGTTTTAACTCTCCCAACCCTCAGTTTTAGCGGATGCCCCCTGGTTCTGGTGTTTTGAGAGAGGGAAAAGAACATCCCTCTATCGACTCTATCCCTTCCGTGCATAATTTTGTATGTCTCAATCATGTCCCCCCTCAGGCGCCTTTTTTCTAGGCTGAAAAGCCCCAAACGCTGTAGTCTTTCTTCACTTCTATTACCCCAATGCATTTAGGAAAGGGGAAGAGGGGTTTCAGGAACCTTGCCCCAAGCCCAATGCCAGCTCCCAGCGTGTTTGGATAACCACAGGTGCTTTAACAGCTGGTGATACATTGCAGACAGACCAGACGGGGTCCCAAGAAGGAGGGGGGGAAGAGAATCATTTAAAAGGGGAGGGAAATTTCCCATTTCAGAGTGAAGGTCAGGGAAACGGCTGAGCAGGGAGGGCTCCCCTCACATTTGCAGGTCTCTTTCCTGGATGGCGTCAGCTTGCAGGGGTTGCTAAGACAGGTGGTTGCTGAGGAAATGACGTCGAAAGGGGAAAGAAGGGGGGAACGTGGAAGGGAACTGGCTGCACGAATGCAGCTGAAAGGCAAGGTGAGCGAACCTCTCCCCGCCAAGCCAGAGGGGTAAGTGGCATGTGGCAGGAAGCTGAATGGAAAAGGTTGGGGGGGGGGAATGAAAGAAGGGAGGCTTGGGACAAGGGAGAAATAAGAGAATGCATGGGAAGAAATAATGCGTGGGGATAGGGAGTGGGCTGTCTTTTGGAAAGTAATTCCTGTGTGTGCGAGGGGGAGGAGAGAGAGAGGTGGAAGACCAGCAATAGTAGCAGTCCCACTGTAGTGCAGCAGTAGTGTTTTGGGGGATGAATATTTTTTTTCCAGGATTTCTTGATTACCATAGAAATTTGTGGTGTTAATGTGTTTTTTGTTCTGCATTCTCAATCCAATTTCTCATTTTTATTCATTTTAAACGCTTTAAAAGTGTACCAGGTAGATGATACAGGTGATATCGTGTCAACAGACGCAGCCACAGTATTATTTCTAATTGGGAAAAGTCGTCTGTTTCCATTTCTGGAAAATATCTTAAGCACCTACCTGCGGTGTTTTGTGTTTTTATTTGGATATTTTAACCACCAAAAGGCGGTTTTTAATGCCCAAAAAGTGGTTTTCAACAACAACAACAACAACAACAACAACAAAAACCACTCCTAGCAATTGGCAAACAGTAAGGAGTTTGGAAACTCAGTCTGTTCTGTAAGGCAGTTGGACAGGCGGTAGATCATAGTTAACTGGTAGATCTCTGGGTGATTTCCAGTAGATGAGCAAGGGTTTCTGATCCCCCTGCTGTAAAAGGAACTGCAGTTCCTCTGTGCACAACGCCGTGCTTGGACGTTGTCTTTCTCCGAGCCTCGGCATTCCCCAGCTGTACAATGGGACTATAGCGTGATGCTGACACGACTCACCGTTCCTTACAGTTGCAAGTCAAACCAGACAAAGCACCAAACTCTGCCAAGGCTGGCCTTGTGCTAATTGCTGCTTTGTTCTCAATCTGTAAATTGGTTGTAAATCAGTCTGGATGAATCGGTTGCCTTTTGACCAGGTATTGCAGCTGTGGTGGCCACTTTAGAACGTTGTGCTGGAAGCCCCGATCAACAGCAGGTACTCAGAGCGCAATCCTAACCTGGAGTTAGGTCGGCACAGTTAGGCCAGCACAAGGGCCACCGCAAAGCATGTTTGGACCACTCATGGAGTCGAGGATGGTGCACGTCTGTGTGCTGGCCTCTCTGACTCCAAGAGGGGTCCAAACATACGTTAGGGTGTTCCTTGTGCCAGCCAAACTTTGCTGGCCTAACTGTGCCGGCCTATCTCCAGGTTAGGATTGTGCTCTCAAATACAGATGTGTCCCCCTAGATGCTTGCAAGTCACCCCAGTATAAGGCTTCTAGGAATGCTTGCTAAATTTCCATTGCCATATTATATGGTGAGTGGGCTGGCATCCTCTGGCCAGAGCAGTGAATGAGCATTGGGGTCAAGCCCTGTGCAGCTTGCTTCTGGAAGGTGTGGGGAAGGTCCTTGAAAGTGCTTGTTGCAAGCATATTGGGCATCTGGCTGGAGTAGGGCCAAGCAGCTGAGATCTTCCTGTTTTAGATCAGGAGGCCACTTTGCAGACATAGAAGCAGCTGCAGTTGTGGCTTAATGATCAGAGCCAACCGCCAATTACGGAACGATGCAGTAAGTAATCGGCTCTTTTCCCCTGAGCCACCACCTTGCACCAGGCACACTCTACACCGATTTTCAAGGGATTGCGAAGAGCTTGGGGCAGCTGCAGTGGTGTCATTCAAATGGTTTAGGAACAGGAACTCACTTTTGATTGGCACTTGTCGGGAACCCGGAACCAGCCACGGAGCCCATTAGGATCCGGAACGCCCGTTCTGGTCCGTTCCCCCTGAATGACATCACTGCCTTCGCCCCCCCCCCCAGGAATCCGGAGTCACGCCCTTTAACCCTCTGAGTGCCGGCCAACCCAGAAGAAAAGCTCTTTGCCAAGGAATGGGGAGGGGGGAGAGTGAAGTGGGCGGAGTCAGCCCTAATTTTAACTAGTGGAACTGAGTTCCCCCGCGTTCCCCCTGCATGACATCACTGGGCAGCTGTCTTAAAAAAGCAGGGTGCCACCATCTTGGAAGCTTTATTTTGGCTAGGGAAGAGGCTTCCTCATTAAGCTGCCACTTCCTCAGTGCTTGTGGCTGAGAGGGAAATTAGCCGTGCCATGGGCTCATCTTGGTGTGTGCGTATGACGAAGGGCGGCCGGGACTTAATTTGAATTCTCACCAAATGTCTGCCTGAAAATCTCCAGCCTAGCTGCGAGCTGATAAATTTTTGTATCCCTGTTAATTTGCAGAGTGCTTTCCGTTTCTCCTCGCAAGCGGTGAGCTGTGTTCTAGGCTGCTTGGTTCCTGTTTTACAGGGGACAAACTGAGGCTACAGGAATGTGACTTGCCCAACGCTGAGCACTGAGTCCTGAGCTGACCTGGGATTGGCAACAAGTGTTCAGGTTTGTATCCACCACTCTATCCACTGGGCTGGGCAGAGTCTGGGTTTTGGGTGGAGAAGGGAGGTGAAACGGGACATAGGCACATCAGAAGAGCTCCACTGGATCAGGCTAAAGGGCCTTCTAGTCCAGCTTCCTGTATCTCACAGTGGCCCACCAGATCCCTCAGGGAGCACAAGTGACAACCAGATACCTGCATCTTGTTGCCACTCCCCTGCATCTGGCATTCTGAGGTAGCCTACTTCTGAAGTACAGAGGTTGCACTACCCATCATGGCCTGTAGCCTGCAATGGACTTTTCCTCCAGAAATCTGTCTAGTCTCCTTTTACAGGCATCTCGGCCAGATGCCATCACCACCTCCTCTGGCAAGGAGTTCCACACATTAATTACTTGCTGGGTAAAAACGTATTGGCCAGTCAAGATTCTCCACAGCATTTCACTTTGACAGCCACCAGAACCAGACGCTCCTCTCATAGGACGTGTACTCAGTTCTCTTTTAAAGGCACCTAGGCCAGATGCTATCACTGCCTACTGTGGCAGGGAGTTCCACAGATTAATTACCTGCTGGGTAAAAAAGTATTTCCTTTTATCCATTCTAACTCTCCCAACACTCAGTTTTGGTGAATGTTCCCTGGTTCTGGTGTTGTGAGAGAGGGAAAAGAACATCCTTCTATCCACTCTGTCCCGCCCAAGCATAATTTTGTACATCTCAATCAAGTCCCTCTGAGGTGCTTTTTTTCTAGGCTGAAGAGCCCCAACCGCTGGGTGCCCCCGCCCAATAGTCGCTCTCTTTCTGTACCTTCTCTAGTTAAATACAATTCTCGGTTTCTTCTTCTTCGCAGTTGTTGGGCTGGACTTCCTCATCTCACACAGCATTGCCCACCGGCGCACAAGAGCATCCTGGTCACTCGGCTAGGGCATTCGGACAGGTTGAGAAAGTCATGGCGAGCTCAGAAGCAGCGAGTGAGAAGGAGAGACCGAGCCTCGGAGAACGG
Source organism: Lerista edwardsae (assembly GCA_029204185.1). Classification (NCBI taxonomy): domain Eukaryota; kingdom Metazoa; phylum Chordata; class Lepidosauria; order Squamata; family Scincidae; genus Lerista; species Lerista edwardsae. Next base: position 1,617,872 of record JAJKFI010000156.1, on the reverse strand, counting down.
CCAGAGAGCCAGAAAGCAACCCAGGGACCGGCCAGCGATGAAGGGAACCGCCTGGATGCGTGCCTTCATAGCGGAGAAACGGAGAGCGGTGGCAAGGGGAGCAGAGAGGACCTGAAAGAGAACCAGCGCCTGCCCAACCCACCAGGATCGGCCAATGGAGATAATAGTTGGGCCTGCCCAGACGGCACGTTCGTGAAACTGGTCTTGGAAGCCGGCACAGGGTTGGATAAGCCCAAGGAAGGCTCCGTCTGCCGGGTCTTCATTGAGGCGGAGCCGGGAGGCCCCTTGACCTACCCGTCCCGGAGCTGGGCCGAGGTGGAGCTGGGCGAGGGCGACGCCGAGTGGGACGGGGCCGTGGACCGCGCCCTGGAGACCATGCTGGCCGGGGAGCAGGCCGAGCTGAGGCTGGCGGGCGGGGGCCGCATCACCGTCCGGCTGGCCGGCTTCACCCCGGCCAAAGACTCCTGGGAGATGAGCGCCAGCGAGAAGTGGGACCTGGTGCTCCGCCACAAGGAGCGGGGCAGCGAGCTGTACCGGGCGGGGGATGTCGGGGCAGCCGCCCGGCGCTATGCCAGGGCCCTGCGCCTGCTGGTGGTGGCCGCCCCGCCCCCGGACTACGACCAGATCAAGGCGGAGCTGCACGCCAACCTGGCCGCCTGCCAGCTGAGGCTGCGCCAGCCGGCCAACGCCGCCCGCAACTGCACCAAGACGCTGGCGCTGCAGCCGGCCAACACCAAGGCCCTCTTCCGCCGCGGCCTGGCCTACGACGCCATGAACGACCTGGAGGGGGCCGCCCAGGACCTGCGGGGGGTCTTGCAGGTGGAGGCCGGGAACCGGGCCGCCCGGCGGGAGCTGGAGAGGGTGACGGAGCGGATCCGGGCCCGGGACGCCAAGCTGGCGCGCGCGATGCAGAAAATGTTCAGCTGAATAAAAGGCGGCTGCGGCGCCCCCTGACCCCGCTCTCGCTGCAAGAGCCTGGAGGATGCGTTTGTAGGGCTCTTCTCGCTTTATAAGGAGCTAGGCTGAGACTGGTCCCAGGTCACCCAATAGGGGCCAGACTCAGTGGGGACATGTGGCCACGTTTGTTTTAATCACGTCTTCTCTGCCCATACATAGAGCATGAGTATGGGTGTGTCTGGGTATGGGTGGGGGCTTGGAGCGCAGTGTCTTCAGCCGCAGATGATGCCCAGCACCACCTCTCATTTCCATCTGACGCCCAGGGAGGCTGTGGAGGTTCTGACCCACGGCCTGCAGCAAGGGCTGACAAACTGATGCTCGTTCCACACAAAGCTGAGGTGCTGTTAGGCAGCCGGCAGGGGCGGGTTTTCCTTCTGCTGTGTGCAAAGTTGCACCTCTTTGAAGGAGCAGGTGCACCGTCTAGGGGTGCTTCTGAATTGGCCCTTGAACCTGGGGGGGTTCCGTGGCAGCAGTGTGCCAGCCGCAGTCCTTGCAGAAGAAAGCAGAGCTGGCTTCAGTGATCCATGCCTTAGCTGCATCTTGCCTGGACTACTGTAATAAACTGTATTTGGGGCCCGCCCTTGAAGTCTGTCTGGAAATTTGAACTGATACAGTGTGCATCCGCTATGCTTTCTGACGCCTGTTAGTCCGATCAAATTACACCTGTGCTCCATGACCTGTGCTGGCTTCTACTTCTAGGCACAATTCAAGGTGCAGATGCCTTGTATGACTGGGGACCACAGAACCTAAAGTCCTGTCTCCCCATCCCTGCGCATGAATCTTCTTGCACAACACATTCATCGCTGGAGGCACAGTTCCACGTCCCACTGCCTCGGGGAATGTAGTTGGTGGGGATTCATGACAGGGCTTTTTTTGGTGGCGGTTCTCTTTGTTCTAGAATTGAAAGCATTGGCTAGTCCGGGAGTTTCCGACACTATCCGGGATGGGCACTTGGGTTGACTCAACTTGAGTCGTGTAAAAACGCTGAATTTTGAGCGGCTCAAGTTGACTTGATTCCATCACTGACTCTGACTCGGCTCGCGATTTGGGGCCCGTGACTCCAAAAACGAGTCTGACTCGAGTCCCTATCTTGAGCCTCTAGTGTGTGTTTTGTTTGTTTATTTGAAAGATTGCTACCCCGCCTTTTTCTCCAATAGGACTCTGCAGAGGCTAATGTCCAGTTAGGATTGCGCCCTAAATTATTTTTACACAAAAAGTAGCGTGGGAGGCAAACATTTCCCCCGGCCCTCCCATTGCTTTTAAAACAATTTCTCAGCTTGCTTCCTCTATGAATGCTGAGCTGCGGGAGCTGCTTAAATCAGTAGGACACAGTGAGGTAAGGTGGAGGGAGAGCTTGGTTCTCCCTCCTCTGTGCCCCTTTTTATGCACAGTATAGAGTAGGGGATTCCCCCCTTATATGCAAATAAGGCAGACAGTTGACCATTGTGTCTAGTTTAGCCTCAGGTTGTGCATTGAAACCCCCCAACCCAGGATCCTAGGTCAAAACCCAACACCATTATTCTCTTAGGGTGCAATCCTAACCTGGAGTTAGGCTGGCACAATTTGGCCAGCTCAAGGGCCACCATAAAGTGCGTTTGGACCACCCTCAGAGTCCAAGAGACCAGCACACAGACATGCGCCATCCCCGAGAGTGGTCCAAACACGCTTTACAATGTCCCTTGTGCCAGCCAAACGTGGCTGGCCTAACTGTGCCGGCCTAACTCCAGGCTAGGGTTGCACTCTGAGTGATACTGCAGTTCTCCTGTGCCCCTTTGAGCATGAAATGTTACAACCAGAACTATCCGTATTCTGTAGGTTTTGCCGTGTAAATGCAGAATGGGGTGCCTGGCATGAAATTCCCCCCCCCCTCAAAACACCTCTGTAGTCTTCATGTGCTAAAAAAAAAGCTAATTTGTAACCCTCCAAAGGAGGTGTTCAAGAGGGGTGTGGTGGCATCTTGGCAGTGAAAAGCGTGTTGTGTCTGAGAGTGCAATCCTAACCTGGAGTTGTGCCAGAACAGTTAGGCCAGCAGAGTTTGGTTGGCACAAGGGACACAGCAGTGGTGGGATTCAAATAAATTAACAACTGATTCTATGTCCTTCAGGGCCATCCTTTCTTCCCTCTCCCAACCTAAAATTAACAATCAGTTCTGCAGAACTGGTGAGAACTGGCTGACTTTCACCACTGGGACACAGTAAAGATTTAGTCGAGAGGGTTAATGCCTCCGTTTGCCTGAAGATAAGAGCTGAAGATCTGAAGGTCGCCAGTTCAGGACAGCCGGAAGTCTCTGTGACTGATTTAACAGCTGAGCTTCGGCTGCCTTGTGAGAGGGGGAGTTGTGCCGAAGTTCAGCTGCTTCTCTGGTGGGAGCAGGGAAGCCGCTTATCAGCCAGCAAGAAGACAAACGGGTGGCCAGAAAGAAGGACTAAATCCAGAAAGATCCATCTGTAGAACGTGTGTAGTTCTTGAAAGATAGAACGTTTCTGTAAAAATTGTAAAAACCTTCGGGTTTACGAATAAAGTCTGCCTATGTAAACCGCCTTGAGTTATAGTCATTAGAGAAATCTGGTGACCTAAGAAAGGCAAGTATTATTATTATTATTATTATTATTATTATTATTATTATTATTTATTAAAGTATGTTTGGATCACTCTCAGAGTCAGAAAGACCAGCCCATAGACATACCCCATCCTCCCTACTCCGAGAGCGGTCCAAATTTGCTTTACGGTGTCCCTTGTGCCAGACAAACCTCGCTGGCCTAACTGTACCAGCCTAACTCCAGGTTAGGATTGCGCTCTGAGTCTCAGTGATCAGGGAGTGGCGCACAATGCTCTCTGCAGCAATTTGTCCATTCCATGTGCATAAGGCTGCATCGAGTACTTGATGCGGCCAGAGCTGAACTCACCTGTCTTCAGGTGAGTAATTTTGTTTCAAAGGGCGTGTGAACTGCAGCATCCTCAAACTATCGCTTGCTGTTTTATCTTCACCCTTCTATCCATGTGGCAGGCAAATTGTGGGGCTTCTCGCAACACACGTTGGGGTGAGGGAGGTGGGGAGGAAATCAAGCCACCTGAAATGGAAACCTTGCAGTGACCCTGACTTGGTGCACCGCTGGCAGGGGCTTGGCAATGCATTTAGATGCAGGTTCTATTGTTGAAGTCATGTGGCTTCCACCCAGCCCTAATCCAAAATCCGCAGTTATCCCTTGCTGTAGTCGTAGTGGGTTTTTCCAGTTTTCCCTCCCTGCCCCCCTTCCCTGGGGCTGTCACATGCTCAGCTATCACATTGAATCCATACATCCCTCTCTTGCTGTTTCCAGGCAACCGTCTCCAGAGAGACTGTAATGCCAGGAAAGCTCAGATTGGGGACTGGGGGAAAGAATAGGGATGGGGGCGGAGGGATGTGTTTTTGGAGAAAGGGGGTGAGGTGAACTGGGGAGAGGGAACGCTGAATTTCCTGGCGTGCCTCGCGTACCATCTGGCAACACTCTGAAGAGCCGAGAGTTGCCAGAAGCCGAGAGAAGGAGCCAGATCGGCATAAAACTGATGTCCCCCAGTAAGGAGAAACACTACCTGTTGGACTGCAGAAACTACTATTCTGGGCAATGATCAAGCGTGGGTGTGGCAAAGGGTTAGTTCAACCTTTATTTTGTATTATGAAAGGGGGAATCTCTTTGTTCTAGAATTGAAAGCATTGGCTAGTCCGGGAGTTTCCGACACTATCCGGGATGGGCACTCGGGTTGACTCAATTTGAGTCGTGTAAAAATGCCGAATTTTGAGCGGCTCAAGTTGACTTGATTCCATCACTGACTCTGACTCGACTCGCGATTTGGGGCCAGTGACTCCAAAAACGAGTCTGACTCGAGTCCCTATCTTAAGCCTCTAGTGTGTGTGTGTTGTTTATTTGAAAGATTACTACCCCGCCTTTTTCTCCAATAGGAGACTCAAGGCGGCTTACAAAGTGGAACAACATAAAAACAATATCTAAAAACAAACATTAAAGAAAATTAAAAAGTAACACAACACCCAGGATCACCAACATTAAAAACCATGCATTAAAAGAAGCCAGCCAAACATTCATTCAAATGCCTTTCGAAAAAGAGAGATCTTGAGGCCCCGCCAAAAGGGCTCCAGAGAGGGAGCCATCCTTAGTTCATGCGAAGGTGGATTCCTCAGTGGATTCCTCACCACCTATTCCTGGCTGCCATCCACCTCACCTCACCTGGTGGCGGGACTGTAGAAGCCCCCCCCCCCCGATGTCCTAAGATGGGTAGGATTATATGGAAGAAGGCGGTCCCTCAACTACCCTGGACCCAAACCGTAGAGATCAAAGCTAGCACTTTGAATTCAGCCCAGAAATGAATCGGCAGCCAGTGTAATTGCCAGAGCAGCAGCCCAACTGAGTCGAATCGATGTGCTCCAGCAGGCACCTGGGCCCCCACATTCTGCACTAGTGGAAGTTTTCTTGCTGACTGTTGTTAATCTTCTTGCTCACTATTTTTTTGCCGCTTCCAAAGACCTCATGGGCGATCCGAAAGCTGGTCTTAAGACCAACGGTAGCAGCGGACGTGGTGAGAGGATGGTACGTGGTTCCAAGAGGCGCAGACGGGGGTTTAGGGGAGGAGGAAGCTTTGCTCACGGTAGTCCTTGACTCACAACTCAACTCGTTTCTTGACATGACTCGTTATTTTCTGCAAGTCGAGAAGGGTGCATGCTGTGACTCGCGAGGCAAATTCAAGTCATAGGCTCACCTATGACGAATACGTTCCTGCCTAGTAATGTAAAGAAGCTTTTATGTGTTCTATAAATGTGAAAAACGTTCAGTAAAGATTTTTTAAAGAAATACAGCCAAGTAAGATCTTGCAAATTAATCAATAAAGTGTCTTTATTAAGTAACAGAGAAAGAGATTGTGTAACCATGTCACTTGCAAACAGATATATTTAATAATAGAATCACAGAGTCCAACAGCCAAGAAAAAAAGGGGGAAGAAAGTAGTGGCTCATGGGACAGAATATAAGGTTTGGAAGGAGGCACTGGAATTAATAAATAGAGCAGCCTGACATTTTTCTACATCAGCCCCAATTTACAGCAGCCCCCCCCCCACTGCTTGACCCACACAGACTAATTTCACTTTTGATGCCATTCAGAACTGATCTATATGCTATGGTGTGTGGGTATGTGTGTGGGTGTGTCAATTGCTTTAGACCACAGAAGGAAGACATGTTTTTGAATGCTCCCCCAAATTGGGAGGAGAGACCTTTTCCCTGCCTGTAGTAACCTAGTCTATCAGGAAAAAGGGCTTAGACCTCCTGTGCTAGGTCATGTCATGCAGGGAGCTCTTTATGTAAAGAAGCTTTCAAAAATACTCCTGAAGCAGTACAGTGTAATGTCTAGAACACTGTTTCTCAAACTGTGGGTCAAGAGCCAATTTCAGGTGGGTCGCATAGCACCTAGGTCAGCCGTCATTGAAAAAAAATGGGAAGATGGGACACTGGAAAGGGGGAGGGCTGTGTGGTTATTTTGCTTAGGTCAAGGTTGTCAATAGGCTTTTCCCCTCCTTTCTGATACACTTTGCTATTGGAAAATGGCTGAGAAATAACCCAACTCATTGATGCATTCTCCATTAAGCAGTAGGCTGTGGCGTCACAAAGATGGCACTTTTGGCCATGGCATCACTTCCGGTGGTTCCTGGACAGACTGTCATTCTAAAAAGTGGGTCCCAGTGCTAAAAGGCTTGGTGCAGAATGTATCTGGGTCTGCATATGAGGGTGCAATCCTAACCTGGAGTTAGGCCAGCAAGGTTTGGTTGGCACCAGGGCCACCGTAAAGCGCGTTAGGATTGTGCTCTGAATTAGAACAGACTGTGCTATTTCAAATATGCAGACATTCCCACACACACCAGAAATGTCACTTGTTTTAGAGGAATGAATTTGCATTCCCTTGGAGGAACCTTCACGTTTCCTTCCAATTTTAAGGTTTTTACATTTTGGTGCCAGCTCTCCTGCAGGTCGTAGATGAGAAATCCTACTTGGGAATGTGCCCCCACCATAACAAGAAATAAACAGGAACCTGAAAACCTGCCTCCTGTTACCACCTTCTTGTGATCCTTACACAGCTCTTTAAAGTTAGCATTATTATTTCCTTATTGCTGAAGTTGGAGAGGGCTGAGACTAAGAGGGAACATCTTGCTTAAGGCCAACCTGATGTGGCCATGACAGAGGTGATATTGGACTGCCAGATTTGTAACTTCATCCCTAACCTATCATGTTACTTATACAAGGTCAAAAAAGAGAGAGGGAGAAAAAGCTCTAGCATATTTCCTCCCTTGCTGGTTTTCTTAAATTTTACACCACCCTTCCTCATGAAGCTTATATGTCATCCTTCACCCTCCCAACAGCCCTGCAGGGTAGGACACGCTACAAGACGGTTGTGAGGTAAACCCTGTGTCTTAATGGGGATTTGAACCTGGTTCTCATCCGGCTGCAACATTCTAACCACTACACTGCACTACCCATTTGAAGGGAGTTTTGAAGGTCAGAGAGCATTCAAAAATGTGATTCCCAACACCTGCAGCCTGAAATGGTGCAATCTTGCATACACCAGACCTCACTAGGCTACATAGCAGAAGCTGCTATCAAACCTCTCGCTTGGAATCCTGCCCGACAGACCACTTTGGTCAGAAGCTGATTGAGAGTGTCACTATCAGTGGGCAGTCAGAGCTTTTGTTCTCAGAACACCCTCAGGGTACCACTTTCTCCTAATTCCTTCTATCACCCCTTATAAAAATGCCCAATGGCTTTTGGCTAACTTTTCTGCAGTCTCCTGGGGCCACATCTAGGCCACAATAAGATTTTATCTGCCCCTCAGCAACTTTTTTTTGTCAGACATTTGCTAAGGTTTGACCTATTTACTCATTATATCCCATTTCTCAGTTTAAGCACGGCCTTGTTCCTTTGTAATTGTCACATTTCTCTTTTGTTCTGAATCATATCATGCTGATTACAAAAAGAAGATCCAAGCTAGAATGGATTCATTCATTCAAATTTCATTCATTTACACCAACTGATCAAACCTCAAATGATGTTTTTTGGTGCATGAAAATGTGTAAAATATACAGTGTGGCCCTTGTACTGAAAAGTTTCCCTGTTTTAAAGAGACCCCTGTTTTAAAGGATTTAGGGTTGGTTTCCCCCATAATTTCCCTTCCAACCCATTTGTCTCTTTTTAAAATGTGTTTGAAGGACAGCATGAGTACAGCCATGTCTTGTTGTCCATTGATTTGACACCATTAATGGGGGGGGGGTCCACCTTTAAATGTCTTGCAACAAGAAAAACGGGGCCAAAATCCCATTTCCTCCCTTCCTACATTCCGTTAGATTCCACTATTCACCCCATCTAGTGCTTGAATGTGGTACTGCATCTATACCAATGCATCCTAGGGCGACAATGGAGGTAAGGAGCAAGAGACCTGGAAGTGGGCCTTTAATGCTATTTTTCCATTGATTTCAGTATCCACTGATTTTTGTGTCCACTGGGGGTTCCAGAACGGAATCCCAGTGGATAACGAGACATGATATATAAAGCAACCTGAGCATCAACTGGCTGCAGGGGACTTAAAACCTAAATAAAACTAATGATACTCATTCTGAAACCTGCAAACCCAGCTCTTGGGATCGCTGTGCAGATGAAATAAAGATCTCTCTACCCCAAGCATAAGGTGGGAAATTAATACACAGCCTCAACTACCAACCATTGTTCACCTACTTGCCCACCCAGATAATAATTCCTTTAATTTTTTGTTTAAAGGAAGTCTTGTCAAAAAGAGGCAGTTATCAGGAATGACATTTGAAGCAACACAGACTGGAGGATCCCTTAAAGGAATTGTGATGAGCACAGAGGCGCTAATATTGAACTGACAAAAAACCTAGGGAGCCATGTTGATCCATTGGAACAAAAAGCCAAAAACCTCCCTTTGTGAGGGCCAATCAGAATGAAGCAGTGATGTCATGCAGGGGGTACGCGAGTACCGGTTCCTAGGATTACGGCTGGCCCCGCCCATTCGACCGCCCACTCGTCTACTCCACCCCCTGCAACATTTGAATTTCCTGCACGTTTGAGTTGCCTGCACATTCTCAGAGCCAGGCAGGCAGACAGGCAGCGAGCGGAGCCTTGCCTTGCCTTGCCGCTGAAAAATGAGCTGCTCTGGGTTTTTGGAACTGTTGGGTCACTTTAACATGATGCCAGGCCTCCTTAACATGTTCTGGGGGTGCTGTGGAATACTGTTGCAACTGTTGGGTCAGTTTAAAATTGTCTGAGGCCTCAAAAAGGGCTTTTTTCATGTCCCTTCCTGCCACGACATCACTTCCGGCTTATGACGTCACTTCCGATGGGCGGGTCCTGACACGTGCCAATCAAAAGTGAGTACCTGTTCTTAAATCATTTAGATGACACCACTGGAATGAAGGATTTGTTGCTTGGTCCTGATAAAGGTATAACTATGCTGTGGGTTCTCAACTCTGAAACAGGGAAGAAAAGCATATATTCCTTATTTCAGAGAGTTGCTTCAGCCAGTATCTTGAAGCCAGTGTACACGTGCCTTTTTCATACCTAAAACAGAGAGCGAATAGGACAGAGGAAGGACAATTGAGAGCAAGGTGACTGGGCGGCAAAGCAAATTGAAAGGGCAATATTCAAAGCGGTAAGGAGCTCCGACGGTGTCGTGGTTCGGGAGTTGGACTTAGACCTGAACGATCCTGGTTCAAATCCCTGATCATCCATGTAGCTTCCTGGGAGATCTTGGGCACGTCACTATCTCTCAGCCTCCCCGACCTCACAAGGTTGTTGAGAGGACAAAAGAAGGGAAGGAACTATGTACAAGTGGGGCCCTCAGGGGCATCTGTGGGGGATCGGTTCCCAGAGACACACACACGCACACACAAAGCCCAAGGGTACAAATTTCCGCAGATGCAGGAAGTCCTCAAAGGACCTTCCAGAAACGACCGGAAGACCCTTCCAGTCCTTGAGGCGGGGTCAACACCCATGTTGGGTCAAATCTGTGGGTGCAGAACCCGCAGATGAGAAGGGTGGACTGTACAGCACCCTGAACTCCTTGGAGGAAGGGCGGTATAAAAGTATGAAAAATAATAAATAAATAAATAAATAAATAAATAATAGAGACAGAGCATCCTCCAGGTGCAGGAAGGGAATACAGCTGAAGAGGAGAACCCAGCCACCTGGCCCAGCACTATGGGCTGTCTTTCATGGGCCACCAAAATCAAGTTGGAGCTGAGAAGAGACGGACCGCCTTCCAGTTGCAGAATTGCAGGGCAGCAGTTGTGGATGCAGAAGAGGGAAGGGCTTTACACACAGGCAGTGCTTTGTGCCGCAGATGGGCAGTACGATGCATGCAAATGCAGCCGAAGGACGGTGGTGGTTGCCATGACCACAGAAGGTGGAGCCTACTCCTTGGGAAGGATGCGAGCAAGCAAAGTCGCCTGGTAAAGAAGGGGTGGGAGGGGACGTTTGTTGCTAGGAGCTCCAGGAGAGCGATCGGGATGGGGTGTATGCGTGTGTGTCGGGATTCAGTCTGAATCTTGCCGCCTGGAAGTTGTGTGCAGAGCAGGTACTGTCAACCAGGCCAAAAGGCAGCCAAAGACTGTGAGGGAGGCTGTTGCCAAGCTTTCCAAGTATCATTGGCAGGGAGGACGATGGTTGCCAAGGACCTCAGGGGAGACAGTTGCCAAGGACCATCCATGGGAGCAACAGTTGCCAGGGATTTCAGGGCTGCTGTCACCAGTTGCCGGGATACAGGAGTAGGCAGGAGGCAGGTGTCTACTGCTAGGGTTCCCAGTCGTTCTCGTGGTGCTGGGCGGCAATGATGATCACCACTGTGAGGATGGTGCACAGGACCATAGCAGCAATGCCCACCGCCAGGCTGATGAAGGAGCAGTTGCGGGCCTCCCGCGAGGCAATTTCTGCTGTTACAATGTCACCCTGGGAGATTGCAGTCCGCACCTGATGGAGAGAAATGAAAGGGCAGGGGGAGGATGTCTGAGTGCATACCTAGTGCGTATCTAGGGAGTGCTGTTTCCTTTATTTCCATTCCAGCTTTCTTCCATTATAGTGCTCAAAATGGCATGTTCAAAACCCATAACAACATAAGAAGAGCCCTGCTGGATCAGGCCAAACGCCCACCTAGTCCAGCTTCCTGCATCTCACAGTGGCCCACCAGATGCCTCAGGGAGCACACAAGGCTGCAAGATGCCTGCATCCTGTAGCCACTCCCTTGCACCTGGCATTCTGAAGTAGCCTGCTTATAAAATAAGGAGGTTGCACCACCCATCATGGCCCATAGCCCACGATGGACTTTTCCTCCAGAAATCTGTCCAATCCCCTTTAAAGGCACCCAGGCCAGATGCCATCACTTCCTCCTGTGGCCAGGAGTTCCACAGCTTCCACTGGGTAAAAAAGTATTTCCTTTTATCCGTTCTAACCAGTGGTGGGATTCAAATAAATTAACCAACGGTTCTATGACATCATAGCCGGAGCCAAAAAAACAAACACCAAAGCCAGCCGAGGTAAGCGAGTGGGCGGGGCCCGGCCATTTAACAATCAGTTCTATAGAACCAGGGCAAACCCCCTGAATCCCACCACTGGTTCTAACTCTCCCTTGTGGCGGATGACCCTGGTTCTGGTGTTGTGAGAGAGGGGAAAGAACATCCCTCTATCCACTCTGTCCCTCCCAAGCATAATTTTGTATGTCTCAGTTGTGTTCCCCACTCAGGCGCCTTTATTCTAGGCGCAAATGCGGCAGTCTTTCTTTCTTCACACCAACCCAGTAATCATTTTTGTTTCCCATTCAGGCACTGAATTCTCATCTGCCCACAGATCACACACAGTTCTACGTGCCCAGAACAACACACACTCCATGAGGACACTCATTAAACACAGTCATTAAACACCCTTCATTAGAACAGAAGACCTGGGAGCCAAGGCACATAATCTGCAGGGTCCCATTGGGAGGGGAGATGGAACTGTGGTCTGAACCAGCAGGATCCTTCTTATGATCTTACATTTCCCTGGGGTTCTCAGGAAGTTAATTTGCAATGGGGCGATGCCCTTAGAGCTCTTGTTCTTTTATCACCCCTAAGATCAGCTGAGAGCACTTTCGTAACACTGCCATCTAAGTGCCATGGTCTCAAAATGCCTCTCTGTGCAGGCAGCTTCCTCAACAGCCATCAAACACCAGTTTTTAAAATGTTATTTATCTTTTGGGCAGGCAAGGCAGCACCGCCACACCGCTGGAGGAAGAAACCGCGTGACCTTCCGGCTCAACAAAATGGCTGCCAGTCTCCTCAAAGCACTGGATTATTTTCAGAACACCAAATGACGCCATTGACTCTGGAGTACAGCATGTGTACATGCGTGGGAAGTGAGGGGTGCCAGCCAGACGTGAACAGAGAGTGCACCAGCATATGTTTTCAAAGAGCTCCTGCCGTTTCGAGCATTTTCCGCTGCGTGTTCCTTAAAGGTTCAGGACATTTCTGTTTCTGAAAAGGGGTGGTTTATTATTCAAGAACCTCCTAGGCTGTCCTGTCACAGTAAGGAAGTGACAGCGAAGGTGTCAGATGCCACTACATTCAAATCCTGCTGGGCAGAGTTCATACATAATCACTGCGCAACCACCACAGAGAGGCTGCAGGGGAAGGACAGACATGAAAGGCACTCTTGCTTCTTCATTAAAATACATACTGCAGGAATTGGCAACTGGTTGCTCTGGGCCACACCTGCCACCCCATAAGAAGAGCCCTGCAGGATAAGGCCAAAGGCCCATCTAGTCCATCTTCCCGTATCTCACAGTGGCCCACCAGATGCCTCAGGGAGCTCACAAGACAACAAGACGCCTGCATCTCATTGCACCTCCCTTGTATCTGTTATTCTGAGGTAAATTCTGAGGTAAACAGGCTGGTGGCCAGTCAAGATTCTCCACAGCATTTCTCTTTGACAGTCACCAGAACCTCCTTTTCAGACATGTACTCATAGGAACATAGGAAGAGCCCCGCTGGATCAGGCCAAAGGCCCATCTAGTCCAGCTTCCTATATCTCACAGTGGCCCACTAGATGCCTCAGGGAGCACACAAGACAAGACGTTTGCATCCCATTGCCACTCCCCTACATCTGGTATTCTGCAGTAGTCTACGGAGGTTGCACCACCCATCATGGCCTATAGCTCACGGTGGACTTTTCCTCCAGAAATCTGTCCAATCCCCTTTTCAAGGCACCTAGGCCAGATGCCCAGTTCAGTGGTGTCGCAAAGAGGGGCTGGGGGTAAATTTCCCTGGGTACCACGCTTTGAGGGGGTGGCAATCCACACCCATGGGGGTGTATCTGGAGGCCTTCTTAGAAAGACAGTTCCGGTTTGGGCTGAAAACTGGAAGTGCCTTTCTAAGTCCTCTAGGTGGTCTTCTGAGGGAAGGGGATGTTAAGAAAAATTTATTGGCCCCAGGTGCCACATGCCCCGACTATGCCACTGCCCCTGGTACCTATCTGGAGGTGAGGGGGTGTGGAATAAGGGGCAGCGGCTTTGAACATGGGCAGCAGTGGTGTCACAGGCAAGGCCTGGTTGGCTACATTCCAGAGGTCCAGGCACATTAAAGGGGCCACTTCTGTGCCTGGCCACACCCACCTCTCCCCAGGTCTGCTGCTGCCACAGCTCCTCCCATCACAGTTAACCCTGCTTGGGGATGCTTACCAGATGATGCTGGGGACCAGCTACAGCAGTGGAGTATACTCCTTGCTTAAGGGTCGGGGTCATTTTGAAATGACCCTTTTGTCCCACCCCCAACACAGGATCAAGGGCTGAGCCATTGAGGAATTTAAAAATGGCGCCAGCTCCCAAGAGACAGATGATGTATTACAGACAGATGACTGTAAACGTGTTGATGTGGAGTGCAATGTTGGGGATCCCCTGCACTTGACACTTTAAATGATAAGCACTGCGCCCAGTGGTGTCATTCAAATGATTTAGGAACAGGAACTCACTTTTGATTGGCACTTGTCGGGAACCC
>JAJKFI010000156.1:1590193-1603447 GCA_029204185.1 Lerista edwardsae | reverse complement strand
CAAGTGCCAATCAAAAGTGAGTTCCTGTTCCTAAATCATTTGAATGACACCACTGTCCGTTCCCCCTGAATGACATCACTGACTGCGCCCCACCCCCACCCCCTGTGGACAGCTTCAAAAGCACCTGGAGTGCTGTGGAGTCGGAGTGCGTTGCCCCCTGTGGCTGGGCACCCAGGGCCTGTGCCCCCCCTCCACTTGCATCGTACGCCACTGGTGACAGTTCTAACTGGCAGAGCTGGTTTTAGCCTCCCCATTTTGCTCCCCAAATGCCATTACTGAACCCATCATGGAACTTGCTGGGAGTCCGTTTGGAAGATGGGGGTATGCCCATCTTCCTCCTCCTCTTCCTCCGAGCAGTGGTGTTCCTGGGGGAGAGTTGCCCCCTTGACTCCCCCGCCCCAGATATGTCATTGTCTCCAAGGTGTTCTCCAAGAAAACCAACTGGGAACCAGGAACACACAGAATACATTCCCAATATGCGGACCATCCATTCACTTCCTATGATGCGGCCACACCGTATGGGGCAACGCCTCCCTCACTCCCCCACTGCTCACCTGCACAGCCTTGATGATCGCAAAGATGCCCGTGGGCCAGAAGCAGCAGATGGTGGTGAGGATAGCAATGGGAAGGTAATCGTGGGGTGGGCGTCGCGGTTCCAGGATGGCAATGCCAGGAGTTGGGGGCAACGCTGGTGGAGCAGGAGCGTTGCCCTGAGGGTACGGCTGGGAGCAAGAGACAAAAAGCTGGTGTCACAAGAGCAGGGATCTTTGGCTTACAGACCTCTAGGGATTTAAAGGCAAGCTAAAGGCTCAGTAGTACAGTCCTGTGAAGAGTACTTCCTAGACCAGCAATTGTCTTCTCATGGCACACTGACCTCTATGGTCTTCGCCTCTTGCGATGTCACTTCCAGTTTCCCGGTGATTCTTCTGGGTTCTACAACTCTGTTTTCTAGGGCTAGTCACAAATTCATAGAATCATGAAGGGACCTACAAGGTCATCTAGTCCAACCCCCTGCCTGTAGCAGGAAATCCTCCTAGAGCATCTCCAGCAGGTGCCTGTCAAGCCTCTGCTTGAAGGTCTCCAGTGAGGGAGAATCTACTACCTCCCTCGGCAATCTGTTCCACTGTCGAACCACCCTTATGGTCAAGAAATTCTTCCTGACGTCCAACTGCAATCTCCTCTCTTGCAGTTTGTACCCACTGGACCTAGTTCTACTGTCAAAGGCAGAAGAGAACAAATTTGTCCCTTCTTCCTTCCTCCTGAAACCTGGAGATGGCCACAAGTCTGCCAAAGCCTCTATGGTTGTTCACTGGTGGGAGAGGGTTTGTGCAGAGAGGAAGTCAATAGGCAGAGCCAACATGGCTGGCCCTTACACCCTTGGTCAGTCCAAAATATGATCCCCGTTAACATCAAACTCAAAAGTCATCATCAAACTCTCCACCTTGGGGGAATCCTTTCCATGTTGGTCTTGCTCGTCTACCACAGAGCCTCTATGTATTCTGGCCAGTGCCAGGCATCCAAATGCCACCCCCTTTCCTGGTGATGTGCCAGCCTCTGGTCGTCTCACTCTCCGGATCAAAAAAGGAAAAAGGGAGTGGAGTGGTTGGAGGTGCTCTAGCCTAGTTGTTATCAAACGTTTTACCCCCGCAACCCATTTTGTTGGCCACAGCAGTTGCGTCACGTCCCAGAATGCCTTGCAGCTTCCAGGCACTGCCCTAGAATGCCAAGTCACAAGGCTTTCTGGGTCGCAACACAGCCAATGGCCGCATGCCGTAACTACCTGGAAGCCACAAGACGTCTGGGGAGCAATGTGCCCCAGAATGCCTTGTGGCTTCTGGGTAGCACTGGCCCCACAACCCACAAAAAAAAATCAGGTTGCAATTCAGTTGTGGGTTCACAGTCTGTGAAATGCTGCTGTAGCCAACTGCTCTCCTTCCTTTACTGCTGTACTTTTCCTTCCTTCCTTCCCCCTTCTCTTTTCCAGTCCAGAGAGTGAGAAGTAGGAGAGGCGAGTGGGTGGGCACAGGTGGGCGCCCCTTGCAGACCTGCTGCCCGAGACCATCATCTCAACTGGCATCATGAATAGCCAGATCTGACACCAGGGCATACTGCACGTTCCCAACATAGCAAAAGAGTCATGGAGACCAGCCACAGGAGTATTTCAGGCCTCTCCCCTAATTGACACATTTTTAAAAGGTAAGTCTCTAATCCTTTTGTTTGTAAGCTTTGCTGAAAAGCATGGAGGCAGGGGGTTTAGTTACCCAATTACCAACTAAGAACAAAAATCTCTGCTCCAGTGTTCTGGAACACAGCGAAAAGGAAAATTGAAACCACAAGACCTTCTTTTAAAATGTTATACAGTTACATTTTCTTTTACAACTGAATACAACTGCATAATTTCAAAGGTCTTAGCTACCTGTGTACCCCAGCTACCTGTGTACTCTAGGGCAGTGTTTCTCACACTGTGGGTCAGGACCCACTTGTTGGGTCACGGCCTGATGTCAGGTGGGTCACGGAAAATTGGGAGCTGCCATCTTGGAAGCTTCAGAGCTTACCCTTGCTATATCCCTTTTGTGAGTGTTAGCAGTTTAAATTTTCAAGTGAGTTTTGTTCAGTGTTTTAATACTGTATATTTTGTCCTAAACTTGCTTTCTGTCAGGGATGTTTTATGGTTGTGCAGTCGCTTAGGTCCAAGAATGCCAGTTTGCATTCCAAGGGCGTCATTATGTCACAACGACGGCACTTCCTGCTTCATGAGTTCACTTCCAGCCATGACATCACTTCTGGTGACAAGCCCGACACAAGCGCCGTTCTAAAAAGTGGGTCCCGGTGCTCAAAGGTTTGAGAACCACTATACTACTCTCAGGGGTTGTAAAGATCTGCACTCACAAGAAAGAGGGAATTTTTATGAGCTTTTAATAAACCAATGTGATAAAAAGTGACACACAGTTTTTATGGTGTTCCGAACACTCAATTCCTCCCCACTCCCACAAACAGAAGTACTACAGGTGCCCATCTGAGAATTGTTGTTGTTCAGTCGCTAAGTCGTGTCCGACTCTTCTCAACCCCCTGGACCACGGCACGCCAGGCCTCCCTGTCCTCCACTAGCTTCTGGAGTTCGTCCGATTTCATGTTCATTGCTTTGGTGACACTATCTAACCATCTCATCCTCTGCCGCCCCTTCTCCTTTTGCCTTCAATCTTTCCCAGCATGAAGGTCTTTTCTAACATCTGAGAATACCCACCCTCTATAAACACTCACCGCCCCTACAGGGTAGACAGGTAAATACGCTGTGCAGGGCTGCAGCTGTACCGGGTATCCTGGGCCAGGAATCGGGTGCATGTACCCTCCGATTGGTAAGGTCCCAACAGGCGGATGAGTCTGCATGATGTAGCCCTGGGGGGCCCCATTGAACTGCGTCTCCTGCATGTAGGGGTCAGGCGGAAGCCGGGGCAGTGTGGCTGAGTGATGCCGGGGTGGGCGAGGAAGGGTGGCTGAGGTGGGGGGCGGGCGAGGCAAGGTGGCAGCCCCTCCACTAAGTCGGGGCAGTGTGGCCGTGCCGGAATGCACAGTCGGGGCCGGGGGGTCACTGTAGCCGGGAATCGGGGCATCCTGCGGGGGTGGAGGAGGATGCAAGGGAGCATTGTAGGGTGGGGGAGAGGTGTGTGGGGCAGAATCAGGGAGGCCTAAAGGGAGAAGACAAAGAACAAGAGAAAAACACAGAAAAGATGTTAATATATACCTAGTACAATACAGTTTGAAAAATTAGATTTTAGCCAGTATGGCTAAACTACATCTCACAAGGAATGCATAACATAGCCTTTTGTTTCCTGCTTGTATTCAGGGAAATTAAAAAATGGGGCAAAGCAATGGCAGGAGGTGTGGGGAGATTGGGGTATTTGCCCTGCAACCTGCTTTTTAAAATAACCCAACAAATACATTTGCAGCAACTTTCCATTTACGCATTTTCTCTTCAAAAAATGCACACAGGCAGAATTGGGCCAAGCCTTACAGCATCCCCAATCCATGCACTGCAGTTTTGCCCCATTTGGTGAGTTCTCACGCAAGGTAAGGCTTCTTGCAACACTTAGAGCTTTGCCCTGTAGATCCGCCTCTGCCAGTGTGCAACCAAGAGGCATATTATCACATGGTCATACTGAACAAAACACCCCACAGGAAGGTTCATCTGCCTTGAGGACATTCATTCATTCATTCATTTTTTATTTGAATAATTTATGTCCCCTCTTTCCCATGCCAAAGCAAATGCCCAAGGGAGCTTACATGGGCAGGCTAGTCTAAACCACCATTTTTCAATGGTTTTTTTTTTTACAAATATACAGTTTTCTGTGATTCACCAAATCCTCAGTCCCTGCTGTAGCCTTCACAGTGTGGTTCTCTCCTCTAGCTGCGCACCACCAAGATTCAGCAGGCAATGGTAAGTCAAACCCAGACAGGTCCTCAAGGTTATTATTTATTTATTTAATTTATATCCCGCCTTTCTGCCCATGGGCACCCAAGGCGGCTTACAACATTTAAAATACAATAATACAATAAAATCAGTATATAAGACCATTAAAAACAATAGTTAAAACAACCTTAAAATAATTAAAAATTTAAACAACCAACCCCATGGATCCTAAAAAATACAAAGAAAATGTAAAAAAACAGCCAGCCTGTCAGTAGTTAAAAGGTTGTTGAAATAATACTGTCTTCAGCCCCCATCGAAATATTGCCAGAGAGGGGGCAGTTCTTAGTTCTAAGGGGAGGGTATTCCAAAATCAGGGGGCCACCACCGAGAAGGCCCTATTCATGGCCGCCATCCCTCTCACCTCTCCTGGTGGCGGCACAGTCAGGAGCCCCCCCCCCAAGATGACCTCAGAGCACGGGTAGGATTGTATGGAAGGAGGCGGTTCCTCAAATACCCCTCAAATACAACCTCAAATACCGAGGTTGGACTCGGTTCTTTTGCCCGCTGGCCTTCTCGCCCATTGGCCTGCAACTCTCGCTTGCTGTGTCTAATCAGCTCAACAACGCCTCTGTCCTGCCACAACAGGTACACATTCCGTCTCCCATCCAAACACAAGACCACAGATTCTCCTGCAGTACAGTACCAGCAACTGAACCATCAGTCCACCCCTCCTGCCCATGCTTGGTAAATAGCAAGCAATAATGTTACCTGGCATTGCCATCAGCGCCCAGAATGGCTCAGACGGCAAATAGGAGGGGTTACTTACAAGGTGCTCCTGCAGACGCAGTACTTGCCAGGGGCATAGCTACAGTGGTGCAGGGGGGTGCAATTGCACCGGGCAACAAACGTTTGGGGGCAACAAGCTGAGCTTTGACACTAGTAGCCAAAATTGTGAAAACCTTGGTAATTACAAATAATACTACCATGTTATATGTCATTGGAAAGGTAGTTTCATGCTGAATGCAATGAAACAAACCAGAGTGTAATATCATGAGTCTATCAAAAACTATGGCCCCAAAACCAGAAAATGTCATGCATAAATTAGGTTGTTAAAATCATGATTTGTAGGAATAATACTATCCTGTTATACATCATTCAATGCAGAATTTCGTGCCGAACGCAATGAAACAAACTGGGGTGTGACACCTTCATTCTGTCAAACGTTATGGCCCCAAACCCCCAGGAAATGAAGCTACAAGTGTGATGTCACTTCCTGTTGTGATGTCACTTCTGGGGCATCATTTTGCCCTCTGCACAGGGCTACGCTTTCATTAGCTACGCCCTTGGCCGCTGCGGAGTAGTTCTTCGCTGACTGGGACTGAATCAGTGGTGGTATCTAAAGCGGGAGGAACCGGAACGCTGGGCGGGACTTACATGTGATTGGCTGCCCGTCTGTTCGGTTCCCCCGCTTGCCGCGCAGGCTGCCCTGGCCTCAGAGGGGGCGCCTACTCGCCGGGGGGGGATGGGTGTGGGGCACGCCAGGTGCCTGGGTGAGCAGCAGTGGGGTGTGCCAACCGGGGGCAGCCCATGCGGCGGGCGGGAAGGCAGCGGAACGGAACGGACAGGCTGCCAATCAACCGTACGTCCCACCCAGTGTTCTGGTTCCTCCCGCTTTAGATACCACCACTGGACTGAATGGCTTTGCCGACGGAAGCAGAGCCCCCTCCTTCTAGGCCCAGCAAGCAGCCACTGCCAGAGGAGCCACCGCCAGCAATGGGAGGCTCAGGCAGTGAGGAGGAGCCAGGAGGGGTTGGCTCAGGGCCTGCCAATGAAGAGTCCTATCAATTCAGTGGTGCTTCCTGAGTGGTGCCTCCTGAGCACAGCCGGCTCCAGGAGTGGTGGGGCCCAATGTGGGACATTCCCGCAGGGGCCCCCACCCTCCCCGCGGAGCCCCCACTCACTAAGAAAAGTGCTTGTGGTGCCACCCGCGACACCTGGACACGTTTGGTGGTGACATTATGATGTCACCGGCGCTTCCAGGAGGCCCATTTCTGCTTGCCCCACTGACTTACATTCCATAGAAATCCTGGCTGCCGCAGCTGGCGATATGCTCGCAGCACTGGTGTGGGGGGCCCCCCAAAGTGTGGGGCCCAATGTGCTGACATTGGTCACATTGGCTTAAGGTCAGCCTTCTCCTGAGGGCTCACAAAGCTGTTGGGACCCAACCCGCATCTTGGGGACTGTAATGCTCAGGCCTTTCCACAGGCAGAGAATGAGAAGCCTCTGTGGCTTGATGGGGCCTAGAACAAGTACCCAAGGCCTCAGCCTCCACCCTCAACTGGTCAATAGAGCTGTATTTGGTTTAAGACCTTTCCTAAAGAGTTCAGCCCAAAGTCAGGGTCTACTTTATTTCACAGTTTTATACCACCCTTCCTCCAAAACATTGAGGGTTGTATACATTGTTCCTGCCCATCTTTTTTCCTCACAACAACCCTGTGAGGTAGGTGAGGTAGAGCTTCCAGGTCTAAGTCCTCCACCACAACTACTACCCCGGCTCTCGACCAGTGGTGTCATCTACTCTCGTGGAGACGGAACGCTGGGCGGGACTTACATTTGATTGGCAGCCCGGTCCATGCGGTTCCGCCGCCTTCCCCCCGCCACGCGGGCTGCCCTCAGTCGCCGCACCCCACCGCTGCTCACCCAGCTCCGTGATGGACGCGGGGGGGGGATGGGGGGCGCGCCGGTGCCTGGGCAAGCAGGAAGGTGGCGGAAGTGAACGGGCAGGCAGCCAATCAAACATAAGTCCCGCCCAGCGTTCTGTCTCCGCGAGAGTAGATGACACCACTGCTCTCGACCCAAGACTATGGGCTGGAAAGGATGCTTGTACAGTCACCCACATCCTTGGCCTGGCCCCAACGTGTGAGCTTTTGTCGCCTGATGTCAGTGCTATGAGTCACCCGCTCCCTGTCAACAAGACTCAGAAAGACAACTGTCAAGGCCTTACAAAGGCGCATTGTTCGTCCAATACGGCTCACGCCTGTGGCCTTTTCTTAGAGTCAAACACAGCAAATGAAAGGAACGAAATCAGCCCACGCTGGTGCGGCTGTGGCAACGACAGGACCATTGAGGGCGCAAAAAAACAATTTTCCAGAGCTGTGCCCATGGGCCATGTGTTGCATCCTGCAGTTGGGGGGCTGTCACGGAGACCTCCTCCAGGTAAGAGAATGTTCCGTTACCTTGGAGCTGCATTGCACTTACCCCGATGCCGGAAAGTTGGTTAGGACTGCACCCTGAGGCTGAACAACTGTGTTCCGGTCAAATGCATCCCAGTATTGGACAGTGGTGTTGGTGCTTTTTGTATCCCAGACATTTCTGTCCATATTGAAGTGGTTCTCAAACTCCATGTACGTGCCCTTCCCACTCACCGTTGGAGGTATTCTGGGCAGCGATGACATCATAGCGCATTTGGATCACTCTTGGAGTCAGGGAGGATGGTGAGCATTTGTGTGCTGGCCTCTCTGACTCCAGGAGTGGTCCAAACAAACTTTATGGTATCCCTGGTACCAGCCAAACTCTGCTGGCCTAACCGTGCCAGCAACAGGCTATGATGGGTGGTGCAACCTCTTTTCATTAGGCTACTTCAGAATGCCAGGTGCAAGGGAGTGGCAACAGGATGCAGGCATCTTATTGTTTCATGTGCTCCCCGAGGCATCTGGTGGGCCACTGTGAGACACAGGAAGCTGGATTACATGGGCCTTTGGCCTGATCCAGTGGGGCTGTTCCTATGAGTACCTGTCGGAAGAGGAGCGTCTAGTTCTGGTGATTGTCAAAGAGAAATGCTGTGGAGAATCTGGACTGGCCACCAGTCTGTTTACCTCAGAATTTTACCTCAGAATGCCAGATACAAGGGAGTGGTGACAGGATGCAGGCGTCTTGTTGTCTTGTGTGCTCCCTGAGGCATCTGCTGGGCCAATGTGAGATACAGGAAGCTGGACTAGATGGGCCCTTTGCCTGATCCAGTGGGGCTCTTCTTATTTTCTTATGTAACACCACTGGCAGGAACCTTCCATTATTTCATTCATTCTTGGAGAGGGTTTGCAGTTTTCTTACAGCACACATGAGTGTGCTTCAGGCCACTGTTTGGGAAGCAGAGTCTTACCAGCCTGCCTTTTGTATTCAGGCACTGAATAAAACCTGGCTACAGGGTTTAGGGCTCCCTCTGGTGGTGGGGCTTACATGGGATGGAAAGGAAACAGACACTCTCTCAGACTCTGTGTGGTCACAGCGATTGGCACAATCATGATCTCTGGGGTTAGCAGTGAGCCCTTCTAGTGGTCCTGGACCCCTTCAGCCACCTGACATTGCCAATTCCCAATGCCAACCTTGCCCTGAATCAACCAAGCACAGCACAGCCGAGCCTCTACCCTCCGCCTCAGAGACATCCTGCAGCAGCCCTGCGTTAGAAGCCCTGTTCGGGAGCTGCATATAAAGCCTTGCACAGGACTCCGTTAAGTTCGCAGCACCGTTTGTGTGGATCATCACGGTTCAACAGACACCACACTTTCTCACCCACTGTAGCTGAAGAGTGGGAAGACTGGCAGAGAAGGAATGTGAGCAGAGAGCCAGTGCGTGGGTGGAGAGGCTGAAATGAACCCTTTTGTGCTTTATTGGCAGGGGGAAATGGCTTTGTACTGTTTTCGGCTTCTACCTGCATTTTGTTTGCTTCCTGTATGTATATGATCATCATCCACTGATGTGTATTCTGCCTGCATTCATTTAATTCAGTGGTTCTCAAACCTTTTAGCTCTGGGACCCACTTTTTAAAATGACAATCTTTTTAAAATGACTTCCCATCCGGAAGGGCCATCATTGTGATACCAGAACCTGGGAACCTGTGACACTTTCCTGGGAATGCTGCAATAAGTTGGGCTATTTCTCAGCCATTTTCCAATAGCAAAGTGAATTTGAAAGAAAAAAGCCTATTTACCACCTTGACACAAGCAAAACAAACCACACAGCCCTCCCCCTTTCCAGCATCCCATCTTCCCATATTTTCAATACGGCTGCTCTAGGTGCTTTGCGACCCACCCAGGGACGAACGGAGCCCCGAGTGCGCCCATGGCAGGATGACGAAACCGCGCCCCCAACACGTCGCCCCGCCCCCGTGAGTCGCCCAGCCACGCCTCCCTGTGTCCATTTTGGAGTGGAACGGACGCAAAGGAGGGCGGGTGGGCCAGAAAGCACGCGGGTTAGTCCGCAGACTCCGTGCAGTGGCACCCTGACACCCCATCGCTCCCAGCGCCCATGGCTTGTGCCACCCTGGGCTACACCCTTCCTCCACCTCTGGACACACCTGACCCACTGCTGGGTCCTGATCCACAGTTTGGGAACCTCTGATTTAATTCATTTCCTTCTTCTGACCCCCACCCTGGGACTTGGCATCATTGTGTGTCAGGCTCAGCTTATTTCCTAGCTAACAATGCCGTTTACTCAGCTGCCCTTCCGTACCTGAGCGCCACGACACAGTTCTCTTTAATGAGAAGGTTAATCTGATTCAGGTTAAAATGGCAAACATGAGACCTTAATCAGGCCTTCAGCGGCAATTGCAGTTCTGTTGATCACAACGTCAACCTGCGCTCCACCACAATAATTTGGTTTTCAGTGTCTTTGGGGACTGCAATGCCTCATTGCCTGCTATTTTATGGGGGTTCAGGTACAACTTTGTAGAACTGTTATGTTGTAATGTATTTTAATGTTAAAATTGGCACTGGGAATCCTGACTCAAGGCTTTTGAAAAGAAGGAAAGAAAAAAAACGTACCTTAACATAAGAAGAGCCCTGCTGGATCAGGCCAAAGGCCCATCTAGTCCAGCTTCCTGTATCTCACAGAGGCCCACAAGATGCCTCAGGGAACACACAAGACAATCACATACCTGCATCTCGTTGCCACTCCCCTGCATTCTGGCATTCTGAGGTAAATTCTGAGGTAAACACACTGGTGGCCAGTCCAGATTCTCCACAGCATTTCTCTTTGACAGCCACCAGAATCAGATGCTCCTCTTCAGACATGTACTCAGAGGAACATAAGAAGAGCCCCGCTGGATCAGGCCAAGGCCCATCTAGTCCAGCTTCCTGTGTCTCACAGTAGCCCACCAGATGCCTCAGGGAGCACACAAGACAACTAGATATCTGCATCCTGTTGCCACTCCATTGCACCTGGCATTCTGAGGTAGCCTGCTTCTAAAACCAGGAGGTTGCACATACCCATCATGGCTGCGTAACCTGTGATAGATTTTTCTTCCAGGAATCTGTCCAATCCCCTCTTAAAGGCATCTAGGCCTGGTGTCATCACCACATCCTGCAGCAAGGAATTTCACAGATTAATTACCCACTAGGTCAAGTTGATATTTGTTCTAACTCTCCCAACATTCAATTTTAGTGGATGTCTCCTGATTCTGATGTGCGAGAGGAGAAAAAGAACATTATTCGCTCTATCCACTCCCTGCATAATTTTGTACGTCTCAATCATCTCCTCTCCTGAGGCACCATTTTTCTAGACTGAACCTTCTTGGCTTGGAAAGAAAAATGGCTCATATGATGACTTAATTTATCCTGAAACTTTTTTTTAAAACTGGGGGAGGGGACAGAACATTAAGAAAACAAAAGAAAAAGGTCTGACTAAAGCAGAATCATTAGATGCAAAGCTTGGTTGCCAGAATGATGCAATGTTAAATCACTGATTATGGCAACAGCAACCAATTAGTCTGCATTTTTAAGAGGTACCTACATTGTAAATGGAAAACTTTGATTTAAATCAGAGATTTAAACCAACTTGTGTCTTGGTGGCTAAATCATGATTTATAACTGCCTCTGTTTAAATCAATCCACACTGTTGTGGTTTATGCTAGAAAGTAGAAGCTTTCAATTATCTCCCTATCAGTGGGGAGGGGGGAAGGGAGAAGAGAAAAAAAGCAAGCTGTATTTGCCTGAGGGCGCAATCCTAACCTGGAGTTAGGCCAGCACAGTTAGGCCAGCAAAGTTGGGCTGGCACAAGGGCCATTGCAAAGTGCATTTGGACCACTGTCGGGGGGGGGGGAATGCCACATTTGTGTGCTGGCCTCTCTGATTCCAAGAATGGTCCAAACTTACTTTACGATGTCCCTTGTGCCGGCCAAACAGGAAGCTGGACACTTGCAGCATCCGTCAAATTCGCGGATGCCAGATCTGCAGAGACTGGGGTCCCACTGTAATTATACGTATTTCACCCTCCTTGGAAGGAGTAGAAGGTGGCCCATGTTGCGTCCTCACAACAAGCTGTCAAGTAGGTTACACTAAGAGGGGACGACTGACCTGAGGTTACCCAGTAGGCTTCATGACTGAATGGAGATTTGCACCTACTCTGATAGTCTCAGCAGTATGCCATACAGGCTCTAGAAACACTTCTCAGGCCCCATTGTAAGGTACATAAGAACATAAGAAGAGCCCTGCTGGATCAGGCCAAAGGCCCATCTAGTCCAGCTTCCTGTATCTCACAGCGGCCCACCAGGTGCCCCAGGGAGGCACGAGACACAAGATGCTTGGATCCTGTTGCCACTCCCTTGCACTCGGCAGTAGCCTACTACTAATGTAAGAAGGTAATGATCGCAGCCTGTTGTTCGTCACCAGAAAAGGTGATGCGGAATAGAAAGGATTACCTGGAGGTGGAAAGCAGAACACCATTACTCATAAGTATATGGGAAGGAACTATGTGGCCAAACCTGTATCCATAACTAGACTTCTTGGGAAAGGAATAATTGTGTTGGGGGTATAGCTCAGCGGTAGAGCATTTGACTGCAGATCAAGAGGTCCCTGGTTCAAGTCCGGGTGCCCCCTCTTTTATATTTAGGTTTAATTTATTTATGTTCAGCTCTTCCAAGTCCTAAGGATTCATGGGGGCAAAATGTTGGAGTGCCCTATGGGAAAATGATGTAAAAACAAAACCTGTTATCAGAAATGTATGGGAAAAGGATTTTTGATACCTCGGTGATGGGTAGGGGCTATCTCGGTGGTAGAACGGTTGGCTGCAGCCTGCAGGTCAAGGAGTCCTGGGTTCAGTTCAATTGCCAGATGGCAGCTGTGGTCGGGGTTGGGGGGGGCTTTTGCTCAGCTTCGGCTGGTGCTCCAGCTGCGGTTGTGCCCAGGTTGTTAAGACTTGACCATAGTGGTCCATGCTTTGGAGACTTCTCATCTTGATTATGTCTTGTCAAAGCCCCTGCTCCAAACTTTCCCCCCAAATGCTATGCCCGCTTAGGCTCCTTAGTCACCCAGATACAGACAGTCCTGGCAATATCTACAAACTACCGGACCCCAGCACCAACAGAGAGCTCGCCCCACCCAGTGGCTTGTCTGTAGGCCACAGGTCTCCTCCTGGAGCTTCAGAGCAGGTGTCCTTCAAGAATCGCCAGTCCTCAGTCCAATAGTCCTTAGTCATTTGTCAATCAGTCAAGCCAGTAAGTCAGTCCATGTATCAGTACATATAGCAGTTCACCAGCCTGTTGTCCAGTCAGTTAGTCAAGCCAGTAGTTCAGTCCAATATGTCAACAAAACCTCCACTCCTTCCACCACTCTCTCCACAACTACAACCCACAGCTTCTTCTTCCTCCAGGTGCTATCCCTGCTACAAGCCCCTAAGTGCCTGCAGCTGTGCAGCCCAGCCTCCGCTACCTCCCTGGTGTTAATCCTGCATTACTTGAACCAAGGGGTCACTATCGGCACCATCCACTGCTTCCTTCCGCATTTTCCACTACAGATTCCTATTACACATTCTACCTTGGGCTGCCCCGAAGATGGGTGGGAAACTGTGGTTAG
>JAJKFI010000156.1:1564317-1575193 GCA_029204185.1 Lerista edwardsae | reverse complement strand
GTCTCCAAGCCCCCAACTCTGCTACTATTTACACAAATACACAACAGACACCACCGAAGGATCATTGCCCAGCGGTGCAATTACCGAAGTGCTCCTTCTTCCCATGGTGAAGAGGAGAGAAATGAACTAGTGAGTAGTTCAGAAGTTGGAAAATTGAACTACGAAGGAAGCAGCAAGGCAGCAAGTGACTGCCAGGTGGAGCTGGAGTCTCAGCCTGCGGCAAACAATGTGCAGCGCATGCCTCCCCCTGCTTTGGCCTGGATTTTCGCACCTCTGCTCAGCACAAAGGAGAGGCTGGGCAGCACAACCACAGAGGAGAGGGAAGCCAGGCGCATTCATTCAGCCTGCAGACTTGGAATGACGCCCTCTTTTATGTGGCATCTTCATGCCATGCACAAATTCAGGGGTCTCCAAACTATGGCCCACCACAAGATTTTATCTGGCCCACAGCACTTGTTTTTTTTGTCGGAGCATTTGCTAATGTTAGACATTTTTTCCCATTATATATCTTTTCTTATTTTAAGCATGCATTTAGTTTATGCATTGTTTAAGAACATAAGAAGAGCCCTGCTGGATCAGGCCAAGGGCCATCTAGTCCAGCTTCCTGTGTCTAACAGTGGCCCACCAGATGCCTCAGGGAGCACACAAGACAACAAGATGCCTGCCTCCTGTTGCCACTCCATTGCACCTGGCACCCTGAGGTAAAATTCTGAGGTAAATATAGCCGAATTTGCTATCCTGTCTGTGGGGAAGGAGCTATAATACCTTGCAACCCAATTTGGGCCTTAAGAACATAAGAAGAGCCCTGTTGGATCAGGCCAAAGGCTCATCTAGTCCAGCTTCCTGTTTCTCACAGTGCCTTACCAGACGCTTTAGGGAGCACACAAGGCAACAAGATGCCTGCATCTAGTTGTCATTCTCTTGCACCTGGTATTCTGAGGTAGCCTACTTCTAGAACCAGGAGGTTACACATACCCATTACAGCCTTGTAGCCTTTGGTGGGCCTTCCTTCTAGAAATCTCTCCAATCACCCAGCAATCTTCCAGTAGATTCCAAAATGTGTTAGGCCAACCCTGGCTCTAGCAGGTGTTTCAATGAAACATCTCACGTCAAAGAATGAAATGCATAGGTGGGCTTGTCCGGTGCACGTGGAGAAAACACATATTAGCCACGTTGCGTGTACATACATGTGCACAGGCAAGCATGTACGCACATGTGTCCTGTTCATACACAATGTCATGGATAATCTACCTTGTTTGTGTTTCCTCCCTCCCCCCTCCCCCGCTCTTGTACCCAGTACTATTCAGTGTATATTCCTAGGGACACTCCATGTACCAGAAGGTCCAGATTAACCAATCAGCCCTGACTAACAAAAAAGAGGTCACTTGAAGGGGCACCTTTTTGTAATTCACACACAGGGTGCCACATGGACTAGGAGCAGCCATGTGCTACCGGGGATTGAACCTGCTGCCTTTTGAATGCAAAGAGGGTGCTCTACCGCTGAACTGCACCTCCTTCTTCACAAACCTCAGGCCACACTGACGCCTCTATAACTCCTGCTCTCTCTCTCTCTCTCTCTCTCTCTCTCTCTCTCTCTCTCTCTCACACACACACACACACACACACACACACACACACACACACACACAATGCTGCACAATTTCAGACCCACAGCCTCACACAACCTCCTTGTTCAGTGTGCCCCCAACTTCCCTTCCCCCACCAATACACACAAATAAACCCTGAACGCAGCACAGATGCACATCCTTCTCGGTGATGCTTTTGCGAAGCATAAATGCAATCGTGTCCCTCAGACCGATTTGTCAAACCCCACCACCGCGGTGCCGCCAGCCTTCTGTTCCGCACCTGTCCGATCACGTCCCGTTTTCACACTCTGCGTGGCACGCACCAGACAACGACACACGACGGGTGACATCACAAACAGATGTGCCCCCATTTACCCAAACAAAAGTGCCTCTGCCCGGCGCATACCCGTCTCACACCTCGTGTATGGAAATGTTGCGTCTTGCTCTGACACATGCGCTCCTCCCCCTGCTCACATGCACTTTACCAGTGACCTCCATGGAGGCATCGAACAGCGCCACAGACACACACACAACCCCCCAACCTCACATCCAATAGCCCCTTTATTGAGCATGCCGGATCCAAACCTACACACAGGCTCCTGCAAAACACAAACCCGGACCTTTTTATGCAGCTACTTGTATCCACCCCAGCATATGGGTGCTTTAAGCTTGTTCACCTGTCTTCATCTTCCACCCCAATTCTGCCCCAAATCCTACCATTTAACATGTGCACATCGCGTGTACCAAATCCTTCACAGGCGCATGAACTGAATTCTTCACATTGATTTGTGCACTCAGGCTCCCAAATATACCTCTCAAAGCTTCCTCCAAGGAAATCACACCATACTTTGTGCATATGGCATCGTATTTGGATGGCCCCTGTCTGACATCTTACCCCCCCCCCCCAATTTTGTTCCACAAAGCCCATATCTCCATTCTCGCACATCCCTACAATTCCCCCCTCCCCGGCCATGCACAAGTCACATCAAATTAATTGCCCAAGCCGCACAGATCTCATCTCCGCCACCGAGCAGCCAAAACGCCAGCATTTCGCCCACCTCCGCAGACGCAACCCCAGCATCCACATTCGCTCCCCTTCACCTGTTTTCTCCGAAGACATTTCTGCTTCCGATGTGGCTTTCACCAAGTCGGGGGGAGGGTCCGGCGGAGGGAGAAAACTCCCTGCGTCACTCGCCCAAAACCCCCTCTCTCGCCTCACCTCCTGCCGGCCCCTTTCCCTCGCTCAGCAGAGCCACGCGGTTCTTGCCTTCTGCAAAGATGCGTTTTTTGTTGTTTTTTTTTCCCAGGGATGGGGAGAGATGGAGCCAGAAAGAGCTCCATGCGAGGGGAGGAAATTAAAGGGGCAGGCGGCTCTGTTCTCTCCCTCTGCTTCAAGTCCACCGCATGCTAGGGCTGCCAGCACTCTGTGCATGGGGTAACTAGATCCAAACTGGGACAGAGCGCCTCTGCCTTAAACCATTGTATAGCAGAGGGAATTTGGGCAGGCGCAGCTTTTGAAAGCCTTCCATGATAGACTGCATCTGCCCACGTTCCTGCTGCTATACAATAGTTAAAGGTAGAGGCACTCTGTCCCAGTTTGGATCTGGTAACCCAATCTATGCACGTGAAGGATCAAAGTATTACCACCGACCTTTTTTTCTCCATGCAGATCGTACCAAGTGGCTGCAGATCTGTATTTTCACAGACCAACTTAACATCATGTGAACAAGGTAATCTCAGATAGGGCCGACAGGTTCTGTAGCGTTCATGGGAATTATTACCAGCCAAATCACCGGTGCCCCCTGATCACTCATTTATTTCTTTCATCAAAATTTCTATCCTGCTTTTTCTGAAATAGTCCAGGTCAGTAGTTCTCAAACGTTTTAGCACCAGGACCCAGTTTTTAGAATGGCAATCTGTCTGGGACCCACCAGAAGTGATGTCATGGCCGGCAGAGCCTTCATTGTGACGGCAGAGCCTGCTGCTTTCCTGAGAATGCAGCCATAAGTTGGGTGATTTCTCAGCCATTTTCCAATGGCCAAGTGAATCAAAAAGGAAAAAAAGCCTATTTACCTCCTTGCCACAAGCAAAACCACCACACAGCCCTCCCCCTTTCCAGCATCCCCATATTTTCAATATGGCTGCTGTAGGTGCTTCGCAACTCACCTGAAAATAGCTTGTGACCCACTGGTGGGTCCCGACCCACTGTTTAGGAACCACTGGTCTAGGTCAATGGTCTTCAACTTTAAGAACGTAAGAACAGAAGAAGAGCCCTGCTGGATCAGGCCAAAGGCCCATCTAGTCCAGCTTCCTGTATCTCACAGCGGCCCACCAGGTGCCCCAGGGAGGCATGAGACAACAAGATGCTTGCACTCCCTTGCACCCAGTACTCTGAAGTAGCCTACTACTAATGTAAGGAGGTTACAACCCATCATTGCCTATAGCCCACGATGGACTTTTTTTCCAGAAAACTGTCCAATCCCCTCTTAAAGGCATCCAGACTAGATGCCATCACCACCTCCTGTGGCAAAGAGTTCCACAGATTAACTACCCGCTGGGTAAAAAAAGTACTTCCTTTTATCTGCTTTAACTCTCCCAACCCTCAGTTTTAGCGGATGCCCCCTGGTTCTGGTGTTTTGAGAGAGGGAAAAGAACATCCCTCTATCGACTCTATCCCTTCCATGCATAATTTTGTATTTCTCAATCATGTCCCCCCTCAGGCGCCTTTTTTCCAGACTGAAGAGCCCCAAACGCTGCAGTCTTTCTTCATAAGGGAGGTGCCCCAGCCCCATAATCAGTTTTGTTGCTCTCTTCTGCACCTTTGCCAGCTCCACTATGTCCTTTTTGAGATGTGGCAACCAGAACTGGACACCGAACTGGAACCTTTTTTGTGCTATGACCCCAACAAATAAATGTGAAGTATAAGACTGGGGACTCACTGTTGATTCCCCCCTCCCGTAACTCAATCTGCCCTCTGCCTAACCCTGTTATGTCCTCCAAGCTCTGTTCACTGTAACCGTGTGCCCGCTATTTTAGCACAATTGCTAAGAACCTGGGCAGGACTGGGGGGCACCATCTCCTGATACCCAAAGGGGTCCCCCAGATGCCTCCCTGTTGACCTGGTGGAGCTCCAGTCCAGTGGTCTTCAACTTCTTTCCGTTCCCATAAGTTGCTGCAACCCCACAACTGAGGCTCCATGACCCCATTGGGGTCACAACCCCAAGGGTGAAGAGCACTGGTCTAGGTGGCAAACAGCAATCAGGTATTTCTAAATTCAATACAGAATGTCGACACCAACTTACTTTTTTTTTTTTTAATGGGAGCAAGAAAAATCAAACCTGGCTTTCAAGCGGTTGAAGGAGGAATTCACTAAAACCTTTCTGGAACAAAGAGAAGATTTATTGCTTGCCAAAAGCAGGTGAATCTCTGCTAGGAAAGGCTGCAGGGTTTGGGGCTCTTCAGTGTAGAAAAAAGGCGCCTGAGGAGGGCATGACTGAGACATACAAAATTATGCATGGGATGGATAGAGGGATGTTCTTTTCCTTCTCTCACAACCCCAGAACCAGGGACAGCCACTCAAACTGAATGTTGGGAGAGTTAGAATGGATCAAAGGAAACTAGTTTTTACCCAGTAGGTAATCAGTCTGTGGAACTCCTTGCCACAGGAAGTGGTGACGGCATCCGGCCTAGGTGCCTTTAAAAGGGGACTGGACAGATTTCTTGACCTTAAGGGTGGTTCGACAGTGGAACAGATTGCCAAGGGAGGTGGTGGATTCTCCCTCACTGAAGACCTTCAAGCAGAGACTTGACAGGCACCTGCTGGAGATGCTCTAGGGGGATTTCCTGCTACAGGCAGGGGGTTGGACTAGATGACTTTTTTGGGGTACCTTCCAACTCTATGATTCTGTAATTCTCACTGCTGCTCAAATGCCTGTGTCAGAAAGGCTCCTTCACAACTGGGCACCCAGTCCAATGGGTCTTGCCACAGGTGGTACAAATATCGTGCAAATACCAGGCAAGTATCGTACAAGGCACCATAAAACGCCTCCAACGCCCGCGATCAGGCCTTACCGCTGGGGCGACAGCAGCCACGGGTGC
This sequence comes from Lerista edwardsae, assembly GCA_029204185.1. Lineage (NCBI taxonomy): Eukaryota > Metazoa > Chordata > Lepidosauria > Squamata > Scincidae > Lerista > Lerista edwardsae. The sequence goes on along the minus strand of JAJKFI010000156.1, from coordinate 1,569,509 downwards.
GCCACACGTTGGCGTTCTGGAGTAAAGCGGGGGCAAGACTGAGGGAGACTCTCACCGCCAGTTCCCGATCTCCAAGTGAGGCCACGCAGCCTCACTTGTAGGTCCTCGCTTCTGTGCAGGCTAAAGAGCTGGTGCAGGAGCGAGCAGACCCCTCACCTGCCCCTGCACCCTTTTGGTAAAGGGAAATGTTCCCTTTACCCACGGAGCCTCCCGGGGCTGCCCGGCTGGGCAGCAGTACAGCCCTGGGATACAGCAGTAGCCGCCTGGCTACTGCTGCGTTCCTGGGTGGTCAGGCAGCTCTGGATTGGGCCCTGGGTCTATTGTTTTTTTAATCATGAGGTGCATTTACTGAGATGCAGAACTTGTCCAGGGGCTGGTACCCACATCTCATCTCTCAGGTTCTCAAGTGAAGGCTCAGCACGGTATTCCCATCTTACTACTGCCTGAAGCCAAGCAGGAGAATCTGCGGCTTGTTTTTGGATGGGAGACAGATGCCAGGCTTGTGACAAGCTGCAGTACCCTGTAGTGGCAGAACAGAGGCACTGTGGAGCTGACGACTCACCGCAAGGGAGAGTTGCGGTGGAGTGTGCGAAGAGGCCAGCCGGCAAAGAAGGGAATACGACCTTGAGGACCTGTCCAGGCCTGACTTGCGATTGCCTGCTGAGGCTTGATGGCATGCAGCCAAAGGAGAGAACCACACTGTGAAGGCAACATCTGGGACTGAGGATTCGGTGAATCGCAGAATACTGTATATTTGTTAAAACCCCATTGGAAAAAATGGTGGTTTAGACTAGCCTGCTCATGTAAGCCGCCTTAGGCATTTGCTTCGGCATGGGAAAGGCGGGGTATAAATTCTTCAAATAAATAAAGACCACTGATACCAAGATTGCATTATCCTCAGAGTCTATAGATGGGATGATCCATGTCCCCAAGAAGCCATTATTGTTTACCAGGTCAACCAGGCCTTGTTCTTTTTCATTCATGCAAAACATGGAAATCAAGACCTCATCTGAAAGAATCTTTATTCAACTGGAAATAAATTACATTTGGCTTTGAATTTAGATTGTGTAAAAAAAAAAAAAACCAATAACAAAAAGGCCTCCTTTCTGGAGATCCCCCTGATGGGTGACAAAAGGTGTTATGGAGTGTTGGCTGGAAAGGTTGGAAGATACCTGGGCAATTATGAACTTTGGCATGAAGAAGATGGGGCAAGGTTCTGGCCCTGAGACTTAGGGAATTATGGGTAACAGCTGTCAGAGTGAGGCAGAGAGAATTCTCTGGGAGCCACAGTTGGGTCTGGGGTGAGGGAGCCGAGGAATGGAGTGTTTTTTCAGGCATCCTTTTCTGGACTCTCATCCCCACTGTACCCCAGCAAGGCACCCACGTCATCCAGCGCCCCCTGGAGGCTCCCAGCCAGAAGCTCAGCGTTGGTCTCCTGGCAGCAGTTGAAGGCGGTGACGGCAAAGTTAATGTGGGAGAACAAAGGGTTGTAGCAAACGGCATAGCCATCAGGCACCAGTGGCCCGTAACACATCACACAATCTGTGCGGGCAGCAACCTGAGAGGGAAAGGAAACAAAGATCAGAAAGTCCGTTAGTTTTTGCTGACAAAAATTACACGCACGCATGAAAAATATTAACAAAATAAGACACACACACACTCACTGAATTGTTCAACTAATAAGCGTTATATTAATGCTTTAATATGGCCGCGTTAATATAACTTTAACATGCTTTATTTAGAACTAGCTTTTTGTTACCCGGCGTTGCCCGGGTAACAAAATGATCTTCCAGAGTTTATGAGTTTTGCACCCCTTCTCGCCCCCCATGCTGACGGGGGCCGAACCCGGACTCCAACTGCATCAGGAGCATCGCCGCTCACCTCAGTGGCCCCAGAAACTATGGTTCCAACGCTGATTTTGGCTGTTTTTGACCGTTTTCACATGGGGACCCCTGCGTACCCCACCCCTGGGGGCACTGGGGGGGCCTGACCCCCAAGTGTTTGTTGCCAGGCCGCAAGGCACGCGCGTGCCGAGTCTGGCTCTAATCGCTCCAGGCGTCACAACGGGGCATGGCGGACACCTTGTTTCGCACCCCTTCCCACCCCCCACATCAAGGGGGGGCCAAATCCGAACTCCCACAGCGTCGGGAGCGTCGCTGCTCGCCCCGGCGACCCCAGAAACTACAGATTTGATGCCGATTTCGGCGATTTTCGACTGTTTTCACGTGGGGACCCCCCTGTACCCCCAGCCCCGGGGGCGCCAGGGGGGCCTGACCCCCGCAGTGTTTGTCGCCAGGCCGCAAGGCATGTGCGTGCCAGGTTTGGTGCACATCGCTCCAGGCGTTCCAGCACGGCATGGCAGAAGTTTTGTTTCGCACCCCTTCTGGCCCCCCGTGCCGAGGGGGGCCTGAACCCGGACTCCACCGGCATCGGGAGTGTCGCCGCTCGTCTCCGCGATCCCGGAAACTATGGACTCGACACCGATTTCGGCCGTCTTCACGTAGGGACCCCTGCGTACCCCCATCCCCAGGGGTGCTAGGGGGGGCTGACCCCCGCAGTGTTTGTTGCCAGGCCGCAAGGTGTATGCATGCCAAGTTTCATGCCAATCGCTCCAGGCGTTGCGGAGCCTATGCGAAACATACATACACACATACAAACCCATGCTCTTCTTTATATATATAGATGTTATAATGAAAGCTGTTTTATTCCATCAAATGTTTGAATGTGCTGTCTAAATTAATATCATACTGTTATATTAAAGTTAAACATATTAAAATCATATTAACATATATTAACTTTATTTTAAAATATTTTAACAGTAACCCCTAAGCTGTGCACCAGAGCACACAGAGTCATTAAAGGCTAACCTAGACAGCACATTCAAACATTTGAAGGAATAAAACATGTTACAGAGATGTTGCCAGACAGGCCTGCTTGGGAACAGAGTTCTACAGGCATGGTGCTAGAACTGAAAAGGTCTTGCTTAGCTCACCCAACAATTCTAACTTCTGTACGGGTCATGTCTTGAATAGGGTCACTCCAGAAGTTCTCAGCAATTGAGAAGGATCACATGGAAGGCACTCTTGAGAGGTACCAGGCTCAAGCCACTTAAAAGGTAACCTCTACTGGAGGATTTGGGAGGGAAATCCCCGTATATCCTGTATAAAGACTATTTTAACATGTATTTGCTTGTACATGAGAACGTTACCAAAACTGCCTGCCTCATGGCAGAACACAGTCCCCAGGAATACTTTTGAATTTCACAAACCCTTAACATGAACCTACAAAGTTGCTTTATATGAAATCAGACCACTGGGGCTTTTTAGCTTTGAAAAAAGGCAATTAGGAGCACAATCTTAACCTAGTGTTAGGCCGGCACAGTTAGGCTGGCACAAGAGCCACTGTAAGGTATGTTTGGACCACTCTCGGAGTCAGAAAAGCCAGCACACAGACCTGCGCCATCCTCCCTGACTCCGAGAGTGGAGTCAAACATGCTTTACGGTGGCACTGGTGCCTGCCAAACTTTGCTGGCCTAACCGTGCCGGCCTAACTCCAGGTTAGGATTACGCCCTAAGAGTCATGTCCTCTCCTTAACAGATTATGCACGGTATGAAGAAGACATGCTTTTCTCCCCCTCTCACAATACTAGAACCAGGGATTATTCAACGAAACTGGTGAGAGATTTACAATGGACAAAAAGAGGGACTTCTCAACACAGAACACTGTTTGCTTTTGGAACTCATTGCCACAAGATGTGGCAATGGTAACTACCTTTGAATGGCTGTAAAAAGGGGATTGAACAAATTTATGGAGGCATGGACACAAAGAAGGAAGCAGGGATAAGAAGAGATCAAGATGCAAGACTCCTGGAGGCCACTACCCAAGGCAGTAACCCCTAAGCTGTGCACAAGAGCACACAGAGCCATTAAAGGCTTTGGCAACAATGAGCAGAACAAAGACTACGACCCTCAGCCCCCCGCCAGTGCTACAAATCAGCAAGGCACACCTGTCCTGTGGAGAGCTTCCAATAAGAGGCCACAGCGTAGGAAGTGTCCATAAAAAGCTCTGGCACACGGAAGCCATCAGCAATCGCCTCCAGTTTCAGTCCCAGCAAGTGGCGGTCGATGCCTTGCCCATCCAGAGCCTGCAGTAGATTAGACAGAAGAGGATTCAGTACCTCCCAGTGAGTAGGCCCTGCACGGTCCCTCTACCATGGCAGCCCACCGGCACAGCTTGAAACACACTCCTCCACAGCCAGGTGGACTAGTGCACAGAAGGTGAATGTAGATCAGTGGTCAGGGAACAGGGGTAAATTACCCCAAATGGGGTAAAAATGAAATTCCTGGGGGTAATGGACGGCAGCCGGGCATGCATATGAATCTAAGCGATTCCCTGCAAAGACTTGTTCCTCTGTGCGCCCGCTGTCTGCGCCTCCGTCTCTCTCTTTAAACTTGGGGAACAAGCCCTGCAGCATGTGTGTGTGTGTGGGGGGGGGGTTTGACACACGAGCAGAGCTGAGTTACGAATTTTCCAAATTTCTGACACACCAAGCCCAAAAGGTTCGCCATCACTGTTCTATACGCATGCCCGGCTGTGTGTGTCACAGTACTGTAGTGTACATGGACCTGATGCAGTGCAGTGCATCAGGCCCTTGTGTATAACATGCTTCCCTGCGTGATGCCCCGGGCCCCGCCTCCAAGTCCGCCCACTTCTTCAGTAGAGTCAACTAGTTGCTGCGCCATTGAGAGAGATAGGACAGAGAGAGGACACCTATCTTTCACTGGTAGTTTTAGTAATTACCTGTATTAAAAATAAAATCAAGGGGGTAACATCAGCGTATCTAAATATATTTTGGGGTAAAAGGTAAAAAAGTTCCCTGACCCCTGATGTAGATGAACCTAGGAGCTGCCTTGCATAGGTCTAGTCCCTCATATGTCCATATAAGTCCATGGTTTGCACTGACTGGCAAAGACATTCCAGGGTTTCAGGCAATACCAGTCCTGCCTAAAGATGTCAGGAATTTCAACTATCTACTGTAGCATGCACTGTACCACATTTCCATAGTTGCAAAGCACCTACAGCAGCCATATTGAAACTATGGGAAGATGGGATGCTGGAAAGGGGGAGAGCCGTGTGGTTGTCAAGGTTGTTGTTCAGTCGCTAAATCGTGTCCAACTCTTCATAACCCCATG
>JAJKFI010000156.1:1549057-1564307 GCA_029204185.1 Lerista edwardsae | reverse complement strand
TATGCCAGGCCTCCCTGTCCTCCACTAGCTTTCGGAGTTTGCCCAATTTCATGTTCATCGCTTCAGTGACACTCTCTAACCATCTCATCCTCTGATGCCCCCTTCTCCTTTTGCCTTCCATCTTTCCCAGCATGAGGGACTTTTCTAAAGAGTCCTCTCTTCTCATGAGGTGGCCAAAGGATTTGAGCTTCAGCTTCAGGATTTGTCCTTCTAGGGAGCAATCAGGCTTGACTTCCTGTAGGATTGACCGATTGGCTCTCCTTGCAGTCCAGGGGACGCTCAAGAGTCGTCTCCAACACCATAATTCAAAAGCATCTATTCTTTGGTGCTCCGCCTTCATTACTGTCCAGCTTTCACATCCATACAGTGCTACTGGGAAAACCATAGCTTTGACTATGCGAACCTTGGTTGGCAAGGTGATGTCTCGGCTTTTTATTAAGTTGTCTAGGTTCACCATAGTTTTCCTCCCAAGAAGTAAAAGTCTTTTAATTTCAGGGCTGCAATCACTATCTGTGTCAAAGCTGTAAACTGGCTTTTTTTCTTTTTGATTCAACTTGCTGGCTGGGAAATAACCCAGCTTTTTGCTGCATTCTCAGGAAAGCAGCAGGCTCAGGCGTCACAATGGCGGCACATCCAGCAGGTGCCGGAGAGATTTTCATTCTAAAAAGTGAGTCTCAGTGCTAAAAAGTTGGAGAACCAATGCTCTTGAGCATTTGCCAGTTGAACTCCTTTGAATTCATTGGTTCCTTTCTGGACAAGGGCACTTGTAGTCCCAACTCTTTATTGACACTGTAATGTTTTTGGTCTGTCACTAGGTGTTGCTATTGCACAGTTTCAGAACAGTTATCTAAAAATAGCTCCTGCACTAGTCATCCTAACAGAGTAGGATAAAGTCAAGCCATTGTTTTGAATATGCTTAAGCCTGGCTCTCCAAACCCTAGCCCAGATGCAGCCCTCGAAGAACCTCTATTTAGCCTGCAACAAGCCTCTGTTCCCTGTGTGCCTCTGGCTCTCCTGACCTTGCTGGCAAAGTCTGCACCCTCCAAGCTATGCTCTGGTCGTGGGGTCAGGGTATTCCGAGGGCCAGGCACACAGCCTCCCCGGCCTTCAGAATGCCTCCGGAAGGCTGAAAATGGTCACTTCCTGGTTTTCCCAAAGACCTGGGAGTAACGTTTTTGGCCCTCTGAAGGTTGGGGAGGCCACCCCGGCCCTCAGAATATTCTCTGGGGTTTTCCTTTCCTGTGGTTTGCTGGTGCTGAGATATTTAAGGTAAAGGTTTCCCCACGACTGGATGGTCTAGTCGTGACCGACTGTAGGGGGCGGTGCTCATCTCCGTTTCTAAGCCTGCAGAACCGGCGTTTTGTCCGAGGACAAGCTTCCGTGGTCATGTGGCCAGCATGCCTATATGCCATAGTGCACGGAACACCGTTCCCTTCCCACCGAAGTGGTCCCTGTTTATCTACTTGCATTTAGGTGCTCTCGAACTGCTAGGTTGGCAGGAGCTGGGACAAGCAACGGGAGCTCACTCCATCACGCAGTCTTGAACTCCCAACCTTCCGGTTGGAAAGCCCAGCAACAGCGAATTAACCCGCTGCGCCACCACATCCCTGCTGAGATATTTACTCCAGCACAAATTTAAGTAAGCTTCTTGTAGGGTGGGAGAATGGGAGTCTATTGAAGTGCATGCTATATTTCTGTGGTGTGTGTTGGTGAGTAATCCTAGAACTCTGAATTCATTCATTCATGTTCTGTCTCTAATGTATTTATTTAAACTTTATATTTAAATTTTATTTTGGGGGGGGGCCTCAACACTGTGCCAGATATTTGATGTGGCCCTCTGGCTAAAAGGTTTGGAAATCCCTGCACTTAAGGATCAAACATGATGGGACAACATCCATGAATATAAAAATAATAATAATCTGACAATCAGACCTGACAATGAAAAAAGCTAGGAATTGAGTTAAACCTCCCCTCCCACAGAACTGCAGCCCTGATCCAAAACTGAGCCCCCCTCCCACAGCTATCCTTTAAAAAAAAAAAAACCAGAGGTGGTCTGATTATGGAAGAACCAGTCTTGTCTGCTCCCTAATTGTTCCCTGAAATGCCTATAATACAGAAGCTCCCCTTTTCACTAACCGTTTGGGTTCCAGGACTCTGTTCAAAAGTGGGTTTGTTTGCAAGTACAGTAATGCCCCCATCGCTGTTGCAGCTGTCACGTTTTGCTCAGGTGACACCGTTGTCAGTTCCTCACTCAGAGTTGTCAGTTTCCTGCCCAGTTGTCAAGATCCATGCCAGAGGCTGTCAGTTTCACGCAGAACGTTGTAAGTTTCACCACAGCGCTGCTTGGAATGTGCCTGAGCGGCTTCTGTACTCAACTGACCAGAGGTTGGGACTAAAGTGCATATTCCTAAGGGCACAATCCTAACCAATTTTCCAGCACTGACGCAGCTGGACCAATGGGGCATGTGCTGCATCCTGCAGTTGGGGGGTGGGTGGGTGGAGTCACGGAGGCCTCCTCAAGGTAAGGGTATGTTTGTTCCCTTACCTTGCAGCTGCACTGCCCTTAAAGTTGGAAAGTTGGTTAGGATTGCTCCCTAAATTGAACATTCATAAGAAGTGGAGCTTCTGTGTTTCTTCTCTAATGCCAGATATTTCTTCAAACCCTCCTGAGGGCATTCAACCCCAATAAGAAGAAGAAAATGTTTTAAAGAGAGTTCACACGCTTGCAATTTGAGTCCTGGAACAGTTTCGAAAGATGGGCTTTCCGCAGGACTTCCAAGCAAGGAGCCAGCCCTGTCCACCTTCCCACCACGTTCCTTGGCAATCTGTACTTTTCTACTCAGGCATCAGATACAGTACAGATACTCAGTACAGATATTCAGGCATCTCCCAAGAGGAAGGAATTACCTGCTCTGTGAGTGCACTGTGGACCTCGACTGCTCGTTTCAACAAACTCAGCCTCTCTGGGGCCTGGAGGGAAGAAATGAAGCACAGATGGCTGGGAAAATGCACAAGGCGGTTCCAGCGGACTCCTGGGGAAAGATACTGAGGAAGGACATGCAGGGGATACAGAGGTGTTATGCCTGCCCCGAAGCAAGACGTTTTACGGGCCAATTAATTCTCATCACAACAATCAGTGCCGCAGCTCACCCTTGGGGCTATACTTCCCAGTCTCATTGGGGGACTCAGGAGACAGAGAGGATTGTGGGGGAAATACCTGGCAGTTGTCGTCAGCCATCCCCTGGACGAAGGCCAGTGCGGCAGAGGTAGCGGAGCGGATGGTTTCCGTCCGTCCACGGTGAAAACGACGGAGAGAAGCCGATTCCGCAGTGGGACACAGCTCGCCATGTGCTCTAAGAAGGCAGGACGGGCGAATGTACACACACAGCCCACCCAGGGGAACCATCCCAGATGAATTACGCAGTGCGCACAGAAGTACCCCAGGTTTCCCACCTTACGCTGGAGGGACTGGCCTCTTTGGAGATGCGAGTCTCCACATCCACTCCCAAAAGCCAGCTTCATGCACCTAGGACAAGCTGGGGGGGGGTCGCCTCACCTGTAATAGGCTAGCTGCAGCGCCACCTGCAGGACAGAGTCGGGGCTCAGCCCCTGGCGCTTGAGCCGTTCCTTGCCAAACCGCCGGTAGGTGAAACAGCTGATGTCCAGATCAGTGATGAGGCTGTGCTGGGACAGAAGACAGGCGGGTGGCTCAGTGACGCTAAAGGCCTCCCTCCCCCTCCGCACCCTGGCCATCCCCGAATGCCTGAGACAGTCCCCTCATTCCCTCACCCACTCCAGGGCCAAGAGCGTCACCCTAAGCTGCGCTGGAACAGCCAGGCTGGCAGGCCTGTGCTGTATCCAGCGCAGCTTTGGAGCTCTGGGGAGCCCCCAGTTCCGCAGATCTGTGCCTCCTGAAGAGCCGAGGGTGGCAGGCGGCTCAAATCAGGGCTGCTTGGCCTGGGCATGGAGGCTTGGAGGCGGCTTACAGGCCACATCCCAGCTCTCCCCGCCTCCCTGGACCGGCACGCCTCCTGGCCCGCCCACTCCCGCCCAGTTCCTCTTGCCCACCCGGCTGGCCTCCACCCAGAATTTGGCTGGTGCACAAGCTGCATGGTGTGGCCATCGGCCGGCACCCTTGGCACTAGCCCCCGCTGGTTCGGTGCACCTGCATTGGTGTCAGTGACACTGGGCCGATGCAAGCACCCAGCATTGGCCCAAGGGTGCAAATAGGATTGCACCCTAAATTAGGTGACACGAAGCAGTGCAGGAATTCTCTGAGAAGTCCCCAGTTTTCAGCCCAGGCAGAAACCCACAAGAAAACCTTAGCTTCTCCTCCCTCCTCCTCAGGTTCCTTGAAGAATGGCAGGATTAGAGCGTAACAAACAAGAGGGGGACTAGAGAATTAGAGAAAAGACAGTCAAAAAGATGCTGCAGGTGACAAGAGGACTGTTGCAAAAGATGGAGACCTCCCTTCACCCCGTCTCCACCTAAGCAATTTTACAGGCCTCCCTTGATTTGCTAAGGGACGTGGTGGCGCAGTGGGTTAAACTGCTGAGCTTCGAGCTTGCTGACCGGAAGGTTGGCAGTTCGAGACCAGGCAACCGAGTGAGCTCCCGTTGCTTGTCCCAGTTCCTGCCAACCTAGCCGTTCGAAAGTACATTAAAATGCAAGTAAATGCCAGTACCACTTTGGTGGGAAGGTAACGGTGTTCCGTGCACCTTGGCGTATAGTCATGGCGGCCACATGAGCACAGAAACTGTCCTCGGACAAACACCGGCTTTTCGGCTTAGAAACGGAGTTGAGCACCGCCCCCTACAGTCAGTCACAACTAAACCATTTGGTCGTGGGGAAACCTTTACATTGATTTTCTATATATTCTGGGGTTCCTCATCTCCTGCATAAGTCCCACTTTCAAAACCTCCACTGAGGCACATCAGGAGGCACAGACTGGTGTATGGCAGCAATTCTATCTTGGCTTATTCTTAACATCTCTGCAGTACAGAGAATGTGCTGTTCTCGCCCTCCCTGTCTCGTGGCTCATGATTACCTGCTCTTATGAGAACAGCCCTGCTGTGTTCCGTGTGGCTGCAGGGAGCGAGATGTGCCCACAGACAAATCATGAAACCCTGGCAGGGCATTCACTGGGCCTTGCACAGAGAGCACTGCGCACAGTTATGCGGGCCACCCGTCACACACGCTCCACGAACTCACATGTCCAGGTTCTGCTTGGCATGTTCGATGTCACGTTTGATCTCCGGAGTGAAATAGAAGTAGAGTTTTTGGGGCAGCTGTAGAGGAATCAGCGGAGCGCGCACTGGAACAGGGTCTTTGCTGCACGTGAAGGTGGGGGGGGGAGAAACAAAAGCATTACGTTGGAGAGAAGAGTCCATTAGAGGAAACACATCGATTTCTTTCCTGCAATCTCCAGACAAAAGATATTCTTTTTCTTTGGCCTCTGCCATTCCAACAGAGGAAGTTCTGCCCCCCCATTCTCCCCCCCCGAACATGTGCATGGATTGCAGGAAGACGCTACAATTACAGCCGTGTCCCCACCCCACTCCCAATTCATTCCTTGTATGAGAATTCCGAGGAGTTCAGGCAAGGATTCCAAAATGATAGTCTGGCAATACTGAAGTGGTGACTGCAGCATTTTCAAGCAGGCCAGCTTTCCCCTTGGGTTTCTACTTCCACTACAAAACGTCCAGGGGGAAGTCACAGAAGAGGTCACTCGGGTACGTAGTTATCACCACTTCCTGTGACGGCCCCTGATGCTGCCCATGGAGTCTGAACGTTTAGGATGGTGTATCCCATCGCGTTTCGATACACTACTTTGATCGCTTGGAGAAGTGGTCATAAGAACATAAGAAGAGCCCTGCTGGATCAGGCCAAAGGCCCATCTAGTCCAGCTTCCTGTATCTCACAGCAGCTGAAAATTGCTGAAAAACGTTTCCGGGTTCTGCGGCTGTGCTTCTAGGTCTGTAGTAAGGAATAATCCAAGAGCTGGCAGAGCCAGAGGAGGAAGAAGGACAAACTATTTGTTACTACAGATAATTGCCCTAGAAACACAGCCACAGAACTGGAACAGTCTCCCGGAAGTGACATCGCAAGAGGCGAAGACCACAGAGGTAAGTGTGACATGAGAAGAAAAATGTTGAAGAATCACTGATCTAGGGGGCCAACGCACAATTTATTACTTCCTATGAACACTGCCAGACCTTACAAAATTAAGTCAAGTGATCTCAAGCAGAGACTCCAAAACAGAACCCCCGCCTTTTTGTCTTTTCTCAAGACAGACTTTTCGCCAATCTAGACAGGAAGCCCCCCGGTCACACAGAGAAGAGCCCCATCTTGAGCCTCCCCCCTCACTCTCACTCTCTCTCCCAGGGGGCATTACCAGTAGTCAAGGACGTGGTCTATGATTGTGGCAATTGGGGGTCCTTCAGCCACTGCTTGCTCATAAAGCACTCCACAGGAGCCGTCTTCTCCCACAATGAACTGGAAAAAAACACATTTTGTGGAAGAAAGAGAGAAGTTGAGAGGGTGGGAAGAAGAGCTTTGACAAAATACATTTCTGATCTTCAACGATGAACATCCCTCTATCGACTATCCCTTCCGTGCATAATTTTGTATGTATAAGAACATAAGAGGAGCCCTGCTGGATCAGGCCAAAGCCCATCTAGTCCAGCTATCAGTGGTTTTGCTGCCACAAATTCATAGAATCATAGAGTTGGAAGGGACCTACAAGGTCATCTAGTCCAACCCCCTGCCTGTACCAGGAAATCCTCCTGGAGCATCTCCAGCAAATGCCTGTTGAGCCTCTCAACAGTGAGGGATAATCTACCACCTCCCTTGGCAATCTGTTCCACTGTCAAACTGCCCTTATTGTCAAGAAATTCTTCCTGATGTCTAGCCGGAATCTCCTCTCTTGCAGTTTGTACCCATTTGGACCTAGTTCTACTGTCAAAGGCAGATGAGAACAAATTTGTCCCTTCTTCCTTAGGTCAGCCCTTCAGATATTTGAAGAGTGCTGTCATATCCTCTCTTTAAAAAAAGAGAGATTCGTTTAATGTTCCCCTCTTTTTTTAATAGGTGTCCTAGTATCCATGGTATCCATGGATAACTGAAACCATGGATACCAAATCAGTGGATACCAGAGCATTCCTGTACCTTAACAGGTTATTGAAACATATGTGTATTAAATGATAAAGCAGCTGGAGGTTTTAGCCCAAATCAGGTATGCTGCCTGGACCTCTAAGTGCCCAGCTGAAGCAAAAAATGAGGAAACCACGGCCAACAGACCTAGCAGTGTCTAGTACCAGATGCTGCCATGTGGTTATCTATACAGGCAGGAGGTGTAGTTTGGAGGTTGAGCTGTTGCTCTGCCTGAAGATGCTAAGCAGGATCAGCCTGGGATCGACCTTGGATGGGAGACGGGAAGGAGCTCATGGAGGAATGTGTGGAATGGGAAGAGAGGAGTCAGCTGACTAGAAACAAATAAAATCTTGAGAACCGACCAAAGTTTGATCTGCAGCTGCCTGCGAAGGCTCGGAAGGTGTCAGCGTTTAGCCAGGATAATGACCACACATTGAAAGGGAAGGGTTCTGTGAATTGTACATAGAACAATAGTTGTAAAAAAAAAAAACCCATTTGGAAAAATGTGGGGTTATGAACAGCCTGCCAATGTAAACCGCCTTGTGCCTTGAGAAAGGCAGTATAAAAATGCCTTAAAGAAATGGAGGCATTAATTCATGGGGTGCTTTATTCAACATATGCCTGAGGGCAAAAATGCAACCACAAACAGTATTACCCTCCTAGGAGTGCATCAGTTCAGAATACATAACAGGCGAGTGGGAGATAACAGCATGGCCAAATGCTCTCCCTCATCGATCAGGCATACAGTGCACAGGAACACAAGGCCTGCCTCACTGAATCAGACCAGAGCTCTGTCCTGGCCAAGCCAGATGCCCCTGGGAAGTTCAGGAGCTAGGCAGAGTGTGTCCGCTTTCCCCTACTCACCTCCATCGTCCCAACACAGAGATTGTGTTGAGATGCCACAACTAGCAATAGGTTCCAGGTTAGCCTTCTCCCCACATTGGCTTTCTATATGCCGGTGGTTTTTAATGCCAGGGGGCTTTCAGGTATGACATTCCCACCTCCAGGTCTCACCCTGTACCATCTTTTCAGCCATGATGCGACACAGGAGGTGTGGACTGATGGTTGAGCTGCTGGTACTGCCTAAAGCTAAGCAGGAGAATCTGTGGTCTTGTATTTGGATGGGAGACAGAATGCCAGGCAAACTGCTGAACTTGTTGCAGCAGGACGGAGTCGCTGATCAGCTGATTTGTCACCGCGTGTGAGAGTTGCGGGGGAGTGTGTGAGAAGGCCAGCTGGCCAAAGACCTTGAGGGCCTGTCCAAGCTGGACTCACGATTGCCTGCTGAATCTTGATGGTGCACAGCCAGAGGAGAGAACCACACTGTGAAGGCTACATCTGGGACTGAGGATTTGGTGAATCGCAGAATACCGTATATTGGTAAAATAAAAACCCCATTGGAAAATGGTGGTTTAGACTATCCTGCCCATGTAAGCCGCCTTGGGCATTTGCTTTGGCATGGGAAAGGCGGGGTATAAATTCTTTGAATAAATTATTTGAATAAATAATGTTAAACTCTTACTAGACTACACTAGTGAAAGACGGATGTGACTTCATAGCAGAATACCTTCCCACATAAGCAAAGCTCTAAATGCAGAAAAGCACAAACTTCGTCTTCTCCCAGGACTGCTAGTTTTTGTCTTAAATATGTGGTGCAATTTGTGTTTTTAACCATGCCACTTCTGTGGAGGAGAGTTTCACATGTAGGTTGGCTCTTTGCCGTCTCTTTTGGGCTGGCATAACTATCTGCCCCCTACCAGCTTTTGCGCAACTCATCTGAACACAAAGACTTCCAAGAGGAGGAATCCTCCCCACTCCCGTCCTGATCTTGCTTCTCACCTGCAGCGTCTTGTCAAACCAGCGATTGCCGCTGTTGGAGTGGCTGCCTCCGCCATGCAACATCTGTGCCGCGAGACGGCTGGCAGCGCGGGCATCCGACACCTTCAGGACGGGCGCGTCCAGGCAGACGGTGAAGAGACTGCGCTGGATCGCACGGGCTGATTCCCGGTTCAGCTTGTCTGGAGAGAGAGGAAAAAAACAAGAGGATGCCCAAAGCAACTACACCGTAGCAAGCAAAAGGTTTCGATCCGAAGAGCTGCTTGGGGGCTCTGACTGGCTCCCGTGCCGTACCACAAGCGGCTTTTCAAATTTTCTTCACAGTTTTGAGAGCACAATCCTAACCTGGAGTTTGGTCGGCACAAGGGACGCCGTAAAATAAGAACATAAGAACATAAGAAGAGCCTCACTGGATCAGGCCAAAGGCCCATCTAGTCCAGCTTCCTGTATCTCACAGCGGCCCACCAGGTGCCCCAGGGAGGCATGAGACAACAAGATGCTTGCATCCTGTTGCCACTCCCTTGCACCCAATACCAGTAGCCCACCACCTTTGTAAGGAGGTTGCACAATCCATCATTGCCTATAGCCCACGATGGACCTTTCCTCCAGAAATCTGTCCAATCCCCTCTTAAAGGCATCAAGACCAGATGCCATCATCAAATATGATTGGACCACTCTTGGAATCAGAGCCAGCAGCACACAGACATGCGCCATCCTCCCTAACTCAGAGAGTGGTCCAAATGCACTGTACGGTGTCCCTTGTGCCAGCCAAACTTGTGCCAGCCTAGCTCCAGGTTATGATGGTGCCCTGAAAAGCATACAGGTGCCCCCGTAGCCACTGATTCAATATCCGTGATTTCAATTATTCACAGATCTGGGGGTTCCCCTTACCTTCTTTTATTCTTACTTTAGGTCACTAAAAAAACCTTCTTGCTTGGAAGGGGGAACAGGGCATAACCCTACACGTAATGTAAAAAAGGTAAAGGTTTCCCCACGACCGAACAGTCTAGTTGTGACCGACTGTAGGGGGTGGTGCTCATCTCCATTTCTAAGCCTGTACAGCCAGCGTTTGTCTGAGGACAAGCTTCCGTGGTCAAGTGGCTGGCATGACTCTACGCCGTAGCGCACGGAACGCCGTTACCTTCCCACTGAAGTGGCCCCTATTTATCTACTCGCATTTTTATGTGCTTTTTGAACTGCTAGGTTGGCAGGAGCTGGGACAAGCAACGGGAGCTCACTCAGTTGCGAGGTCTTGAACCACCAACCTTTCGGTCAGCAAGCTTAGCAACAGCGGTTTAACCTACAACGCCATCACGTCCCTACTTAACATCGGTTCACTCTTATCCATGGTTTCAGGTATCCATGGGGAGCCCAGGGACCTACCCTATGTGGATACCGAGACATGCTTCTATTTGGTAGATGGCATCAGGATCTGTCACTCAAAAGGAAGAAGTCAAATATTTGTTTACGCAGCCCTTTATATCTAAACCAAGATACTGAGTTCTTTGTTTTGAGCAACTGACACTTTCAGAACGACACTAGCCTGGTTGCAGACATAACCTCCAACTATGACAAGCTTCCTTAAACATGGCCAAAATCCTAACCACACAGTCAGATTAAGAGCGCAATCCTAACCTTGAGTTAGGCCAGCATAGTTAGGCCAGGAAAATTTGGCCAGCACAAGGGACACCGTAAAGCACGTTTGGATCATTCTCTGAGTCAGAGATTCCAGAACAGACGTGCGCCACCCCCCCACACACCCCGACACCAAGAGTGGTCCAAACGCGCTTTATGGTGTCCCTTGCGCCAGCCAAACTTTGTTGGCCTAACTATTCCAGCCTACCTCCAGGTTAGGATTGCGCCTTCAATCAATCAATCAATCAATCAACCTACCAACCAACCAACAGGTACTTATATACCACTTTTCAACACGAAGTTCACAAAGCGGTTTACAGGCAAATAGTAATAATAAAGTTAAATGGCTCCCTGTCCCAAAAGGGCTCACAATCTAAAAATCCTGCTCATAGAGCATGTGAATAGATCAATTGCTGTGACTTGCTTGCTGCAGGTGTTAACACTCAACCATGATTAGCACATCCTGGATTGCAATCAATTCCTAACCACAGTTCAATCAATCAATCAAAAGTATTTATATACCGCTTTTCAACACAAGGTTCACAAAGCGGTTTACAGGCAAATAATAAAGTTAAATGGCTCCCTGTCCCCAAATAAAAGGGCTCACAATCTAAAAAATATAGACCACCACCCACAACAGCCACTAGAAAAGACACTGTGCAGGGGTGAATAGGGACAATTACTCTCCCCCTGCTAAATATAAGAGATACAGCACTTTAAAAAGTGCCTCTTGCCCAGTTAGCAGGGTTAGTTCAGATGCAATGCACAACCATGGTCAAAGCTAAAAAGTGACAAAGGGCCCAACCCTATCCTACTTTCCAGCGCCAATTAGCTGCAATGCAGCCCCAAAGTAAGGGAACAAATGTTCCCTTACCTTGAGGAGGCCTCCGTGACTGCCTCCCCCCAGGGAAAAATATGCCCCATTGACATGGCTGCATACGTGGTGGGAATTGGACAAGATTGGGCCCTAAGTGTTATGTCTTCATATGGCCACTA
The DNA here is from genome assembly GCA_029204185.1 of Lerista edwardsae. NCBI lineage: Eukaryota > Metazoa > Chordata > Lepidosauria > Squamata > Scincidae > Lerista > Lerista edwardsae. The sequence continues at coordinate 1,552,688 of JAJKFI010000156.1, read as the reverse complement.
GGTGCTCTCAGAAAGTTTCATTATGGGAAGATCTTTAGCATGGCTAAAGCACATCGCCAGAGAAGGGTTAGCATTCTGGCTACTCCAACCTTTCCCTTTCTTTTACACACACCAAGCGGTGTCATCTGGCAACGAGCTGCTGGAACGCTAGGCGGGACTTACCACCTGATTGGCTGCCCGTCCGTGATGTGTCGCCACCTGCCCGCCCGCCGCGTGGGCACCCCTGGCTTCGGAGGGGGTGCCCGCTTGCCTGGGGGGCGCGCCAGGTGCCTGGGCAAGCAGCGGAGGGGCGCGCCAACCGGAGGGAGCCCGCACGGCGGGCGGGCAGGCGGCAACACGTCACGGACAGCCTGTCAATCAAGCGGTAAGTCCCGCCTAGCGTTCCGGCAGCTCGTTGCCAGATGACACTACTGCACACACCTCTCATCAGAGTAGTGTAGGCCTGTCCCCATGTGTGTCGGTGGTCACTGGTCAGCACCCCCAGGGGCTCCTTATCCGTCTTCCATGACTGGCTGCGGATTCGTTGCAGCTGCCAGTGGAGCTGGTCCACGGTGAGAGGCGTCCCATCACTGTTATAGACCTCGAGCTGGAAGAACTGGGGAAGGACATTAAAGAAGCACAAAAATGAGTTGCATTCACAAAGGTCAAGAACCTGCTTTCCTCCAGGCACAATGCAAGATGTTGGCTCTACAACGGCCTGGAGCAGTGGTTCCCAAACTGTGGATCGTGATCCAATTTCAGGTGGGTCGCAAAGCATCTAGAGCTTGCTGAATATATGGGAAGACGATTCGGTGGAAATGGGGAGGGCTATGTGGTGGTTTTGCTTGTGTCATGGTTGTAAACAGGCTTTTTTCCCCCTTTCTGATCCACTTTGCTGTTGGAAAATGGCTGAGAAATCACCCAACTTCTTGCTGCGTTCTCAGGAAAGCGGCAGGCTCTGGCATCACAGCGACAGCACTTCCGGCCATGACATCACTTCCAGTGGGTCCTGGACAGACTGTTATTCTAAAAAGTGGGTCCCTGTGCCAAAACGTTTGAGAACCACTGCCCCAGAGGTCTCAAGCTCACACACACATAAAGATCAGTTCCCTCTTCACTGGTCCAATTACATTCTCCAACATCGTAGAAACACACAAAGCTGCCATGCACTCATGCAGTCAAGCCACTGGTCCATTTAGCCGCATATTATTTACTCGGGATCAGAAGCAGATTTCCAAGGCCAAGGAGACCAGTGACCAGTTACACTCTACTATCTCATGGTAGGAGATCACAGAGATGCTCCATTATCTCAGATCCTCTTACTGAAGAGTCTGGGGTTTAAAACTGGTCGTTAGGCATTCAAAATTCACTGCCCCCCCCCAGTCCACTTGGTTTGCTTTGCCCTTATGGAGCTGACTCATGCTGGGGGTTCGAAGGAGGAAACATTTCTCTCCCCTTTCATGGTGAATCCTCACTTCGAAGTCACACAACAAGGAAGCTATGCTAAGGTTCTTGGCTTAACTCCCAGAATGCTTTGCTTCCACTTCTTGACACATATAGTGCAATTTGTCTGAGAGTGCAATCCTAACCTGGAGTTAGGCCGGCACAGTTAAGCCAGCAAAGTTTAGCCGGCACAAAGGCCACCATAAAGCGCATTTGGACCACTCTCGGAGACAGGGAGGATGGCGCACGTCTGTGTGCTGGCCTCTCTTGACTCCAACAGTGGTCCAAACATACATTATGGTGTCCCTTGTGCCAGCCAAACTTTGCTGACCTAACTGTGCTGGCCTAACCCCCGGTTAGGATTGCACTCTGTGTTTCTTCAATGCTGATGAGCTTGAGGCCCCAGATTCAGGGAGCCCTCGATCCTTTCAGCAGTTCTGCCCGATTCCTGATGGAAATGAGATGTGGGGCAGAGAGGAGCGTTACCTGGAAGTTGCGGACTACAGTAATGTAGGTGGGGGGTCTCCGGCCCGGGGGAGGCAGCAGGACAGAATCGTGTTTTGGTCCTGGGAGGCGACACGAGGCAAAGAGGCGGGAATACTGGTCCATGCAGAGAGGGTAGCCGCGGGAATATTCCACTAGCAGGGTTTGGCTGGCAGGAGGAGAAAGCCCAGGTGAGCAGGTCAATCTTCAAGTTTCAATCTGCCGTCGCTTTAAGAACTGGAACCCCTGACTTCATTAATCCCCATCCCATCTACAATAGCCCCAGTGGTGTCATTCAAATGATTTAGGAACTCACTTTTGATTGGCACTTGTCGGGAACCCGGAACCAGCCACGGAGCCCGTTAGGATCCGGAACGCCCGTTCTGGTCCGTTCCCCCTGAATGACATCACTGAATAGCCCCCTATTATTTCAAACCTGGCAAGAAGCAACACTAGCAATAATCTATGCACTCTCCCACTCTCCGTGCAACAACCCAAAAAAAATGGTGGTTGTCCATGTTGGAGACACCAGTTTGACTTCAAGGCTCACACATATGCACTTAAATCCCCCCACCCTAAAATACCTCCCTGTTTGTGCCCACCCACATCCCAAGGGCGATTAGAACCCGTCTTTCCCTAAACCACCTTAAAACAAATATTTTCAAACCTATTTTAAAGCCCCACCCAATCTCCCCCACTTTCTGGCAAGCTGTGCTCCTTTCAATAGCAGCTTGACTCTCAGAAATACAGAAAGCCAAGCTTTTCCTGGCATGGAAACAAACGGTATTCAAACCATATTATCTCCCCCTAAAATAGCTGCCCTGGATTCCTGATCAGGAGATAGGAGATGTGGAGAATCATAGCATTTGCCAGGACAATCTAGATGGTTGGCTTGCCAAGGGGTTATTCATACACTGTCTGCAATATACCACTTGGTAAATGGGTTTCTGGATGGATAATTTCCCCCTCCCCCCAAAAAAAAAAAAACCAGAAGGCCCTCTTGACCCCAGTTCTCTCCCTGGATAAAAGGCTTTGCTCCTGTGTTTCCACCCGCCCGGTTTGGTTAGCAAACTGCACTCAGTATGTTCATCTCTGTGCAGCCCAACTTCCTATCATGGGATGTTGTTGTTTTTCAGTCGCTAAGTCGTGTCTGACTCTTCGCGACCCCCTGGACCATAGCACGCCAGGCCTCCCTGTCCTCCACTAGCTTCCGGAGTTTGCCCAATTTCATGTTCATCGCTTCAGTGACACTGTCTAACCATCTCATCCTCTGCCGCCCCCTTCTCCTTTTGCCTTCCATCTTTCCCAGCATGAGGGTCTTTTCTGAAGAGTCCTCTCTTCTCATGAGGTGGCCAAAGGATTGGAGCTTCAGCTTCAGGGTTTGTCCTTCCAGGGAGCAATCAGGCTTGACTTCCTGGAGGATTGACCGATTGGATCTCCTTGCAGTCCAGGGGACTCTCAAGAGTCTTCTCCAACACCATAATTCAAAAGCATGTATTCTTCGGCGCTCTGCCTTCCTTATGGTCCAGCTCTCACAGCCATACATGACTACTGGAAAAACCATGGCTTTAACTATGCGAACCTTTGTTGGCAGGGTGATGTCTCGGCTAACTCCAGGTTAGGATTGCACCCTCAATCTTGGGGTTCACATTTAGTATCAATTAACGGGTATTAGCTACCCCTTCTCAGGTATAGGATGTTAATCCCCCAAACTTCAGATAGCAGA
>JAJKFI010000156.1:1481033-1524057 GCA_029204185.1 Lerista edwardsae | reverse complement strand
ACAGTTGCAGTAGCAGCAGCAACAATTAACAACAGAAAAAGACACAATATAACACAATATAGAAGTATCCACTGTTAAACCACTGAGCACAATCAGATGCATAAAACGTATGCAGTTCAGACCATGGTCACCAACATGATAAAAAGGAGAAGTGGTGATATTGGCTTGAACTTACACTCAGGACTCTGTAAACGGTGGAAACTAGATATCAAAATGGATAGTTTTATATGCCAAGTAATAAGGTCATTTTCCACGACTTGACCCACTGTTTTGCTCTTAAAAGCTAGCAAATGTGCAAAGATCAGCACCTTAGGTTTTCCAGCCTTGGAGATAAGCCCGGTTGCCTTGCTAACATCCTTGAGGATGCTAAAACAAAGTTAAATAGATCCTGCTAGTCTAAAGTCCGTCTGCCTAGATTGCGCTGCTCTCAAATCCCTTGCGGCTCTGTGAGTCGTCTCTTGATGCTTCTTAGCAAAAGAAAGAACATGTTGGTTTATTGGTCATTTAGCTTGAGATTCTACTGGACTCTACACCAGTGCTTCTTAAACTGTGGGTCAGGACCCACTTGGTGGGTTGCAACCTGATGTCAGGTGGGTCGCAGAAAGCTGGGAGCAGCCATCTTGGAAGCTGCAGACCCTAATCTTTCTGTAGTCCTTTTGGGAGTTTGAATTTTCAGGTGGGGGATTTTAACATTTTAAAAGGGATTTTAAAACCTTGTTGTCTCATGTGCTCCCTGAGGCACCTGGTGGGCCACTGTGAGATACAGGAAGCTGGACTAGATGAGCCCTGGGCCTGATCCAGTGGGGCTGTTCCTATGAGTACATGTCTGAAGAGAATCTTGACTGGCCCCAGTGTGTTTACGTCAGAATTTACCTTTACCAGAATTTACCAGTGTGTTTACCAGAATTTACCAAACCAGTTTGTTTATGTCAGAATCAGAATTTGCCAGATGCAGGGGAGTGGCAACGAGATACAAGTATCTGGTTGTCTTGTGTGCTACCTGAGGCATCTGGTGGGCCATTGTGGGATACAGGAAGCTGGACTAGATGGGCCCTTGGCCTGATCCAGCGGGGCTGTTCCTGTGAGTACATGTCTGAAGAGGAGCGTCTGGTTCTGGTGGCTGTCAAAGAGAAATGCTGTGGAGAATCTGGACTGGTCACCAATGTGTTTACCTCAGAATGCCAGATAAGAGTCAGGGGAGTGACAACGAGATGCAAGGGATGCCTTTTTAAAGATAAGGAAACATCAGTCATTTGGCTACAACAAGATAAAAAAGAGATTTGTTTAATCAATCAATCAATCAATCAATCAAGGTACTTATATACCACTTTTCAACACGAAGTTCACAAAGCGGTTTACAGGCAAATAGTAATAATAATAAAGTTAAATGGCTCCCTGTCCCAAAAGGGCTCACAATCTAAAAAAAGGCAGACCACCAGCAACAGCCACTAGAAAGACTGTGCAGGGGTGAAGAGGGACAGTTATTCTCCCCCTGCTAAATATAAGAGGAGCACCACTTGAAAAAGTGCCTCTTGTCCAGTTAGCAGGGGTCAATGCTATTGACATGCTCCCCTATCTTTTTAATGTTCCCCTATCTTTTTAATAAGCATCCCAGTAGCCATTGTATCTGTGGATAACTGAAACCGTGGATATGGGGCAGGGGAGCCTGTACTTTGGTGGAAGAGCTCCTGGTTTGTGTGCTCTGTGTTCAAAACTCAACATTTCCATGTAAGGCTAGGAAAGACCCATCTGAAACGGCTGGATAATATCGGGCTAATAGTATTCAGTACAGAAGCTCCCCTACATAAGAACATTCATCCTAAGAACTTTCAAGATACGAACAATACTGGATATAAAAAGAGAAATTGGTTAAAAAAAATTGGTTATTTGGTTAAAAATAAGAAAAGGTTTCTGGAAGAAAAGTCCATTGTGGACTATAGGCCTCCTATAGGCTGTAGGAGGTTGTAGGTTGAGCAACCTCCTTACATTAGAAGTAGGCTACTTCAGAGTACCAGGTGCAAGGGAGTGGCAACAGGATCCAAGCATCTTGTTTTCTCGTGCCTCCCTGGGGCACCTGGTGGGGCCGCTGTGAGATACAGGAAGCTGGACTAGATGGGCCTTTGGCCTGATCCAGCAGGGCTCTTCTTATGTTCTTATGCATTAAGAGCACAAACCTAATCTGGACTGTAAAGTACATTTGGACCACTTTCAGAGTCAGGGAGGATGATGCACATCCATTTGCAACTCTCCTGACCTGGCACAAGTCCCTTGTTCCAGCCTAACTCCAGGTTAGAATTATGCCTTAAGTGACCTCCCTGCTCAGGAATCCTGACAAGGTTGGCTGATTTGGAGAAAGACAAGTTGATTCTGGTTAGAAGCACATCTTTAAAAAAAACAGGTCTTAAGAGTGCAATCCTAACCTGGAGTTAGGCCAGCAAAGTTTGGCTGGCACAAGGGACACCATAAAGCACATTTGGACAATTCTTGGAATCCAGGAGACTGGTGCATGTCTGACTATGAGAGTGGTCCAAACCTACTTTACGGTATCCCTTGTGCCACCCAAACTTTGCTGGCCTCACTGTGTCGGCCTAACACCAGGTTAGGATTGTGCCCTGAGTAAGCTCTGCTGAACATAACAGGACTTGCTTTGAGTGAACATGGATCAGTTGGCCAAGCTTCACCTGACACAGAGCACAAGATCTGCCACTCCACCCCTGCCAGTTCCTGTAGCCTACCTAGCTAAAAGGAAGGCTGTTGGGGCAGGGGCGGTTCTAGCCGAAAGGGTGCCCATGGCGCCCAATGAAAGCATGCCCCATGGGGGCACGCAACGTCATGACATCACGATGTCATGACGTCATGACGTGGCGCCGCGCGGTGCCCCGCCCCCGCCCTAAGAGGCGGGGGCGGGACGTCATGCGGCGCTGTGTTCTCCGTGCTCCAGCTGGCCTTAAAGAGCCAGCTGGAGCACAGAGAATGCAGCGTCTCGTCCCCTGCTCCAAGAGGCGGGAGGGGGCGCCGGGCAGCCGCGCATTCTCCATGCTCCAGCTGGCTCTTTAAGGCGGGCCGCGGGCACCATTTTGGGGGCGTGGCACGCCATGGTTATGGCGCCCACTCCCAAGATGCCGCCCATGGCTCGTGCCCCCCCAGCACCCCCTAGATCCATGCCTGTGTTGGGGTGGGGAGGAATCCAGAGGCAAAGTTCAGTTGAATTTTCCTCCTGCTCCCACTTCCCTTGGCTCTTCCCACCCACCCCTTACTTTCAGATCCATTGCCATTGCCTGCATCCACACAATCTTGTTTCAAAAAATGCCGGAAGAGCAGAGCTTGCGGCATGCTTCACTGTTGATATAAACAAAGGACAGTGCCGAGGAATAAGATGGCATTGGACCTGGAAGTAAGGGGTGGGTGTGGAGGGCATTGTGCCATGTTCTGCCTCCTTTTGTCCATGCCACTGCTTTCTTACGTAGCCAGGTAGAACCCAGTGGTGACCAAAGCTTTCTTCCTTCCTTCCTCCACCTGGGCTGGAGCAGTCCCAGGGCGCAATCCTAAACTGAGCTAGGCCGGCATAAACTAAGCCAGCAAAGATTGACCAGCACAAGGGCCACAGTAAAATATGTTTGGATCACTCTCAGAGTCAGAGGCCAGCACACAGACATGAGCCATCCTCCCTGACTCCGAGAGTAGTCTTGTTGTTCAGTCGCTAAGTCATGTCCGACTCTTCGCAACCCCATGGACCACAGCACGCCAGGCCTCCCTGTCCTCCACTAGCTTCCGGAGTTCACCCAATTTCATGTTCGTTGCTTCGGTGACACTATCTAACCATCTCATCCTCTGCCGCCCCCTTCTCCTTTTGCCCTCAATCTTTCCCATCATGAGCGTCTTTTCCAAAGAGTCCTCTCTTCTCATGAGGTGGCCAAAGTACTTGAGCTTCAGCTTCAGGATTTGTCCTTCCAGGGAGCAATCAGGCTTGACTTCCTGGAGGATTGACCGAGTAGTCCAAACATGCTTTATGGTGGCTCTTGTGCTGGACAAACTTTGCTGGTTTAGTTTAAGCCGGCCTAACTCCAGTTTAGGATTGCGCTCCCAATCTGGAAGTGGATCAAAGAGCCAATTCAAGCAGCTCCTGAGCTCTTGCGTTGGAGGCAAGCAGTGGAAAGACTCAGGGTGCAATCCTAACCAGGAGTTAGGCCAGCACAGATTGGCTAGCACTAGGGCCACTGTAAAGCATGTTTGGACCACTCTCGGAGTCAGGGAGGATGGTGGGATTGTGCCCTCAAGCTGCAATGTACTGCTCCGTTCCAGCCTGCCGCTTGATGCCACGTTTTCAGGCCACCGTGGGCTGGCCCAAGATTGGGCTGTGAGAGTTCACTTGCCTAACTTACTTCTGCATTGACATGCATAGACTGGCACTCTTGCAGCATAACCCTATGCATATCTGCTCAGAACAGGAGTCAGTCCCATTGGGTTCAAGGAGTGTTTGCAGGAAAGTGTGCACAGGATTGCGGCCTAAGAGCCCAATCCAACTTTCCAACACTGATGTAGCCATGCCAAAAGTGCTGCATCCTAGGGGTGGGGAAACAATCATGGCAGCCTCCTCAAAATAAGGCGGAAGGGATAGAGTCAATAAAGGGATGTTCTTTTCCCTCTCTCAAAACACCAGAACCAGGGGGCATCTGCTAAAACTGAGGGTTGGGAGAGTTAAAACAGATCAAAGGAAGTACTTTTTTACCCAGCGGGTAGTTAATCTGTGGAACTCCTTGCCACAGGAGGTGGTGATGGCATCTGGTCTAGATGCCTTTAAGAGGGGTTTGGATGGATTTCTGGAAGAAAAGTCCATTGTGGGCTATAGGCAATGATGGATTGTGCAACCTCCTTACATTGGTGGTGGGCTACTTCAGAGTACCGGGTGCAAGGGAGTGGCAACAGGAACCAAGCATCTTGTTGTCTTGTGTCTCTCTGGGGCATCTGGTGGGCTGCTGTGAGATACAGGAAGCTGGACTAGATGGGCCTTTGGCCTGATCCAGCAGGGCTCTTCTTACGTTCATATGTTCTTAACGGAACATTTGTTCCCTTACCTGCAGGCTGTATTGTGGCTGCATCAGCCCTGGAAAGTTGGATATAATAGGATAGAGTCAGTATAGGGTAGTGACATACCCTGTGGATGTGGCAGGTGAGGTAGAATTGCTCTACTGTAGTTCTTTGAAAAATGCCTCCAGTGCTGCTGCTGCCGTGGCTGTGATCCTGCAAACATTTACAACCTGCAGGCTCCAGCTGCTCAAAGCCTGTGGGTTGTAAGTGTTTGCATAATCACACCAGTAGCAGCACCTTTCATAGAACTCAGGTAGGGCAGTTCTGCCACGCCTGCACCCCATGAAGTTGGAACAGGGTTATTGCTGAGTGTTATTCAGTGTTCAACTGAAGAAGTATTAATAATTCTTATTTGCCTCTGGATTGGGAACACAGAAACATTTAAAGCAATAATCTAAAGTTGTGCAATGCCAAAGAAAGTTACAGCTGAGGCTGAACAGAATATTTGATGTACATAGTGAATCATACAAACATGCGCTTTGATAAAAATCAGTGCGCTCCTTTTCATTTGCAAGCATTGATGTGATGCCAAGCTGAATATTACTTTCATAGTTACTATACATTTACAGGAATACAAGAACTATTCCCGTAAAGAAGGACTGGATAGTCGGAGATAGATCGGCACAGTGGATATTTTGGGGATTCAACAGATTTTCTCTGCATCTGAAACAGTCTGCCTGCAACTTTGATTCATCTTCTTTTTGTGGCTCCATGACACCTGAAGGCTGTGGAGGAGCAAGCTAGGCGGGTGGGGGTGGGAGAAAGCCAGGGAAAATCACAGAATACAGGGTGTCCACAAAGTCTCTTTACAATTTCAAACTAGTATTACAAAAACAAATGAAGTATGATGGCATCTGATCTGGATGCCTTTAAGAGGGGATTGGACGGATTTCTGGAGGAAAGGTCCATCGTGGGCTATAGGCAATGATAGATTGTGCAACCTCCTTACAAAGGTGGTGGTCTACTTCAGAGTACCGGGTGCAAGGGAGTGGCAACAGGATCCAAGCATCTTGTTGTCTCATGCCTCCCTGGGGCACCTGGTGGGCAGCTGTGAGATACAGGAAGCTGGACTAGACGGGCCTTTGGCCTGATCCAGCAGGGCTCTTCTTATGTTCTTATGTATGGAAAGTATAAAATATTAGGAGTATATATTGAAGTTTATTTTGCATCAATTAATAAACCTCTGTATGTACACCATTGGTTGCACGCAGCACATCAAGGCGATAATCGATTTCCTGCCATGTTCAGCATAGCATAGTCTCATCAATGGTGGCAACGGCCAGTAACGTCCCGTATCTTTGTTCTGTACACGATGTCCGTAACGTAGCCCCGCAGAAAGAAATCTAGGGGCGTGATATCATTAACACATCTCATCATTTGCATTTTTCGTGATTTTTTTGCAATTGTAAAGAGACTTTGTGGACACCCTGTATGTCTCTTGATGGATGGTGAAGAAAGGGGGGAACAGGAAGGGATCTGTAGTCTATTGGTTCGGCCTAAAGCATCTATGCCAGTGGTTCACAAATGTTTTGGCACCAGGACCCCCTTTTTTGGAGTGGCAAGCTGCCCAGGACCCACCGGAAGTGATGTCATGGCTGAAAGTGCCATCACCGTGATCCAAGTGCCGTCTATGTGACATCAGAGCCTGCTGCTTTCCTGGGCATGCAGCCCTAAGTTGGGTTATTCCTCACCCATTTTCCAAAAGCAAAGTGAATCAGAAAGAACAAAAAGCCTATTTACAACCTTGACACAAGCCAAACAGCCACACAGCCTTCCCCCTTTCCAGCATCCGATCTTCCCATATTCGCAATATGGCTGCTCTAGTGCGACCCACCTAGTGGGTCCCGACCCACAGTTTGAGAAACACTGATTATGCTAAAAACAAAATTGAAATTCTGCACCCATAAAAACTCTATTCTGCAATCCATGTCAGTTGTACAAATTAAAGACAGTTGCATGCATTGGCAGCTTCGCACAGTAATTATGCTTCTGCTTCTACAGAATGAGGCAGAGGTCAAATGTGTTCTCTGGGGGCCAAACAACACTTTGCCCAGTGGCAGGGGCGGTTCTAGTCGAAATGGCGCCCATGGCGCCCAATGAAAGCATGCCCCATGGGGGCACGCAACGTCATGACGTCACAATGTAGTGACATCATTAAGTGGTGCCGCGCGACGCCCCGCCCCCGCCCTAAGAGGCGGGAGGGGGCGCCGGGCAGCAGCATGTTCTCTACGCCCTGGCTGACTCTTTAAGGCCAGCTGGAGCGCAGATAACGTGGCGCAGGGCCTGGGCGGGGGTGGGGCGGGCTGTGGGTGCCATTTTGGGGGCGTGGTGCACCATGGTTATGGCGCCCACTCCCAAGATGGCGCCCATGGCTCGTGCCCCCCTAGCACCCCCTAGATCTGCGTCTGCCCAGTGGTTCCCAAATGTTTTTGACTGGCTGCTCTCTTGACTTCCTGGGCCACTGGCTGTGGCTCCCCATTAGGGCAGCATTATATAGGGCAGCAGCCTTTTTTGCAAGGATTCTGTGGTCCAAACATGCTTTATGGAGTCCCTTGTGCCAGCCAAACTTGGCTGGCCTAACTGTGCCAGCCTAACTTCAGGTTAGGATTGTGCCCTCAGGGGCCCAGAGCTGATCAAGATGTCAGCTCTTTCATCCATACACCGGAGGTCTTCAATCCTTTTTATGCCACAGCCCAAACAAACAAAGGAAGTATGATATTGGTGACCCACTGCTGGTCCTGCCCCCTTGCCGGGACCCAATGCCTCTGCCCCTGTCGCCACCTGCCCCCGCCCAGTTTCTCCCTACCTCTTGTGACTTCACAACAACCCTGCGAGGTAGCAGCCTGAGCTGGGCCACATTGAACTAAGTGGGACTTACTCTTTAGACATGCACCCAAATTACTCTGCTCTTTAGACATGCACAGTAAGAGGAATCATCTGGCCCCTAATTGTCAATCCAGAGGCAAGGGATATAATTGGATGAAATCCCAGTACTCGGGGATTTGAGCTTTTCTAGCACTCTACAGGCCTGCCCCAGTATCCACTGGGGTTCTGTTCCAGACCCCGCTGTAGATACCTGAAACCGTGGATACTGGGGATGCCTTTTGAAAGATAGGGAGACATCAGTGGATTTGCTGCAACAAGGTTAAAAAAAGATGCTTGCTTGATGTTCCCTTAACTTTTTAATAGGCGTCCCAATATCCATGGTATCCTGGAATAACGGAAACTGTTGATACTGAATCAGTGGATACCAGGGCAAGCCTGTATTTGCAGGTGCGAGTGTTGCCTATTACCCTCCGCCTAGCCTCTCTTCAAAGTAGTAAGGTTAGTTGCTGATGATAGAGTGGTAGCAAAGGAAGGAGGGTGCACAACTTATCTGAAGGGCTGTCATAAAGAAGGAAGGACAAATTTGCCTTTGAGAGTAGAACTAGGTCCAATGGGTACAAACTGCAAGAGAGGAGATTCCGGCTGGACATCAGGAAGAATTTATTGACGATAAGGGCTGTTTGACAGTGGAATAGATTGCCAAGGGAGGTAGTGGATTCTCCCTCACTGGAGACCTTCAAGCAGAGGCTTGACAGACACCTGCTGGAGATGCTCTAGGAGGATTTCCTACTACAGGCAGGGGGTTGGACTAGATGACTTTGTAGGTCCCTGTATTGGAAAAGGCAGGAGATACCCGAAGGAGATAGGGAATGGTATCAGCAGTGGCCCCTTGTCCAAATAAGACAGGGATTACAGGGTTAACCTCCAAGGTCTTTGCCTGCAGCAGGAACACAGCTGCAGGCTGATGAGGGCCCTGGCTAGGAAGGGTGATTAGCACAGGTGCAGATGGGTGTGGTTGATGAGCTAGAGTCCGCCCAGCAACAGACACCATTGGCCTGCTTCAGTATAAAGTTGGAGGCAGGAGCTGCAGTAAGTTAGTACTAGGTAGGTGCTGGATGGACAGTTTGGGACTGGTCAATGGATGGCGTGTTAAAGGACTGGATAGAGAGAGTCCAGTGCTTTTACAGTCCTTATCCAGTGGAACCAGTGGGTAAAGGAACCCCCGCCCTTTTGCTTATCTCTGAGCTGCTTAAAGGGGAAACTAGTCAGCCTGGTGTGGGCATTGGGGCCCTTGGGGAGGCCTAGCAGGGAGAATTTGGTAGAACAGTCCCTTCCAACTCTATGATCCCTGCCTCCTCTCAACCTATTAAGCACTGTTTTCATGCCTCTTTTGCTTTTCTAGAATGTTCAACATCTTTACAGCTCCTTGAACAATCACCTTCTTGACATTTCCCACTTGACAGGCCCTTACCAGCTACTGATGGTTTCCCCAGCAAACACAGTCACCTGCCAAGGCAACTATTGCTCATAACATCGGTCCTCCTAGGAAGGAAGAAAAACTTCCTTGCAAGAAGGATTGAAAATTGAGATAGGTGCTGGGAAGGCCATTGGATGCTAATGGGTTACAGGCAGGACTTATTACCTTGAAACTATTTTTGATTCACCCCAAGGAAGGCACTCAAGGCTGTTTGGAACAAGCAATTAAAACAATCACACTCACCAGAACACATTGCAAAAGCAGCATGCATTGAAAGCTCAGGAGGACAGAGAAGTACCATGAAAATAGCGTTAAACTCCATTTGCCAAAGAAAATAAATACATTCTCAGCTGCCCCTGGAATGTTGGCACAGAGGGAAGCCAACCTGATCTTTAAACATAGGGTAAAAACTTGCATTTGGGGTGGGAGTCAGACCTAGGGTGAATTCTGAGTTCTAGGGATGGGGGCCAAAAAAGAAGTGAGGTGTAGGAGAGCCTTGAGTAGGTCTCAGTGATTATTTAATAATTGCAATTTAAAAGTGACTACATGCAGAGTGGGGCTGAACTGGATCAGGGCCCCCAACTTACAGCACAATCTTATGCATGTTTATTTGGAAGTAGGTCTGAAGGCAAAATCCTGACCTGGAGTTAGGCCGGCACAAGTTAGGCCAACAAAGTTGGGCTGGCACAAGGGCCACTGTTAAGCATGTTTGGACCACTCAGAGTCAGGGAGGATGGCGCATGTCTGTGTGCTGGCCTCTCTGACCCCAAAAGTGGCCCAAACATACTTTACGGTGTCCCCTGTGCCAGCCAAACTTTTTTGAGTGGTCATTTGAGTGGACAAGCATAGGATTGCTCTATCAGTGAGACAGGCTTATTTCAGAGGAACCACACATAGGCCGCATGTACAGGCATGTGTCCCAGTATCTGCTGGGGTTCCGTTCTAGATACTATACCTGAAATCATGGATATGGGGGATGCCTTTTAAAGATAGGGGAACATCAGTGATTTTGCTGAAACAAGGTTTAAAAAAAGAAATTTGATGTTCCTGTATCTTTTTAATTGGTGTCCCAGAATCCATGGTATCCGTGGATAACTGAAACAGTGGGTACCTAATCAGTGGATAACAGAGCACACCTATACTCAGGAGCACTGCAATTCTAGGTTGCAACCTTTACTATCCTTGGGATTTACAGTACAGAATCCAAGAGCTCCCAGAGCATTCGGTGTGAACATCAGAAGAGCCCCACTGGATCAGGCCAAAGGCCCATCTAGTCCAGCTTCCTGTATCTCACAGTGGCCCACCAGATGCCTCAGGGAACACACAAGACAACTAGATATGTGCATCTCGCTGCCACTCCCCTGCATCTGGCATTCTGAAGGAAATTCTGAGGTAAAAACACTGGTGGCCAATCAAGATGCTCCACAGCATCCGGTACTCCGAGGTAGCCTCCTTCTAAAATAATACAGACCCTTCATGGCCTGTAGCCTGTGATGGACTTTTCCTCCAGAAAGCTGTCCAGTCCCCTTTTAAAGGCATCTAGGCCAGATGCCATCACCACCTCCTGTGGCAAGGAGTTCCACAGATTAATGACCAGTTGGGTAAAAACGTATTTCCTTTTATCTGTTCTCACTCTCCCAATTTTAGTGGATGACCCCTGGTTCTGGAGTTGTGAGAGAGGGAAAAGAACCTCCCTCTGTCCACTCTTTCCATCCCATGCATAATTGTATCTGTCTCAATCAAGTCCCCCCTCAGGTGCCTTTTTTCTAGGCTGAAGAGCCCCAAACGCTGTGGTTTTCATTATTCCGCATGTGGTTTTGAAAAATAGGGATTAACTGCAGTATGGCGGTAAATGGTGCAGAAAGATGGGATGATTGGAAAGCAACAGGGTGCAGAATAGCCATTTTTGGAGAAGCGTTTTTTATTTTCCGGCTTGGGCGGGGGAATGGAGGGAGAAAAACTGGCTCTGCCTGGCTGCGACCTCTTCCTTTAAGGGGCGCCAGTTGCCACGTTCACAGCCATAGAAGTGAATGGGGGAGGCGTTGCCACGTTTGGTTGCCAGGGACGCCTGCGCGGTTGCTGGGGGTGGGGGAGCCTTCCCGGATCTGACGCGCAACCGGAGCACGAGAGGGGAAATAAACAAGGGAGAGAGCAAGAGCCGGAGAGATCAGCTGGCGGATGGGGGCAGAGAATCGGCCGGTGGATTGATCCAGGCAAGCGCCAATGTGGGGGGAAGTGGGGCAATCGGTACCGCAAGAACCAGTGAATTGCAGGGGAGGAAAAGTTTAGGAGTCAATAGGCTTGCAACGAGAACATTCGATTGGGGAGCGCTGCAGAGCGCCTCGCACCGCAATCTCAGCGCGGTGGGTGGAGGAAGGGGTGGGTTTGAATGCTGGATTTAGGTCGATGGGACTTTCTGAGCAAAAGATCATGGTGCATTTTTGCTCCCGGAGGGGGTTGTTGGGATTGCGGCGAAGAGTCCTAGTGCTGACTTTGGAGTGACTGGGTGCCATTCAGAAACGGCTCCTGTGCCTTTAAGAGTTGCACGGAGGGAGGCTTTTCCTCAGGTGTAGCTTATCTCCCTTCTCCCTTATCTCCCTTCTCCCCCCCCCTCTCCGCAGCTGCAATGATGGAAACTGCACCTGATGGAATTTTCCCTTTTAAGCACCCCTTACCTTTGACACACTGTGTGTGTTCTTTGAACTAACTGGCTTGCAGTGGGGGGAGGGTTAGTGTGTTGTACGGTACTATTTGCCCTGGGTAGCAGGAACCTGTGAACTTTCTCTGCCAACCTGTCTTTTAGTCCATAAAGGAAAATGATGCTTTTGGGGGGCAAAAAAAGTGAGTGAATTTCCATGGGAAAATGGCCTGCGCTGTTGCTTTCTCCAACCCCTCCCTGCTGAGGTTGCCAGCAGTTCAACGGGCCACAGTAGCTGTGACTTCAGTGGCAGCTCCTGGAACAGAGGAATCTTTTCACAGTTCGGAAAGTGACATATAATAGGGTTTAACATAGTGCTGTTGAAAGAAATCAGACTTGTGTGTGTGTTTCTGTTCTCCAGGAAGTGTTAAGACTCCTTTTAGAAGTGAATAGTTTATCCGAATGGAATGAGATCATTCATTGCAGTCAGAGCTAAATTTGCATTGTGTTGGAAGGTGTCTGCAGTTTTGACAGCCAGCCTCCTAACCAGGGGTAACAAAGCACAATGGGTATTGTAGCCAGGCAAGATAAGTTACTATTGTGAGCCCATGGCTTGGGCACTTGGAGGTTTTCCTTATAATATTTTTGATCTTCTGAGATAAATTTGCAATTACTCTAATTGGGACAACAGATTCACTGCTCCTGTTGGTGTGTGTGTGCGTGTGTGCGTGCATGTACACATGTTGACGTCTATAATTACATACTACTGAGCATGTAGGTAGCTGTTAACATGCTGGAAACTGCTTTCCTCTCGTCTTCCTGCTCTCTCCAATGACAAGGCAGAAGTTGGGTCCTTGTTTTGTTTTCAATCCAGAGATGCAGGAGCTGCCTGAATAGAGAGCTGACGTTTGTGAGGCCTGAACTTCAAAATAAATGTTGTGCTAAGAACTCCGGTAGCTTCTTATGTGCCTCTCCTAGGGCCAAAAACAACAGTAGGATGGGCTTTTTGACTCTAGCAGTTTCTGTCTTGGAAAAAAAATGACTCAGTATGATGGAACTGTCTGTAGAAATTAGTCCCTGAACTGGGAGATGATGAGGAAGTGGTGAGGATGAGGAAGTGGGTGCCTTCGGGCACAATAAGGCGGGGTAAAAATCTAATAATAAATAAATAAATAAATTTTCCGTGGCTTGTGTTGTGGTGATTTGTTTAAGCCACTCTTCCTGGAAAGAGCTCAAGGCTCTTTGTACAAGATTCTCTCTGCCCCCCCCATTTTATCTACACACCAACCCTGTGAGGTAGGTTAGGCAGGGAGATAAACCCTGTTCAGTTATGTACAGTGTCGGCTGATTTGACTCACCACTGATAACAGGGTCCATCTTTAAACGCCTTGCAACAAGAAAAAAGGGGCCAAATTCCCATTTCCCCCCTACCTACATTCCATTATTCGTCCCATCTAGCGATGCATGCAGTATAGCATCAATACCATCGGTTCCCAAACTGTGGGTTGGGACTTACCAGTGGGTCACAAGCCAATTTCAGCTGGGTCACAAAGTACTTAGAGCAGCCATATTGAAAATAGGGGAAGATGGGATGCTGGAAAGAGGAAAAGCTGTGTGGTTGTTTTGCTTGTGTAAAGGTGGTAAGTAGGCTTTTTTCTCTCTCTGATTCACTTTGTTATTGGAGAATGGCTGAGGAATAACCTAACATTCTCAGGAAAGCAGCAGGCTCTGGCACCACAATGACAGCACTTTCGGCCATGACATCACTTCTGGTGGGTCCTGGAAAGATTGTCATTCTAGAAAGTGGGTCCCGGTGCTAAATTGATTTTGGTATTCAGTGGATAACAAGACAACCTGTACATGGGGAGACACAACCCCGGGGGGGGGGGGAACGACACAACCTGCACATGGTGGAATATTGTGTAGTGGAAAGGAGGTAGAATTCTGTGGTCTCACTGTGCATTTGAAATCAGGGGGATTGTGTCTTGCTGGGTTTGTAATTTGTTGCGTCAAAGTTGAATGCTGTGGGTGTTGGAGGGGTTAGGACTTTGGGAGCACTGAGGCTGAACTTACTGGTATACTGTTGCTTGCTTCCTCCATCCGGCAATTTCCTCCATGAAAAGTATGTATTTGATCAGGGCTTCAGTGACAGGCCTAAGGTCACCCAGTGGGCTTCCGGGCTGAGCTGGAATTTGAACCCGGCTCTCCCTGTTCCTAGTGCAACACTCACTACAATAGTATGTCACACTCGCATTATTTTTTCTCCATCTTCTGTGGAGATCAGTCCTGCTTGCGACTGCAATGAGTTTTACATAGAGCAAGACTACCACTAAAGACAGACCAGCAGTAGGGTTTTATCCAACAGAATGGCCACTGCTTTATCTCCTGGACCATCACAGTATTAATGCCATGCCTGCTCTCTGTGCATTTGCACCTTGGCCCTTCTCATTGCTTTTCCTATAACATCTCTTAATTGTGGAGTGTCCCAACCCTGCATGCAAGAGATTTAAAAGTGGAGGAAACGAGGAATGGGCCAGGACATGCATGTGCCATAGGAACATAAGAAGAGCCCTGCTGGATCAGGCCAAAGGCCCATCTAGTCCAGCTTCCTGTATCTCACAGCGGCCCACCAGGTGCCCCAGGGAGTGCACGAGACAACAAGACGCTTGTGTCCTGTTGCCACTCCCTTGCACCCGGCACTCTGAAAGTAGCCAACTACTAATGTAAGGAAGTTGCGTGACCCACCATGGCCTATAGCCCACAATGGACTTTTCTTCCAGAACTCTATCCAATCCCCTTTTAAAGACATCTAGGCCAGATGCCATCACCACCTCATGTGGCATAGAGTTCCACAGATTAACTACCCGCTGGGTAAAAAAGTATTTCCTTTTATCTGTTTTAACTCTCCCAACTCTCAGTTTTAGTGGATGCCCCCTGGTTCTGGTGTTGTGAGAGAGGGAAAAGAACATCCCTGTATCTTCTCTATCCCTTCCATGCATAATTTTGTATGTCTCAATCATGTCCCCCCCCAGGCATCTTTTTTCTAGACTGAAGAGCCCCAAACGCTGCAGTCTTTCTTCATAAGGGAGGTGCCCCAGCCCCGTAACCATTTTCGTTGCTCTCTTCTGCACCTTTTCCAGCTCCACTATGTCCTTTTTGAGGTGTGGCGACCAGAACTGCACACAATATTCCAAATGTGGCCTTACTGTCGATTTGTACAATGGCATAATAATGTTGGCTGTTTTATTCTCAACCCCCTTTTTAAAGTACCCCAATCATGGAATTGGCCTTCTTCACTGCCGCCGCACACTGGGTCGACACCTTCATTGAGTTGTCCACCAGTACCCCAAGATCTCTCTCCTGAGCCGTCACAGACAGCTCAGAACCCATTAGCCTATAGGTGAAATTTTGATTTTTTTACCCCAGGGTGCATCACTTTACACTTGTCTAGTTGAAACGCATCTGCCATTTGGCTGCCCATTCCCCCAACTTGGAGAGACCTTTCTGGAGCTCTTCACAATCCCTTCTAGTTTTTACCACCTGGAAAATTTGTGTCATCCGCAAACCTGGCCACCTTGCTGCTTATCCCTGTCTCCAGGTCATTTATGAACAAGTTGAAAAGCACCGGCCTCAAGACAGATCCCTGGGGCACTCCACTTTTCACCTCTCTCCATTGTGAAAATTGCCCATTGACCTCCACTCTCTGTTTCCTGGCCCTCAACCAATTCTGGATCCATAAGAGGACCTGCCCTCTTATTCCCTGACTGTGAAGTTTCTTCAGCAGCCTTTGGTGGGGGACTGTGTCAAACGCTTTCTGAAAATCCAGATATATGATATCCACAGGTTCTTATCTCCCACATCCACATGCCTGTTGACCTTTTCAAAGAATTCGAAAAGGTTTGTGAGGCAAGACTTACCCTTACAGAAGCCATGCTGACTTTCCTTCAGGAGTGCTTGTCCCTCTACGTGTTTTAGGTTTTTATCTTTGATGAGGCTTTCCACCATCTTACCCGGAACAGACATTAGGCTGACCAGCCTGTAGTTTCCAGGGTCCCCCCTCCTTCCTTTTTTTAGGGACGTGAATGCACACGTCGTTTAAGGCCCCTGCTTATTTGGGCTTATTCGGGGGGGGGGGAGTAAAATATTGGCCAAACTGGCCTAGTATCACATCAATCTTGCTGCCTATTTATTTCTAGGCTCAGTTCAAGGTTCTAGTTTCAGTTTGATCTTAGGACCATTTAGGGCTCCAAGGGCCCTATCCCATCCAACTTTCCAGCACCAATGCAGTCCTGAGCAGTGGTGAAATTCAGCCAGTTCTCACCAGTTCTACAGAACCTGTTGCTAATTTATTGATATACAAAAAGCAGTAAGAAAGCCGTAAGAAGCAGTACAAAGAAAAGTGGACATAGAACCGGTTGCTAATTTATTTGAATCCTACCCCTGGTCCAGGAAGCTGGACTAGATGGGCCTTGGCCTGATCCAGCAGGGCTCTTCTTATGTTCTTATGTTCTTATGTCCTGAGGTAAGAGAACAAGTGTTCCCTTACTTTTGAGGAGGCCTCCATCTCCCCCACCACAGGGCACACCCCATTGGCACAGCTGCATCAGTGCTGGAAAGTCAGATAGGATTGGGCCCTCAAAGTTCTCAAGAACTCCAAATCTGCCTGTGTAGTGACCTTTTATGCTTCTATAGAGATTCTGGCTTGTGTTTTCCCACTTTCTGGGGTGCAGTGTGCATCTAAAGGTAAAGGTTTCCCTACGACCGAATGGTCTAGTCGTGATCGACTGTAGGGGGCGGTGCTCATCTCCGTTTCAAAGCCTGTAGAGCTAGCATTTTTGTCCGATCATGTGGCCAGCATGACTCTACGTCATAGCGCACGGAACGCTGTTACCTTCCCACCAAAGTGGTCCCTATTTATCTACTTGCATTTTTTAGGTGCTTTTGAACTGCTAGGTTGGCTCACTCCGTCACGCAGTCTCGAACTCCCAACCTTGCGGTCGAAAGCCCAGCAACAGCGGATTAACTCGCTGCGCCACCACATCCCTAGTGTGCATCTACACCAGCTTAAAAACTATAAAGCTATTTTTAAAAGATTTTATTTTTTTCCTTAGCCTTTAAAAGTTGCTGTGTCACTGCAACTGGGATGTTTGTCACAGTCCTGCGTCTGCCCAGGAACAATTCTTACACTCCTGGCCCACTGATCCCACACTTCCAGTGACTCAGCAGCATGTGTTCTCCAGCCAGGTCTTAGGCAACCTTCCCTCAAAACACTCCATGAGAGAGAGAGTAGGCTACTGTCCCCAGTCTAGTTCTTATGTTTCCTCCGACCTCAAAGGCCTCAGTATGCCATCTAAACATAGGTCATGGTTTCTAGGCAAACAAGCCAAATACAAGTTCTTGCACATTTATTTATTTATTTGAAGAATTTATTTCTCGCCTTTCCCATGCTGAAGCGAATGCCCAAGGTGGCTTACATGAGCAGGTTAGTCTAAACCACCAGTTTTTTCAATGGGGTTTTAACAAATATGCAGTATTCTGCGATTCACCGAATCCTCAGTCCCAGATGTTGCCTTCACAGTGTGGTTCTCTCCTTTGGCTGCCTGCCATCAAGCCTCAGCAGGCAATCGCAAGTCAATCCTGGAAAAGTCCTCAAGGTCGTACTCCGTTCGACCTTTGCCGGCTGGCCTTCTCACACACTCCCCCGCTACTTTCACTTGTGGTGAGCTAATCGGCTGCATAGCGACTCTGTTCTGCCACCACAGGTACTGCAGCTTGTCACAAGCCTGGCATCCGTCTCCCATCCCAAAGCACACCGCAGATTCTCCTGCTTAGCTTCAGGCAGTACCAGCAGCTCAACCATCAGTCCACACCTCCTGCCGTATCTACCTGATTTGCTAAACTCACTAACAGGTGGGGGTGTCACTGCCCGGAATGTGAGTGGGAAAGATGCTTACACAGCAGTATTTACTGTTTTGTCCCCCTCTGAATATGCTGTTGGTGCACTTGTCCTCTCCCAGGGGGGATTCCAGGATCTGGGGTGCATCAGCTAGCTCCCTTAGCTGGCAAGAAGCAGAGGAGGGTGGAACACATGAAAAACTGTTTGTGTGCCCCTCCTTGGCAGCCCCTCCTGTGCTCTCCCAGAGTTCTCTTGTGCTTCATGGATAACTCTAGAGCAATATGATTGCTTACCAATGCAAGGCCTCAGGAAGCCTGGAGGCAATAGCACGTTTTTATCAGACTACTGGGTATTCCTATAGGGTATTCCTATAGCCCACGATGGACTTTTCCTCCAGGATTTCTGTCCAGTCCTGTTTTAAAGGCATCTACGGCAGATGCCATCACCACCTCCTGTGGCAAGGAGTTCCACAGATTAATTACCCGCCGGGTAAAAAAGCATTTCCTTTCATCCGTTCTCACCCTCCCAACACTCAATTTTATAGGCACCCTGTATAAAGTAAAAATGTTGCTGTGCAGGGTGGCGTCAGAAGTTGGCAAGCTTTGGAAGTGAACTGAGGGTTCACCTGGTCATTCTCCAACCCCTGGACCCTTGATTGGGTAGCACCCCAGCAGTGGGTAGTACCATAGCAGTGGTAGCACCCAATGTACCATAGGCCAGGTGGGGGCTGCCATGAGGGGGCCCAGTGCAAGGTTTTGCCTGGTGGCCAAGAACCTGATGCTAGCACTGCCATTCGGTTCAGTTTGGTTCAGACCTAAGAACATAAGAAGAGCCCTTCTGGATCAAGCCAAAGGCCCATCTAGTCCAGCTTCCTGAATCTCACAGTGGCCCACCAGATGCCTCAGGGAGCACACAAGACAACAAGATGCTTGCATCCTGTTGCCACTCCCTTGCACCTGGCATTCTGAAGTAGCTTACTACTAACGTAAGGAGGTTGCACAACCCATCATGGCCTATAGCCCACGATGGACTTTTCCTCCAGAAATCTGTCCAGTCTCCTTTTAAAGGCAACTAGGGCAGATGCTATCATCACCTGCTGTGGCAAGGAGTTCCACAGATTAATTCTCTACTGAATTAATCATTTAGTAAATGTAAAAAAGCATTTCCTTTTATCCGTTCTCACCCAAAACTCAATTTTAGTGGATGTTCCCTGGTTCTGGTATTGTGAGAGAGGGAAAACATCCCTCTGTCCACCCTATGTATAACTTTGTATGTCTCAATCATGTCCCCACTCAGTCACCCTTTTTCTGTATACTGAAGAGCCCCAAATGCTGCAGTCTTTTGCCATGGCCTCGTGTGGCATCTGGGTCTTTTAATGCAGCCACTAAAGGATTGGCTTTCCTCAGTAGCCTTGCATGAAATATGACCACACTATGTATGTACCGCCTACGTGTGCATAGCTCCCCCTCTTGGATTTATCTCCTTTGTTGGTGGGTATGGTGACTGTGGCGTTTCTTAATTTAACCAACCTAGACAACTTAATAAAAAGCCGAGACATCACCCTGCCAACAAAGGTTCGCATAGTCAAAGCTATGGTTTTCCCAGTAGCAATGTATGGCTGTGAGAGCTGGACCATAAGAAAGGCAGAGCGCCTAAGGATAGATGCTTTTGAATTATGGTGTTGGAGAAGACTCTTGAGAGTCCCCTGGACTGCAAGGAGATCCAATCGATCAATCCTCCAGGAAGTCAAGCCTGATTGCTCCCTGGAAAGACAAATCCTGAAGCTGAAGCTCAAATCCTTTGGCCACCTCATGAGAAGAGAGGACTCTTTAGAAAAGACCCTCATGCTGGGAAAGATGGAAGGCAAAAGGAGGAGGGGGTGCCAGAGGATGAGATGGTTAGAGAGTGTCACCAATGCAACGAACATGAAATTGGGCGAACTCTGGAAGCTAGTGGAGGACAGGGAGGCCTGGTGTGCTGTGGTCCAGGGGGTCGCGAAGAGTCGGACACAACTTAGCAACTGAACAACAACAAGCCCTCTTGACCGTTCATATGAATAGAAAGGCAGAATATTGTATTCACAAAAAACGTGCACGATCTTAACCTGGAGTTAGGCTGGCCCAAATTAAGCCAGCAAAGTTTGGCTGGCAGAAGGGCCACCGTAAAGTACGTTAGGACCACTCTCTGAGTCAGGGAGGATGGCGTACATCTAATGCACTTTACGATGGCCCTTGTGCCGGCCAAACTTTGCGGGCTTAACTTGGGCCAGCCTAACTCCAGGTTAGGATTGCGCCCTAACACGCCTATCTGTGTGGTCACCATTCACACCATTCAAGATCTGTGCCTGCAACTCAAAGCTACTTTGAGAGCCACCGATCTGACAGATGGAAAGGCAGCATCAACTGGTTTAGCAGGGCACTGGGGTTGCTTCTGAAAATGGTAGATTGATTGGATCATGTGATCTGGTTGTGGAGTGGTTGAAAAGCGGCTTCTGCAACTCAGTGGTTTGGGAGTATCTAGGACAGTTTTCCCACAGAAAACATAATACACCGGGTTTGGTAATCACAAAGGACTTCCTTGTTGTGGTCTCTCTTATGTAATCGCCACCCAAGAATAAGTATCTACACCTAAGGTGTATTTTTTTCTGCTGGGTTTGGCCTGGACACCCTTTTAAGCCTTGTATCTGATGTGGTGGCGCAGCGAGTTAATCCGCTGATGCTGGGCTTTCGACCGCAAGGTTGGGAGTTCGAGACTGCGTGACGGAGTGAGCTCCCGTTGCTTGTCCCAGCTCCTGCCAACCTAGCAGTTCGAAAGCACCTAAAATGCAAGTAAATAAATAGGGATCACTTCGGTGGTAAGGTAACGGCGTTCCATGCGCTACAGTGTATAGTCATGCCGGCCACATGACCACAGAAGCTTGTCCTCGGACAAAAACGCCGGCTCTACAGGCTTTGAAATGGAGATGAGCACCGCCCCCTACAGTCGGTCACGACTAGACCATTCGGTCGTGGGGAAGCCTTTACCTTTATCTGATTCAGGGTGCAGTTCTAACCTGGAGTTAGGCCGGCACAGTTAGGCCAGCAAAGTTTGGCCGGCACAAGGGACCCCACAGAGTATGTTTGGACCACTCTCAAAGTCAGAGAGGCCAGCACACAGACGTGCGCGATCCCCCCCTGACTCCAAGAGTGGTCCAAACGTGCTTTATGGTGGCCCTTGTGCCGGCCAAACTGTGCCAGCCTAACTCCAGGTCAGGATTGTGCTCTCAGTGTGGCTGGTTTATGTGGTTTTTCAGGGCCAGCTCAAGGAACAGCGGGGCCCTATGCAGGGCATTCACATGGGGCCCCTCACCTTCTCTGTGGGGCCTCCACTCACCAAGAAAAGCGTTTGTGGTGCCATACAGGGCACCTGGAAATAGTTGGTAGTGACACGATGACATCACCACCAACTGCTTCCAAGAGGCCCATTTTGGGCCATTCGGAGGCTGGGGCAGGTGGGAGGGCCCAAAGTAAAGCTGCTCTGCTCATCCCCACTGAGGGCGAAATCCTAAACTGAGTTAGGCTGGCATAAACTAAGCCAGCAAAGTTTGGCCGGCACAAGGGACACCGTAAAGTATTATATGTTTGGTCCACTCTTGGAGTCAGAGAGGCCAGCACATAGACGTGAGCCATCCTCCCTGACTCCGAGTGTAGTCCAAACACGCGTTATGGTGGCCCTTGTGCCGGCCACACTTTGCTGGCTTAGTTTATGCCGGCCTAACTCCAGTTTAGCATTGCGCTCTGAGTTACAGCCCATAGAGACGTATGGCTGCTGCAGCAGGTGATACACTTGCTGTGCTGGTGCAGGGCCCCCCAAAGTGTGGGGCCCAATGTGACGGCATGGGTCACATTGGCTTAAAGCCAGCCCTGTGGTGTTTGTGCTCTAGACTGGGCAGATTGTCTTGTGACCTATCTGTTTTCAAGCACGTGTTTCCACTGAAACACATTTCCAGGTATAAGGTTTTGCTGTAGCCGCACGGACCCAGCCAGATGAACAAATTAGAGTTCCATGGATCTTGCTGAGCGGAGGAGGGAAAATTGGTTCCGACTTAAGCCCGGCATGAAGTTGCTGCCGTGGCCTCATGTGCCATCTGGGACTTTTAATGCAGCCACTAAAGCAGTGGTCAGGGAACAGGGGTAAATTACCCCAAATGGGGTAAAAATGAAATCCCTGGGGGTAATGGACAGATAGGAGTATGCCCCGCCCCCCTTTTCCCTCATCCTTCCTTCATGACCAACGTTCTCTCTTCTGACCAATGGAAAGTTCCTCTCATGCTTGATGGATTTTCCTTGCTTCCAATAGGAGATTAGAAGCGGCAAGGTACTTGGCCCCCAGTAGGCAGTGTTCCCCTCCCTTCCCAGGCGGTGAAGAAGGCTGTGGTTATCGATCCCGCTGCTGGTAGAGGGAGAAGGAAGCAACAGCAGAGACAATGGCGGCCGTGGCTGCAACTGTGGCGGTGCTGGGTGATGGGGGAGCCGGCAAGGCCAAGCCTATTCCAGGCAGCGAGGCCGGCGCAGACCTGCTCCCGGCTGGCACTCAGGCAGCCTTGGAGTCGGTGGTGCTCGACGCCAGGGAAGACCCCGAACCAGCTCTGGGTGGGGAGGCCGAGGAGCTGCCGCCATTGCTGCCACCCAGGAGCCCGGCAGGGACGTGAGACATGCAGGCGTGGGGGAGGCTCTGGTGAGCGGCTGAGGTGTGTGTGTGTGCGCATGTGCCCGCGGGCGCGCACGTGTGTGTGTGTTGAGAGGACTTCTGTGGACGTGCCTCTTTGCTTGTGAGCAGCTAGGTCTCTCCCTGGGTTTGCCTTGTCTTGCTGTCCCCAGGATTGAGACGGGCGAGCGAGCGGGGGGAGGGCTGGGGTGCCTGCGCATGCGTAGGGAGTCAGGGACACAAAGAGAGGCGGGAGGCAACGAGGCAAGGCGAACAGCAGAAAACAAAATCAGAACTGCTGTGGCTGGCCTGTGAGTGAGTGAGTGAGTGAGTGAGTGAGTGAGTGAGTGAGTGAGTGAGTGAGTGAGTGAGAGCCAGCCAGCCAGCCCCAATCTGAATTCATTATAGAGAGAAATCTTAAGTCCAAGCACCTAAACCTGTTCTCAGAAGGTAAGCTAGTTGTAACCCAGAAGGGTTGAATTCTATTCTCTCAAGGTCTGCAGGTGTACCCAAACTCTTTACAACTTCATATTTACATAGCATTAATTAAGCTCATTAATTAATCAAATAAAAAGCAATGGGTTCCAATAGGTAATTTTTTTTCTTTTGTTCTGCAGGGGGGGGGGGGCGTCAAGGGGGTAACGTCGGCGTATCTAAATATATTTTGGGGTAAAAGGTAAAAAAGTTCCCTGACCCCTGAGTTAGACTGACATAAGTCCCTTATGTCAGCCCAGGAGTGTTGCAAATGTGCTGTAAACCACTTTGGACCACTCTGAGAGTGCTCCATTTACAGCGCATTTGTGACACTTCTGGGCTGGCACAAGGGATTTAGGATTAAGTTAGGATTGCTTCCTTACAGCATCTACTGATCTCTATAGTAGTGTTATTAAAACTGTGTGTCAGGGCCCACTTGGTGGGTCATGACATGATGTCAGGTAGGTCATGGAAAGCTGGGAGCAGCCATCTTTTGAACTGCAGAGCTTCCTTTTGCTAGAGTCCTTTTGTGAGTGTTTGAACTGTTTGAATTTTCAAGTGTGGGGTTTTTAATTCAGTGCTTTTACCTAATATTTTGTCTTAATGCTTTCTGTCAGGAATGCTTCATGGTTGTACAATTGCTGAATATCCAAGAATGCCAATTTGCGTTTCAGGGGTGTCAGTTTATTATGTTACAGTGACAGCACTTCCTGCTTCATGATGTCACTTCTGGCTATGACATCACTTCCAGTGGGTCTGAACATGAGTGCCATTCTTAAAAAGTGGGCCCCAGTCTGAAAAGTTTGAGAACCACTGCGCGATAGTACAGCTGGTGAGTCTTCAGTTGCTAGGTGTAGAGATGGCCTGGAGGTATTTTTGATTCTCATGGCACATTGAAAGCCCTGGGCAGACATACAGTGCTGTTAGCCTAATCCTGTACTGTATATTTATCCTCTTTATTGTGGGGAGGATCACTCTGCTCTAGGCCATCTTCTAGCACCAGCTATTAACTTATCAAAATGAAAGCTTAACTTTCTTAAGTTTTCCTTGCCTGTTTCCTAATTTGGGTGGATTTCAGTTTGGATGTTACAAGCGAGATCGCATCCCTCCAAACTTTGTAGTACTTTCAGGATACTATTAAAGCAGTGCTTCCCTAAATTTTTAGCACCATAACCCACTTTTAAAAAGACAATCTAAGAACATATGAAGAGCTCCACTAAAGGCCCATCCAGTCCAGCTTCCTGTATCTCACAGTGGCCCACTAGATGCCTCAGGGAGCACACAAGAGAACAAGACCCTGCATCTCATTGCCACTCCCCTGCATCTGGCACTCTGAGGTAAATTGTGAGGTAAACACACAGGTGGCCAGTCCAGATTCTCTACAGCATTTCTCTTCAACAGTCACCGGAACCAGACCAGACATATAGGAACAGCCCCACTGGATCAGGCCAAAGGCCCATCTAGTCCAGCTTCCTGAATCTCACAGCGGCCCACTTGATGCCTCAGAGAGCACACAAGACAGCTAGATACCTGCATCTTGTTGCCACTCCCCTGCATCTGGCATTCTGAGGTAAATTGTGAGGTAAACACACAGGTGGCCAATCAGGTTTCTCCTCAGCATTTCTCTTCGAAAGCCACCAGAACCAGACACTCCTCTTCAGACATGTACTCACAGGAACAGCCCTACTGGATCAGGCCAAAGGCCCATCTAGTCCAGCTTCCTGTATCTCACAATGGCCCACCAGACGCCTCAGGGAGTCAAGAATAAAAAAAAGGCCAGGCAAGGTTTTTTCCGTCTGTTTCAAAACCATCACCTACTAATGAAGGAGAAAATGAAAGCCGGTCCTTGATGTCTGTTGCATTATTGGAAGAAGAAAAGCAAATGAGGAGGACTTTGCTGAGGTAGAAGAAAAGAAATGCAATAGCGCTACTCAAAGTATGGGTTTCAGAGCGTGGTGGGGATGAGAGAAGGCCCGCTCACAACAACTTGTATGGGAGGGTGCAGTCTTTCAGTCAGCCTTGGCCAGTGTTTCAGGTGTTAATGACATCTTAAATATAAAGATACAACTACCAGTAAAAACATTGTTTAAATATGCAGTAGCATCTGGTTTGTAGGAAATTTTAGCAAGGAGGGGGCAAATCAGGCATCCTGCCTTGGGCCCAATGCCAGCTCTCAGTGGGTCTGCTCAGCAGATTTTTGAGGGATAGTAAGAACTCCACTTTGTTCCAGCGGTACCTAGAGAAATTATGTCTTCCAGTGCTCCACCTTGAAAAACTGGGGGAAGAGGAATAAGAGTCATGAGTAAGTAGGATCTAGATCTGGTGGTCTTCTTGGTACTTGAGCTGAGGCTTGTCTATCCGCGGCCTGGTCCAAACGCACTTTACGGTGTCCCTTGTGCCGGCCAAACTTTGCTGGCCTAACTGTGCCGGCCTAACTCCAGGTTAGGATTGCGCTCTGAGTCTACTGGGAAACGTCTTGTGTTTCCTTGGATTAGTTTCTCTTTACTGGTGTTTTACCATGTTTTGGGATGAATGCCGAGTTCTCTTTTCTCTCTTTCCTCCTCAGAATAGAATAACTGGATATTGGTTGCCTGTTTATTTTTGCGGCTTTCCAGACAGGGAGACAGACAGGCAGTCATTAGGGTGCGCTCTTGAAATATAAGTGGGTGGCAAACATCTAAGGCCGTGCCCTTCAACTTGTTAACAACTAGGAACTTCAAGAGCCCTGCAGGCGAGAGGGGCGGGGTGAGCGATCAACCACAGTTTCTCTTTTTCCAGGAACTGGTGGCACACACCGCTGCAGTGTCATTCTGCCCTTTTCTTTCCTTCTCGGCCAAGTGAAAAGCAACAAAGGGCAGACAGTGGCTTGCTGTTCTGAAGGGCGGGAGAGAGAAAGAAAACAGGGAAGGCAGGCACGGAGCAGGAGGAGGATGGCCACAGATGGGAAACTGAGGGGCCCACTGTGGATCAGAAGACTTTGCTTCTCCAAAGCCACAAAACAAAATGGCGGCCGTAACACGGCCGTGACCCATCTGAGATTTGGTCCCAGCTGTGGAAGGCTTTTGTTTGAAGGCAGGTTCTGTGGTAATCTATAGCGCTATGCAGGCATGACCTCTGCCTGCATGACCTCGTGTCCCGCATGGCGGGACAGCAAGACTTTGTTGGCAAGCTCCCACCACTGTGCTGCCAGTGGCCCACTTCCACATGTTTGGCGTTGGTCTGAAGTAGCGTCCCTGGGAGGAGAATCTGCCCCATGATTGGGAATACTGGGTGCCCAGTATTTATAGTGCCTCATTACAGTGCCACAGCAGGCACAGAGGTTTGGACAAGTGCTGGGGTGGTACTTTCAACACACTGGCAGGAGTGCACAGGTGGGGTCTTGCTGATGCGCTCTTACTGCCCGCATCATGCAGTCTTCTACACCACTAGAGATAAAAGGGAGCAATCCTTTCCAACTTTCCAGCACTGATGCAGCCACAATCGGGGCTGGCTCTAGGAGCGGCAGGGCCTAATGTGGGGCCATCGCGTGGGGCCCCTCCCCCTCTCTGCAGAGCCCCCCACACCAAGAAACGCACTTGTGGTACTGCACATGATGACATCACCGCCAACAGCTTCCAGGAGGCTGATTTTGAGCCATTTGGAGGCAGGGGCAGGTGGGAGGGCCCAAGGACAAGCTGTTCTGCTCGTCCCACTGGCCTACAGCCTACAGAGATCCCATAAGAACATAAGAACATAAGAACATAAGAAGAGCCATGCTGGATCAGGCCAAGGGCCCATCTAGTCCAGCTTCCTGAATCTCACAGCGGCCCACCCCAGGTGCCCCAGGGAGGCAGGAGACAACAAGATGCTTGCATCCTGTTGCCACTCCCTTACACCCGGTACCTGTAGCCCACCACCTTTGTAAGGAGGTTGCACAATCCATCATTGCCTATAGCCCACAATGGATCTTTCCTCCAGAAATCGGTCTAATCCTCTCTTAAAGACATCAAGACCAGATGCCATCACCACCTCCTGTGGCAAGGAGTTCCACAGATTAACTACCCGCTGGGTAAAAAAGTACTTCCTTTTATCTGTTTTAACTCTCCCAACCCTCAGTTTTAGTGGATGCCCCCTGGTTCTGGTGTTGTGAGAGAGGGAAAAGAACATCCCTCTATCAACTCTATCCCTTCCATGCATAATTTTGTATGTCTCAATCATGTCCCCCCTCAGGCGCCTTTTTTCTAGACTGAAGAGCCCCAAACGCTGCAGTCTTTCTTCATAAGGGAGGTGCCCCAGCCCCATAATCATTTTTGTCGCTCTCTTCTGCACCTTTTCCAACTCCACTATGTCCTTTTTGAGATGCGGCGACCAGAACTGGACACAATATTCCAGGTGCGGCCTTACCATTGCTTTGTACAATGGCATGATAATATTGGCTGTTTTATTCTCAACCCCTTTTTTAATTACCCCGAGCATGGAATTGGCTTTCTTAATTGCTGCCGCACACTGGGTCGATACCTTCATTGAATTGTCCACCAGCACCCCAAGATCTCTCTCCTGAGCTGTCACAGACAGCTCAGAACCCATTAGCCTATAGGTGAAGTTTTGGTTTTTGGCCCCAATGTGCATCACTTTACATTTGTTTACGTTGAAACGCATCTGCCATTTGGCTGCCCATTCCCCCAACTTGGAGAGATCCTTCTGGAGCTCTTCACAATCCTCTCTGGTTTTTACCACCCGGAAAAGTTTTGTGTCATCTGCAAACTTGGCCACCTCGCTGCTTATCCCTGTCTCTAAGTCATTTATGAATAAGTTGAAAAGCACGGGCCCCAAGACAGATCCCTGGGGCACTCCACTTTTCACCTCTCTCCATTCTGAAAATTGCCCATTTACCCCCACTCTCTGTTTCCTGGCCCTCAACCAATTCTGGATCCATAAGAGGACCTGCCCTCTTATTCCCTGACTGTGAAGTTTCTTCAGCAGCCTTTGGTGGGGGACCGTGTCAAACGCCTTCTGAAAATCCAGGTATATGATATCCACAGGTTCACCCACATCCACGTGCCTGTTGACCTTTTCAAAGAATTCCAAAAGGTTTGTGAGGCAAGACTTACCCTTACAGAAGCCATGCTGACTTTCTTTTAGCAGTACTTGTTCCTCTATGTGTTTTAGGATTTTATCTTTGATAAGGCTTTCCACCATCTTACCCGGAACAGACGTTAGGCTGACCGGCCTGTAGTTTCCAGGGTCCCCCCTTCTCCCTTTTTTAAAGATTGGCGTGACATTGGCTATCCTCCAATCCTCTGGCACCGTGGCCGTTTGAAGGGACAAGTTGCATACTCTAGTTAAGAGGTCAGCAACTTCGTTCTTTAGTTCCTTAATAACTCTTGGATGTATACCATCTGGGCCTGGTGACTTATTTATATGTAGTTTATCAATTTGATCCCATCTGCAGCAGCAAACAATCTGCTCACTGCACTGGTGCGGGGCCCAATGCGATGACCTTGGTCATGTTGGCTTAAGGCCAGCCCTGGCCACAATGCAGCCCCCAGCCAAAGGAACAAACATTCCCTTACCTTAAGGAGACCTTCATGATTGCCACCACACCACAGGCTGCAGCACACCCCCTATTGGAATGGCGGCATCAGTGCTGGAAAGTTGGATAGGATTGGGTCCACGGTCCATATAGGGCCAGTTTGAAGACTGCCTTCCTTAGAAATATGACATGAAACCTGAAAGGGCCTAAACGTTTCAGTGTCGGTCCTGGCTGTTGACAGCTCTTGCTGCAGTTCTGAATGAGTGGGGCTGCTGACTGTATCATTTGGCCTTTCATATTCTTTACACGGTGCCGTTGCCGTAACTTGGTCACTGTATGGTGCAATGTGAGCCAAGACCACTGCACGAGGAGTTTACCATCTAAATTTAGACCTTGGCTTGAAGGGGAAGATGGAATGCGGGTGGGTGGGGGAGGAGGAGCAAGGTTTACAAGCGACGAATGTGAGCAAATGTAGTTGTGTACCTATACTAGGCTACTTTCCAACTGGGGATGAGAACTTGAAGAGTTACTTTGGCCCATTTGTTACATATGAATATGGCCACTGATTTTTGTGATGAGAAACCTAAGAACAGCCTTGCTGGATTAGGCCAAGGGCCCATCTAGTCCAGGTTCCTGCATCATAGTGGGCCCACCAGATGCCTCAGGGAGCACTCAAGACAACTAAATACTTGCATCTCGTTGCCACTGCCCTGCATCTGGCATTCTGTCTGAGGCAAATTCGGAGGTAAACACACTGGTGGCCAGTCAAGATTCTCCACAGCATTTCAATTTGACAGCCACCAGACCAGACACTCCTCTTCAGACATGTACGCATAGGAACAGCCCCACTGGATCACACTAAAGGCCCATCTAGTCCAGCTTCCTATATCTCACAGTGGCCCACCGGATGCCTCGGAGCATGCGGGACAACCAGATACTTGTATCTCGTTGCTACTCCCCTGCAGCTGGCATTCTAAAGTAGCCTGTTACCCTTACAGCACCCACCACCACCTTGCAAACCTTGTGCTATGTGCACGAGCCTCTGGATTGATGCCCTTCTGTTCCTTTTGTACATTATGGGGGAAACGGAAAGCTCTTAGTTTGGGTTGAATGCAAACCACAGTTCCACATTAATCCAATTGGACATAACCACAGTGGTTCATGTTTTAATGACATTGAAGCTTGACTACTGCAACATACTTCACTTGGGACTGCCCTTGAAGTCTGTCTGAAAGTTGCAGCAGTGTCCCATGTAGTCTTGGGGGGCTAGGAGATTTGACTTGGGGCGCAATCCTAACCTGGTGTTCGGTTGGCATAGTTAGGCCAGCAAAGTTTGGCCAGCACAAGGGCCACCGTAAAGTATATTTGGACCACTCTCCGAGTCAGAGAGTACAGCACACAGACATACCATCATTCCTGACTCTGAGAGTGGTCCAAACTCACTTTATGGTGTCCCTTGTGCCGGCCTAACTGTGCCGGCCTAACTCCAGGTTAGGATTGCGCTCTTAGGGGACTGTCTTGCTTCCCTAGCTTTTTCCTCTCTCTCTCTCTCTCTCTCTCTCTCTCTCTCTCTCTCTCTCTCTCGTGTGTGTGCAGAGTAAACATTGTCCTATGTATATTGTTTACAACCTTGGTATATGGGAGTTGAGGGGGGGAAAGCCTTATTGATTTAACCTGCTGCATGATTGCTTTCACCTGATGCCCCTAATTCTATAGTGTGAAAAGATAAATGTTAGGCTATCTGGTTACCATATTCCATTTTATAGAGCTTTATTATGTTCTACTTGTAGGGAGTTTTTATTTATGGGCTTGTACAGCAGTTCTCAAACTATGTGCCAGACCTGATTTTTGACGAGTCATGAAACTGACAAGCGAATAGGTAACAAGGAAAATGTATCAAGCCATACGGAAGTCAAAAGGGAGCAGCATGTATGTGTTTGCTCAAAAGTAGGAAATGTGCCTTGACTCTTATCAAAGGCCAAGTGAAGGAGAACACAAGGCCACCAGAATGGTTGTCATCATCCCCCCCCCCAGGATAAAAACGGAGTACTGTATATTGAGTAGCAGGTGAAGTGAACCTTTTTCGTGATCTCATAAAGCTAGGTGGGTCCTGAAAGAGTGTGCCATTTTAAAAGTGGGTCCTGGTGCTAAAAGGTTTGGGAATTGCTGGTCGTCTGCATTCAGGTAGGGATTTTCCTGTTCTGCTTGCAGATCACGCAGTACTGTAACTCGAGGCTGAATCACTGAGGTTGATACCATTGTGTTTGGCCTGGCGCCACCCAAACCAATTAAGGAAGCTTTCGGTGCCCCAGAGAGCACAAAGAGCAAATGAACACAACAGCATCAGAACAGGATCTGATGCTAACCATACTGAGAGCGCAATCCTAACCTGGAGTTAGGCCAGCACAGTTAGGCCAGCAAAGTTTGGCCGGCACAAGGGACACTGTAAAGTATGTTTGGCAGGGCCGGCTCTAGGAGTGGCGGGGCCCAATGTGGGGCATTCCTGTGGGGCCCCCCACTCCCCACAGGGTCCCCCACTCACCAAGAAGAGCACTTGTGGTGCCACACATAAAGTGTGGCACCTGGAAATAGTTGGTGGTGGCAGGATGATGTCACTGCCAATTGCTTCCAGGAGGCCCATTTTGGGCACTTCAGAAGCTGGGGCAGCTGAGAGGTCCCAAGGTAAAGCTGCTCTGCTGGCCGCACTGACCTACAATCCTAAAAGAACTGCCTGCAGCAGCAAGCAATATGCTCACTGCACTAGTGCGGGGGCACCCAAAGTGCGGGGCCCGATGTGATGGCATTGGTCACATTGGCTTAAGGCCGGCCCTGATGTTTGGACCACTCTTGGAGCCAGGGAGGATAGCGCACGTCTGTGTGCTGGCATCTCTGACTCCTAACTGTGCCAGTTTAACTCCAGGTTAGGATTGCACTCTGAAACACAGTGTGTTTCTTTCTCAGATGTTCGA
This sequence comes from Lerista edwardsae, assembly GCA_029204185.1. NCBI lineage: Eukaryota > Metazoa > Chordata > Lepidosauria > Squamata > Scincidae > Lerista > Lerista edwardsae. The sequence goes on along the minus strand of JAJKFI010000156.1, from coordinate 1,492,491 downwards.
AAGGGAGTTCCTGCTTTCGTGAGGCCAGTCAAGAGAAAAGTCCAAAGCTGACTGCAGTCCATGATGGTTGGTGCAACCTCCATACTTTAAGCTACCAGATGCAGGGGAGTGGCAATGAGATGCAGGTATCTAGTTGTCTTGTATGCTCCCTGAGGCATCTGGTGGGCTACTGTGAGATACAGGAAGCTGGATTAGATAGGCCTGATCCAGTGGGGCTGTTCCTATGTTCCTGTGGGTACATGTCTGAAGAGGAGGGTCAGGTTTTGGTGACTGTCAAAGAGAAATGCTGTGGAGAATCTTGACTAGCCACTAGTGTGTTTACCTCAGAATGCCATATGCAGGGGAGTGGCAGTGAGATGCAGGTACCTGGTTGTCTTGTGTGCTCCCTGCGGCATCTGGTGGGCCACTGTGAGATATAGGAAGCTGGACTAGAAGAGCCTTTGGCCTGTTTGAGTGGGGCTCTTCTTATGTTCTTACCTGCCTGCCAATACTGATGAGCAATTCTCATACATTTGGGATATTCAATCCAGAAATGCACAGATAAGGAACCCTCTCCTAGTCTAGATGTTTATCTTGATGACCTTAGAAACTGCATGTTGGGACAAAAAAAATTCCAAATTTAACATACACATGGAGGGAGGCTGAGCTGGCTGTAACTGACAAGGGAAGAGTTGTTGGGTTTGTGGTGGATAGTTCATTGAAAACCCAGTGTGAAGGGGCCGTGGAAAAGAGAAATTCCATAGTGGGACAAAATGAACAATGCATCTAATGGCCTACTGTGACCCTTCATTGTGTTGATTCTATCCCGAATGCTGCCGTTTGTCAGCAGAAAGGGCATGTCAGTTAATCCAATTGAAGGGGCAAATATATTGCCTGTGATTCATTATTAATTTTAAATTTAATAATGGTGAACCTGCAGATTGTCTTGTTGGATCAGTTCCAAAATCCCATCTGGGCTCGAACTTGACTTCTTCCCAGCAGTGGGAAGTTCACAAACGGACCACAATGGAGAGAGCAGACTATCACTTAAATCTTCTTCCATCTTGGTCATTTATTTTTTAACCTGTGCGCCGCAGCACATCAGTGTGTCTTGGATTATCTGCAGGGGTCCATCAGGAGTTTCGGGGTTATATATTAGTAGGGTGATTGGGAGATACGAACCCCTGACGGGTAGTACATTGTATCTTGTCAATTGTCAAAAAACAAATGGCCTAGATCAGTGGTTCTCAAACATTTTAGACAGGAACCCACTTTTTAGAATGTTGGGATCCACCAGAAGTGATGTTGTGGCAGGAAGTGACATCATCAAGCAGGAAGTGCTGTCATTACAACATAATAAAATGATGATGCTGAAATGCAAATTGGCATTCTTGGTCTGCAGCAATTGTACCACCATAAAACATCCCTGCTAATTCCCTGAACACCATGAAACCCCTGCTAACTGGGCAAGAGGCACTTTTTCAAGTGGTGTCCTCTTATATTTAGGTAATTGTCCCTCTTCACCCCTGCGCAGTCTTTCTAGTGGCTGTCCCTGGTGGTCTGCCTTTTTCTTAGATTGTGAGCCCTTTGGGACAGGGAGCCATTTAACTCTATTATTATTACTATTTACCTGTAAACCGCTTTGTGAACTTCGTGTTGAAAAGCGGTATATAAGTATCTGTTGATTGATTGATCCCTGACAGAAAGCAAGTTTAGGTCAAAATATTATATAAAAGAACTGAACTGAAAACAAACTTAAAAAAAACTCACTTAAAAATTCAAACTGAACACTCACAACAGGAATATAACAAGACTAAGGTCTGCAGCTTCCAAGATGGCTGCTCCCAACTTTCCGCAACCCATCTGATATCCGATCCTGACCCACCAAGTGGGTCATAACTATAACCAAGTGTTATAGTTCGAATAACACTGGCCTAGACAATTTTAGCACCTTCCCAGAGTGCTGTGAGATGAAAAGGGTTGTAAATGGCTAATCTAGGTCCTGGCATGCTTAGCTTCAGCAGCTGCTGCAACATTTGCCTTACAGGAAACCAACCAACCAACTAACCAACAGTATTTATACACTGTTTTTCAACACAAAGTTCACAAAGCGGTTTACAGGCAAATAATAATACTAAAGTTAAATGGCTCCCTGTCCCAAAACGGCTCACAATCTCAAAAAATGCAGAACACCACCAGCAACAGCCACTAGAAAAGACAGGGATGAATAGGGACAATTGGGCAGGGATGAATAGGGACAATTACTCTCCCCTTGCTAAATATAAGAGGGACACCCCTTGGAAAAAGTGCCTCTTGCCCAGTTAGCAGGGGTATAGGGAAAGACTTGGAGGTTGCCTTTTATGACAATTGCTCTGTAAATCATAAGTAATAATGTGTTGTTTTAAATATGTATGTACAATTTTTATTCTATATCCAGAGTATTTTTCTGTTTCCATAAGAAGAGCCCTGCTGGAACAAGCCAAGGGCCCATCTAATCCATCTTCCTGTATCTCACACTGGCTCATGTGATGTCTGAAGGAGCACACAAGACAGCAAGATGCCTGTATCCTGTTGCCACTCCCTTGCCTTTGGCATTTGAAATAGGCTACCTGTAGAACCGAAATATTGCATACAGTCATTATGACTTGTGTGTGATTGACTTTTCCTCCATGAATCTGCCTAATCCCCTAGAACAGCTGCCATCACAACATCCTGGGGCAAGGAGTTCCACATTCCTAAATCTCATGGGATTTCACCTTTACCAGACAGAAGGCTTGACACCAATAGTCTAATGTTGTTCATAGTTTTAAGTCTGTGTTGTTCATAGTTTTAATAACAACCCAACCCCTTTTCTGTGTATTCTTCAATTGAGTTTGCATAAATATTTCTTCCTAGTAGTGCAAAACATCTGTTCAATGCTCTAAGACTCAGGGTGGGAGGAAGTTGTGGAGTAAGAAGAGGAATTTGGGTGTAACCCATGTTCTTACCACAGCTAACTTCCCAAACCTTTATCAGACTGTGGGCGCAATCCTAAACTGGAGTTACGCCGGCATAAGCGAAGCCAGTGAAGTTTGACCAGCACAAGGGCCGTAAAGCACGTATGGACCACTCTCAGAGTCAGGGAAGATTGCGCATGTCTGAGTGCTGGCCAAGAGTGGTCCAAACATAATTTTTGGTATCTCTTGTGCTGGCCAAACTTTGCTGGCTTCGCTTATGCTGGCCTAACTCAGTTTAGGATTGTGCCTTTTATGTTCTTTCCATATTGCTAAACTAAATTTAATGTTTTTCTGTTGTGTCATAATTGGAGCATTATCTTAACCATTTGCTTAAATAACCATACTAACCACATACCAAGATCATGAACTGGCTTAGTGCACTAACTGCTCTTTCCTATTTCTGAATTCTTCATTTTCTGAAAGAGGGAATCAATAAATTTAGTTTTAAACTTGTATCCTGATTCTTACCCAACTTTATGCATCAGTTCTTTAATTATTTGCAATGAATGCAATGGGTCAGATAAAAATAAACACAATTCACATAGACAGTTAATATCCTTCTGCCCCACCCTAATGCCTTTTATATCTTAATTATCTTGTAATCTGCCAGAGTTCTATTCCAGGCTCCACTGTGGATACCTGAAACCGTGGATGCTGGGAGCGCCTTTTTAAAGATAAGGCGAACATCCATGATTTGGTTGTAACAAGGTTTTAAAAAAAAGAGATTTGTTTAATGTTCCCCTATCTTTTTAATAGGCGTCCCAGTATCTATGGTATCCATGCATCACTGAAACAGTAGATACCGGGGCATGCCAGTATGGAAGCCTGTGGGTCGGGACCCACCTGGTGGGTCGCGACCTGATGTCAGGTGGGTTGCAGAAAGCTGGGAGCAGCCATCTTGGAAACTGCAGACCTTACTCTTGCTACATTCCTTTTGTGAGTGTTAACAGTTTGAATTTTCAAACTTCCATTTTCCACTAAATTGGCCTCTGCATACTATCACCTGCTCACAGACTGGCTCTCCCATAGTTATTTCCTCCATAACCACAATCCCCATTTTAACTACAGATGGAAAATGCTTTTTTCCCCTCCTTGAACAACTTTTTTAAAAGTTGTTTTTATTAGTGAAACTATGCATTAGTTTTGAGGGTTGCCTTTATCTGTTGCTTTTGGTTTAGTCTTATGATTTTAGATTTGTGTTCTAATGTGTTTTTATATTACTACCTGCCTTGGGGGGTAATATATAGGAAACACATAAATAAAAGCATAGATACACATAAACAAACAAACAAACAAACACATAACACATAAATTAAAGCATGACACACAAATAAAAGCAAGCTGCCAACTTTGCATGTATGAACAAGTCTATTAAGCTTGCGCTTATGCCAGTTTTCTTGATCGGTTCGTTATGGATGTTGTGCGTTTCCACCTCCTGTGCTGCTTGTTTGTGCAAGCTTGGTACAGTTCACCCCTTGGGATCTTTGGTGGGTGGCAAACTACAAGCCTGCCCAACACAGATGTCAATTGGTGTACCAAGAGATATAATTTATTGTACTTTGTCTCTCCTGTTTTGCGATGTGTTATCAGTGATGTCATGCAGGGGGTACGCGGGGGTACGCGAGTACCGGTTTCTAGGATTAAACTGGCCCCGCCCATTCACCCGCCCACTCATCGACTCCGCCCCCTGCAACGTTTGAATTTCCTGCACGTTTGAGTTGCCTGCACGTTCTCAGAGCCAGGAAGGCAGCAAGCGGAGCCTTGCCTTGCCTTGCCACTGAAAAATGAGCTGCTCTGGGGTTTTGGGACTGTTGGGTCACTTTAACATGATGCCAGGCCTCCTTAACATGTTCTGGGGGTGCTGTGGAATACTGTTGCAACTGTTGGGTCAGTTTAAAATTGTCTGAGGCCTCAAAAAGGGCTTTTTTCACGTCCCTTCCTGCCACGACCTCACTTCCGGCTTATGACGTCACTTCCGGTGGGCGGGTCCCGGCACGTGCCAATCAAAAGTGAGTACCTGTTGTTAAATCATTTAGATGACACCACTGGTTGTTATCAATCTACTTTCCAGACAAGGTTGGAAAAATCCGAGGTCACATGCTCCTGGGCTGTTAAAACTGGATTATGTTGTATGAGAGTGAGGGACCAATCCTATCCATCCTATCTATGCACCCCCAACACAATGCACTGTGATGTGGAAAGGTTTGCCTTGGATCCGAATTGAAATCATTCTATCATTGTTGAGGTTATACCCCAGTACTGCTGTTCTCACTCTTTTGTTCACTATGAAGACTACTCCATTTCTTCTAATATAAGGGATTCCTGCCCACAATAGTATATGTTTATAGAACAAATAGTAGATTTGTTCCAAAGTAAGGGAACAAATGTGCTCTTACCTTGAGGAGGCCTCCCCCCTCCTCTGCCTCTGTGACCCTCCCCTCCCCTGCTGGCAACAGTACGTACCCTGTTGGCACAGCCGCATTAGCGCGTAAAAGTTGGATAGGATCGGGCCTTAAATGTTTCCTTAGTTCCCATACAGGACAGCCTCCAAGAAGCCCAAAATATTGCTCCAGCAATAGTTTTGCTTGTGTCAAGGTTGTAAAGAGGCTTCCCCCCCCCATTCCCTTTGCTATTGGAAACTGGCTGAGAAATAACCTAACTGATTGCTGCATTCTCAGGAAAGCAGCAGGCTCTGGCATCACAATGACCGCACTTCCGGCCATGGCACCATTTCCAGTGGTTCCCGGACAGATGGTCATTCTAAAAAGTGGGTCCGGGTCAGTGGTGGGATTCAAATAAATTAACAACCGGTTCTGTGTCCTTCAGGGCGACCTTCAGGGCCATCCACCACCTTTCTTCCTTTTACTTCTCCCAACCTAAAATTAGCAACCGGTTCTGCAGAATAGGTGAGAATGGGCTGAATCCCACCACTGGTCCTGGTGCTAAAAGGTTTGAGAACCACTGGCACAGAGCATAGTGGCCGAATTTGCTTAACGTAAGAGCTACACAACGATCAAGCTTGAACATTTCTTATTTGCCTTTTAATTGTGAAGCGAAAAGGAACTCATCCAACATACACCAGGCCCTTAATATCCAGGGGTTCAACAACCGCTGATTTGAGCATCTGCAGCTGCTGTGCCGCCACCACCACCCCTGTGTGGAGGACCTGCCTGTACCCTCCAAACCCAACCAGTATCAGAGTGAAGCCTGGAGCCAAAAGTGGGCGACTTCTGGTTTTCAGCAAGCTCCTGTTGGGTTCAGAGCAGAGGCGTCATCCAGGCGGAATGGCCTGGTACGACATTCAGCCAGTTCTGCGAGCTGCTGCTGGGCGAGCTGCTGCTGGGCCCGCCCACCCTCCCTTGCGTCCCAAATTGCTCTGAAATGGAGCGATTCGGGCGCTGTGAGGCTTAGGGAGGCGTGGCAGCCCTCCTCCATAGGAGCGGAGGGCTGTCAATCATCCGGGCGTTCCGGTTCCTGGCGCGCCCAGATGACATCACTGGTTGGAGGTTGAGGGGCACTGGAAAACTGCAGATTTGAACATCTGCGGATTTCCATAATTGTGGTGGTTACCCCCACAGATAAAGGCCCGCTGTATTTCTGCGGCCCACGCATGATATCTCAAAGATCTGCATGTGGCTCACAAACCATGGTTTGGCCACCCCTGTCATAGAGGTAGGATGTTTAACTCTTCACATGCACACATCCTTCCCCCTCCCCAAAAGCAGTCATTTAACCCAAAAAATATTGTAGCATTTAGCACTTTGAGGGTTAAATATGTGCTTCAGGAGATTTTCTGTAGGAAAACGATGCGGAAGTACAGTAAAATGTTAAATTTCTACATCCATGACCGCAGTCCTGATCCACATAGCCTTGTGTAGATGGTGTGTGTGAATAAATTTAACTTCCTAACTAGATTATGATGTATTTTTAATGTCCTTCTTTAGTTTGGTCCTAATGCTGACCTACTTCACAGCATAGTTGTAAGGATGTGTATTAATACTGCTTATTAATAGACAGTTTTAATAGATTTACTTGCTAGAAATGCCAGTTTGGCATGCAGATTTTTTTTAAATATTCATTGCAATTCTGTCCAAGGGTCCAAAATTGACTGGCTTGTAGATGGGATATTTAAAATAGGCCACATAAGACAGACAGCCCAATCCTAAGCCCTCACAGTGCCCGGGGGAACAGTGACCCCCAAATGGCCGCCGCTCTATCCAGTGGGGTCGGGGGCAGCCGCTGGAGTCTCCACGGGATAAGGGAACATTTACTCTGTGTAGTACGCAGCCAGTGGCAATGAGTCTTCTCAGATATGCGCCCACTATTGAGTGGCCACAGAACCAAGGAGGCCTGTGTAGGCCTCTGCAGCTCAGGAGGGGGCATTGAATTTGGTGACAGTCTTCCCCCTCCCCAGGAAGCCTCACTGCTGGATGACAGTAACACTGCTGGCCGCTGCAGAGGTGGATCTTCCTGGCGCTGAGGCCCTGCGCCAATCTGAACATTTGTGACACCTGGTGCTAGCGCTAGTGACAGCACTAGTGTAAGCCCAAGGGTGCTGGTGTAAGGCTGTGCTGGTACCCAAAGCCGCCCTTTTACCAGCTGAACTTGGCTGGTGCAGTGGCGGTTCTGGGAGGAGCAAGGGTGGGAGGAACTGGGCGGGCTGTTGGGTGTGCCGGCCCAGGAAGGGGCGGGGCCAGAACGCAGCCAGTAGGCCGCATCCAAGGTTCAGTCCCCAGGCCGTGTGGCCCCGATTCATGCGCACCGCTTCCTTGGCTCTGTGCCTGGTATTTAGCAGCTGCAGGAAACCTATGGGGAGGTTGGAGCCAAGGGCACGAACACGCCCTTGCCCCAGGGAGGCTCCCCAGCATGCCTAAGGTAAGCGTAACGTAGGATTGCGCCATGTCATCTTAATTTAGAATTGCGCTCTCATTGTATTTAATGGACTCTTGTGAGTAGACATGCCTAGCCCCAGATACAGTATTGTATTACTGAACAGATTACAGTATGTAAATGACTTGGGGTTTCTGATGAACTTCTTATATGTAATTGTTTCGTTGTAGCCAAGATTGTCTTAGCAAAACATGGACAAATGGTGCCTCTTTCTCCTCTGAATGAATACTGAAGGTGCTGAAAGTTGCGTGTTTAGTTTTTTTCTCTCAACAATTTTAAACCACTGTGCTCCAAACTCTGGCGGCACACCAATGTGCCATGGCACACCAGTCAAAACTTAGTGTTGGAGGTGGGGAATGCCATAGCCCAAGCATGGAACCTTCTTTGAGCAAAGTGTGTCTTCTGGCCCTTACTTATGGCTCCTCAGTGGTAGAAGGGCTTAGGAACTTTCATGAGGGGTATGAGCATCTTTGAGATCCACCCACACCTTCTGGCTCTGTGGAACTCCTTGCCACATGAGGTGGTGATGGCATCTTGCCTAAGGGGGCTAGACAGATTTCTGGTCCACCGCAGGCTACGGGCCATGATGGGTTGTGCAATCTCCTTACTTTAAAGGCTTCCTCGGAGTGCCGGATGCAAGGGAGTGGCAACGAGATGCACCTATCTCATTGTCTCGAGTGCTCCCTGAGGCATCTGGTGGGCCGCTGTGAGATGCAGGAAGCTGGACTAGATGGACCTTTGGCCTGATCCAGTGGGGCTATCCTTATGTTCTTATGTTCCTGACGTATTGATTTGGCAATACATTGGCCAAACCCACTTGGAGCTGGAAAACCCATTCATGGATGGAACCTTACCTGCTCTGCATTGCTCCTTCTCAGCAGAGTCCTGCGCGGGGCAAAGGGCTGAAGCACCTGAGGGAGGTCCTTCCCTTTCCCCATGCCCTGCTATTGGCGGAAGAGAAGGGGCTGGGCCAAGGGCAGCCTCATAAACTTGAGGAACTGGAAAGATGGCCAGAAGCATGTTCCAAGGCTCCAGCCACTGAGACTAGACCTTCCTGTGTGAGTTAGAATTGGTCCACACAGCTGTGAGCGGGTAAGTGTTTCCAGGCAGCTGAGGGCTGGGCTCCGATCTCCTTGGCTGTCAGGGTGCAGCAGCCCAATCCCGGAGCCGTGTGCCTGACCTGCTGAAAGATCCTCTGCCACTCCCTGTGATCACTTGGCAGCGCTTAGATTGCTAATGTGGGAGGTGGCGGCACTCCAGGTTCACTGAGAAGCCACATCCTTTGACCTAGAAGCCTTTTCTCTCACCTGAGAGGCATCTAGGCTCCGGTTGCGGTTACTCAGTGGGGATGGAGAGGCACTCTGGTCATAATAAGTGCAGTTCTTAAATGTGAGCAGTTTGTCTTCCTGATGTTCAAAATAGGTTCTGGGGCCGAGCGCTTGGTCTCAAGTTTCAGCCTCATACTTATTTGGAAGTCGTGTTTATTGCATTGTATCTCCCAGCGTCTCTTCCCCCACTCCTGACTTTATCCTTACAGCGACCCCAGGAGGTAGGTTAGGCTGAGAGAAGCTCCAGGGCACCATGGGAGTTTTGTGGCTGAAGGGGGATTTGAAGCCAGGTCTGGCGGGTGTGAGTCTGACACCCCAATCTCTCTAGGAAGCCTTCTGCAGCTATATTCCTACCTGTAAAAGGGTATATGTGTGCTCTCTGAAGCATCTGGTGGGCCACTGTGAGATTCATGAAGCTGGACTAGATGGGCCCTTGGCCTGATCCAGTGGGGCTGTTCCTATGAGTACATGTCTGAAGAGGAGTGTCTGGTTCTGATGGCTGTCAAACAGAAATTCTGTGGAGAATCTTGATTGGCCACCAGTGTGTTTACCTCAGAATTTACCTCAGAATGCCAGAAGCAGAGGAGTGGCAACAAGATGCAGGCATCTTGTTGTCTCATGTGCTCCCTGAGGCATATGGTGTGCCATTGTGAGGTACAGGAAGCTGGACTAGATGGGCCTTTGACCTGATCCAGCAAGGCTCTTCTTATGTTATGTGCACAGTCTGTCTTCTCATAATGAATGGGGGTGGGGGTTTTGTGGTGATTTTTTTTTTCAAAATTTCTTGATTAAAATGGCAAATGGCGGCGTGATGTGTTTTTATTCTACATTCTCAATCCAAATTTTCATTTTTATTCATTTTAAAAGTGTGCTAGGCAGATGATGCAGGTGATAGTGTCGGCAGATGCAGCCACAGTATTATTTCTAATTATATTAGAAAAGTGGTCTATTTTAATGTGTGGAAAATATCTTAAAACACCAAAATGTGGCGTTTTGTGTTTTTAATCAGATACTTTAACCGCCAAAAGGCAGTTGTTAATGCCCAAATGGTGGTTTTCAACCAAAAAACCACCCCAATTTATGAGCACATATGGATCCCATTTTTAAAAAGTGAAGTTCCAACCATCTATTGGTGGTTTCCCAATCAAACTGGGATTCCCTTTCCCAATCAAATAGTCCATCGTGGGCTATAGGCCATGATCGGTTGGGCAACCTCCTTACGTTAATAGTAGGCTACTTCAGAACGCCAGGTGTAAGGGAGTGGCCACAGGATGCAAGCATCTTGTTGTCTACTGAACTCCCTGAGGCACCTGGTGGGCCACTGTGAGATATAGGAAGCTGGACTAGATGGGCTTTTAGCCTGATCCAGTGGGGTTCTTCTTGCGTTCTTAAATAGCTGGTTGGTAATTTAATTTTTAATTATTTTTTGCCTGTAAGACGCTTTGTGAACTTTTCTGGAAAAGCAGTATATAAATCGATGGTAAGGCCACACTTGGAATATTGTGTACAGTTCTAGTCGCCGCACCTCAAAAAGGACATAGTGGAGTTGGAAAAGGTGCAGAAGAGAGCGACGAAAATGATTATGGGGCTGGAGCACCTCCCTTATGAAGAAAGACTGCAGCGTTTGGGGCTCTTCAGCCTAGAAAAAAGGCGCCTGAGGGGGGACATGATTGAAACATACAAAATTATGCACGGAAGGGATAGAGTCAATAGAGGGATGTTCTTTTCCCTCTCTCACAACACCAGAACCAGGGGGCATCCACTAAAACTGAGGGTTAGGAGAATTAAAACATAAAAGGAAGTACTTTTTTACCCAGCAGGTAGTTAATTTGTGGAACTCTTTGCCACAGGAGGTGGTGATGGCATCTGGTCTAGATGCCTTTAAGAGGGGATTGGATGGATTTCTGGAAGAAAAGTCCATTGTGGGCTATAGGCAATGATGGGTTGTAACCTCCTTACATTAGTAGTAGGCTACTTTAGAGTACCGGGTGCAAGGGAGTGGCAACAGGATGCAAGCATCTTGTTGTCTCATGCCTCCCTGGGGCAGCTGGTGGGCCGCTGTGAGATACAGGAAGCTGGACTAGATGAGCCTTTGGCCTGATCCAGCGGGGCTCTTCTTATCTTATAAATATGATTGATTGATCCCGGCTTTTTCAAACACCCTCTTAATGCGTGCCCTGTTGGGTTGGAGCCAGGCACTCTTGCCCACTCTTTGGACTGTGTGTGTGTGTGTGTGTGTGTGTGTGTGTGTGTGTGTGTGTGTGT
>JAJKFI010000156.1:1435991-1481023 GCA_029204185.1 Lerista edwardsae | reverse complement strand
TGTGTGTGTGTGTGTGTGTGTGTGTGTGTGTGTGTGTGTGTGTGTGTCTGTTCTTCTGTTGTGGCACCTTTGCCTTAAGCCCAATCCATGGAGAGCCCCCATGCTTGCTTTTTTGTGGCATTCATTCCCTTCTGGATTTTATGACACGCAACAGTCCTGCTTCTTTGTTTTTCCTTTTTCTGGTGCATCTGTGCAGGCAACACTGAGGAACCCAAATCCCTTATGACGACTCCCAAGTGTTGCAAATATGTTGTCGAGTGTGTTTGTGGCTACTCGGAGGGAAGCTGAGTGCACAGAAGTGCCCTGGCTCAGCAGCACCGAAGCCGCATCAGGAGCTGCTTATGCCAGGCTGGGGGCTGGTGAGAGCATTGGGAGAGTGTTCCGGGGTGGGAGGGGGACATTTGTGTTCAAACCAGGCCTGGGACGGGAGTGGGACCAGCCTGGGCAACCTAGGCCGGAGCCTAACCCCTGTCCCTGACTCAATTGGCCTTACACGGGCTGCTTGGATTTGCCCCTGCAAAATTGCAGGCACAGATCTGAGTATCCCTATTGGGCTGGCTGGTGCGCAATACAGGGTAAAGGGCAGCGATGGGATTAACAAATGACCTGGGGGAACGCTGGGCGGGACGTAGGCGGAGCTCCCGTGCGATTGGCTGCCCGTCAGTTCCGCCCTGCCGCCACGCGGGCTGCCCAGGCCTGGGAGGGGGTGCCTGCTCACCTGGGGGGGGCCCCGGGTGCCCGGGCACGCAGCAGTGGGGCGTGCCAACCTGGGGCAGCGGGCCCGGCCAGCAAGGACGGCGGTGGGGCGGAACAGATGGGCTGCCAATCGCGTGGGCTGCCAATCACAGGCTTCCAATTACAAGTACATCCCGCCCAGCGTTCCCCCAGGTCGTTTGTTAATCCCATCACTGGTAAAGGGACTAAAATCCCCTTACTCCATGTTGTGCCCAAGCCCACTTCTCCCATGGGCCTGCCTGTTCCTGCGCTCAAGGCGCAAGCCTAACCTGGATTTAGGCTGGCACAGTCAGGCCCCCAAGGTTTGGCTGGCACAAGGGCCACTGTCAAGCGCATTTGGACCACTCTGAGTCAAGGAGGATGGCGCATGTCTGCGTGATGGCCTCTATGACTCCAAGAGTGGTCCAAACACTCTTTACAGTGGCCCTTGTGCTAGCCTAACTGTGCCGGCCTAACTCCAGGTTAGGATTGCACCCTTAGTGTGCAGTGTGCTGCCAAGGTTCAAGAGGGCATCACCTGATATGGATAAACCTGTTGTTAGTTAAGAGGCTTTGTTAGTCTGACTGATCTGCTGTGGTTGGCTGGGGCTGTGCATGGCAATCCTTGTCTCCTGTCCCCCTCTGAAGCTCCCCTTACCAGAAATGAACAAAAACATCTTTTCTCTTAGCGAGCCTTCCTTTTTCCAGCATTTGCATTCCTTTTCAGATTTTTGGGAGGAAAGCCTAACTTTGCCGTCCTTGCAAAAGGCATGTCTAGGAATTCGTAATCCAAATTGAGGATTAGTGGGTCATTACCACGGCCTGGAATGCTCCATTTGTGAAGGCTGAGTTTTGTTTTGGTATTAATAAAATGCAAAGCACTTGCAGACAGCCTGGTATAATACGTGCGTACTTTCACGGTTGTAAAATAATCGGTTCAATGCAATTGCAAACACTTTCCATCCCTGTAAATCTGGCATGCTTTATGCATAACGGAGAATTCGCTGCTCTTCTGTCTGCTGAAGAGTTCTGTAGGATCTGAAAGCTTGCCTGTTCCTGCAACAGCCTTGGGATCAGCTCAAAGATCAGCTTTGTGTCTTGGATTTGAGTTCAGCTAATTGAGCTGGGGGAGCTCTAATGAATCCAGGCAGTGGCATAGCTACCTAAGGGTGGGGGGCTCAGTGCCCCAGGTGTCATCCTTGGTGGAGGGTGTGTGTGCGGAATTTCACTGGGAATTCAATGAAAACCCCCAGAGTTTTTTTATCTGTATTCTAGCAAAAGTTATAGCCAAAAAACAAACCAAAAAACCTCCAAAATATAAGTGTCTTATGCAGGGGTGTCAAACATATAGCCTGTGGGACTGCATGATGAGTCCACAAATTTTGTTGGGTGTGTGTGTCAAAAATTTAGGGCATCCAGGTGCAAAATGACCTACCTTCACCACTGAATCAAGGTGTTTGTTAGAGTTTGTGGAACTCTTTGCCACAGGAGGTGGTGATGGCGTCTGGTCTAGATGCCTTTAAGAGGGGATTGGACGGATTTCTGGAGGAAAGGTCCATCGTGGGCTATAGGCAATGTAATGATGGATTGTGCAACCTCCTTACAAAGGTGGAGGGCTACTGGTACAGGGTGCAAGGGAGTGGCAACAGGATGCAAGCATCTTGTTGTCTCATGCCTCCCTGGGGCACCTGGTGGGCCGCTGTGAGATACAGGAAGCTGGACTAGATGGGCCCTTGGCCTGATCCAGCAGGGCTCTTCTTATGTTCTTATGTGTCAGCCTGAGAGAATCCCTGCTCTGGGGCTTGTACAGTTGCAACTTTTTAGAGAGTCCTAGCCGTGGCGTCAACGGCGGTGGCGCCCACCCTTCAGGATCTTCTCCCTTCCAGGTTGCTGGTTGGTCTTGGCAGGTTCGCCACCTGTGATGGGACCCGCCTGCCTCTATTCCGTCCCGGCCTGAGCTACCCACAAGCAGTGCTGCAACCAGGATTTCTTAGGTGGTGGTGGTCCTGTTATTAATAGGCTGTTAGCAATAAAGGGGTGCTCAGCTTATTTATTTGCTGAGCACCCCTTTATTTATTTATTTATTTATTTATTTATTTGGGGAGGAGCTTATTTATTTGCATTAATAATAATAATGTAATATTAGCAGCTTGCTTGGGAGAGAAATGAGACATGGCAGAATTGTGGCTCCATAATGAACATGTATACCAGGAAGGAGCCAGAAAGGAAGGTGCCTTTGATGGGGGGGGGCTACATGAAAGCAGGGCTGAGGGTGCAATCCTAAACTGGAATTAGGCCGGCACAGTTAGGCCAGCAAAGCTTGGCCAGGCCAAGGGACACTGTAAAGTATGTCTCGGAGTCAGAGAACGTAAGAAGAGCCCTGCTGGATCATCTAGTCCATCATCAAAGGCCCATCTAGTCCAGCTTCCTATATCTCACAGCGGCCCACCAGGTGCCCCAGGGAGGCATGAGACAACAAGATGCTTGCATCCTGTTGCCACTGCCTTGCACCCAGTACTCTGACGTAGCCTACTACTACTGTAAGGAGGTTGCACAATCCATCATTGCTTATAGCCCGCGATGGACTTTTCTTCCAGAAATCCGTCCAATCCCCTCTTAAAGGCATCCAGACCAGATGCCATCACCACCTCCTGTGGCAAAGAGTTCCACAGATTAACTACCCGCTGGGTAAAAAAGTACTTCCTTTTATCTGTTTTAACTCTCCCAACCCCCAGTTTTAGCAGATGTCCCCTGGTTCTGGTGTTTTGAGAGAGGGAAAAGAACATCCCTCTATTGACTCTGTCCCTTCCGTGCATTATTTTGTATGTCTCAATCATGTCCCCTCTCAGGCAGCTTTTTTCTAGACTGAAGAGCCCCAAACGCTGCAGTCTTTCTTCATAAGGGAGGTGCCCCTTATGAGGCACCAGCACACAGACGTGTACCATCCTCCCTGACTCCGAGAGTGGTCCAAATGCGCTTTATGGTGGCCCTGATGCCAGCCGAACTTTGCTGGCCTAGCTGTGCCGTCCTAACTCCAGGTTAGGATGCTGCTCTAAGCCAAGGAAGTCATGTTGGGGCCCAATCCTATCCAAGTTTCTGGTGGTGATGCAGCTGCAATATAGCCTGAAGGAAAGCGAACAAATGTTCCCTTACCTTGAGGAGACCTCTCTGTCTCCCCTCCACCCCAGAGTGCATTTTGATTGCAGTAGAATTGCTAGCTATTATGCTGGCTTTGATTATTCCCATTCCAAATGGGAGGAGCCCTGGATTTAAGGGTGTGTGTGTGTCTGTCGGCAAATTGAGTACCTTTTGATCTCGGCTTATATTTCTGGGATTGGTTGATTTGCGGGGCAAAGGAGAACACGTTGGCTTTTGAGACATCTAAACGCACTGCATTCTTTGTTTGCCGATTGCAATGCATTGTACTTTGCTCCAAACAACTCTTCTAGAAAGGAGTTGTTTCCAGCACAACAATAGTGGACATAAACTTGGACTTGGGTGAGAGTAGGAGGGGTTCAAATCTTGCATCAACTCTGGATTTATTGGGTGGCCTTGGGCAAGTGAGTCTGGACCGCGGTGCTTCCATCTGAATAGGCCATACGGCTTTATAATTAGGAACAAGCAAGGTAAAGACTGGAAATGACATTTCTTCCCAAGTACTGTCTAACTTATTATGCTATTATTATTATAGCAGGAGCTGTATTGTAATGCATGTTATCAATCATATTTGATGTTCTGTTTTATATTTAGCTGTAATAATAATAGCTGTAATGTCTTTTCTAGCCACCTGTGATTATTAGGATGTCTTCAGAAAAAAGGTGCTTTTTGTTTGTTTGTTTGTTTAAAGGCATCCTAATAACAGCAGGTAGCTGGCAAAAGCACAACTGCTGCTATTAGCATAGTCTGGGGGCTCAATCCTAACCTGGATTTAGGCCAGCACAGTTTGCCGGCACAAGGGACACTGTAATGTATGTTTGGACCACTCTCTGAGTCAGAGAGGCCAGCACACAGACGTACACCATCCTCCCTGATTCTGAGAGTGGTCCAAAAGCACTTTATGGTGGCCCTTGTGACAGCCAAATTTTGCTGGCTTAACTGTGCTGGCCTAAATCCAGGTTAGGATTGTGCTCTGGGTTCATGCTGAGAGTTGGTGTAGTGTAGTGACAGCAGCCTGGTTGTCACTGAAGCGGTAATCTTGTGTCTGAGCTATACTATGCGAGATTGCCAGTTACGGTACCGCAGAACTGAATGCTCCCTAATGCAAAGGAGATTCCCTGTATAGAAAAAGACCTAACATGTCAGAGAGAGAGAGAGAGCTCGGCCAGAAAGCTTCTGCTTGAAATCTACAGACGTTTTCTATATGTAAAACTTTCTTTTTGTGTAGTGGAATGTTCAGGAGGTTTATTGCCCAAGTAAGCTGGGACATGCCACATTAGTGTTTCACATTGGCCACAAACACAAAAAGGTAAAGGTTTCCCTATGACCGAATGATCTAGTCGTGACTGACTGTAGGGGGCAGTGCTCATCTCCGTTTCTAAACCTGTAGAGCTGGCGTTTGTCCAAGGACAAGCTTCCATGGTCATGTGGCCGGCATGACTATATGCCGTAGCGCACGGAATGCCGTTACCTTTCCACTGAAGTGGTACCTATTTATCTACTTGCATTTTTAGGTGCTTTTGAACTGCTAGGTTGGCAGGAGCTGGGACAAGCAACGGGAGCTAACTCTGTTGCGCAGTCTTGAACTCCCAATCTTCTGGTCAGGAAGCCCAGCAGCAGCGGTTTAATCCACTGCACTACCACGTCCCTGATGGCTAAAACCCCCACCTTTTATTTGCGGCCTCTTTGTCCTCCTATGTAATATATTAATGAAATAATCACATTTTCTTCCCTTGCTGCCTCTCTTTTGTCAATAACGTTTGTGAGCTGGTGCTGCCCGATGCCACCTCGAATCAGTTGCTTACTGCGCTCCTGGTGTGGGTTCTTTGGCTGTGGAATTGTGGGACTTCCAGGGGCTGATTTACAGGATCCCTTTAAATCAGACCAGATGTTCTGCATTACTGTGTTTGAAGAATCCATGCCAGGAGCAAGGCAAGGAGGTGACGATCCACCTTCCACTCATTTTTAGCAGGGGGAAAGTGGATCAGTGTGGCTTGCATTTGTAGCAGAGACCTGCCTGCTCATTCTTTGAAAAATGCTATATACAGGGATGGCATTTTAGAAAACAAGAACAGCAGCTTCAGTAAGCCACTGTCTGTCTCAGCTCCCTGTTTGCAGTGTAGATGTCGTGTTGACCTACCTTACTGGGCAGTTTTGAGATCATATATAGGAAGATTGTAAACCATTATGGAAGCGCAAGGGATGTCCTCCCATCATTGAGCCCGAGTCACGAGTCGAGTCTCAGGTCGCCTACCTTGTGACGCGATTCTACCATGAGTTATAGTTCGTGGCCATTGCAACTCATCCTGAGCCTCTTACAGTCATTTTGACAAGTCATGAGTCATCGCGAGAAGTGAGTCAAATGCGCGAGTTGACAGAAAAAAGGGAGATGCTGGTGGGGTATGTGTGTGCGCATGTGCATCGGAGTTCTCTTTTAACGCTCCCCTGATGTTCCCATCCCATCTGCAGTCAGCGATGTGCTTAATCAAGTCCTTCACTTCAACCACCATTTAGTGGTATAAACAAATTCTGTGCTATGATTATTCGAGTGAATGTAGCAGTGCTGGAAAATAATCAGTTCCGTGCAAACCCCAACGATGACCCCCACCCTGTTCACATAGTGACTCCTGATTCCACCTTCAGAAGGAGTGCCACAGCCAGGCATGCCACAGACCAACTGGGAGGTTCTGAGCTATTCAGAAGTCCTGTTGCGTTCAGCCAATGAGGCTTCTTCCCAGGTAACTGGAGGCTGACCAAGAGAGCCCCCTCCCTCCACTGTGTCCTGGCTGCCCCCACATTCTTCTGGTTCCTCCCTCCAGCCGTGTTAAGACTTTCTCCTCCACCCCAGCCCCGCCTCCTAGAACGAACCTACCCTCACCCCATCTGCAGCTTGTGCTGGTCTTAATGCCGGCTTCCGGACTATCCTGTGAGGTCTTTTGTGGACGTGGCAACAAAAAGTGAGCAAGCACACACAGACACAAATCCAATTTGCCGGCACAAAAACAACTTGTCTTTGTGTCTTGAGAGTATACAGAGTCATGACTCATTTCTGAGTCACTGCTACGAGTCCTGCCTGCGTCAGTGATGCGTGTCACTCGGATTGACATGAGTTGCCAAAAACATGTATTTTCACAACTCGAGTCATCACCACTTGAATGCCTATCCCTGGTAAAGTATTGTTATTGAGTTAGCCTCTTTAGGAAAGAAAGAGGTGAAGCTCAGAAGGCCAAGGCTGGGAAATGGAGGGGAAGTGGAGTGTTTGAGGCCAACAAATCTCTTGGTTTTATGGCTCAGCACAGAGAGAAATCCAGTACTAGTTTGTCCATCCAGTACTAAAATGTATGTAGGAATGGGGCTATACTGTGTATTATACTGTGGGGTTATACTGTGTATTTCCTTGTTTTGGTCAGCATAACATGATTTGCACGTTCTTATCATCTGATCTGGTCAAATGACTTTGTAAGTGCAGTTACTGCACCTGTATGACTCATTCTGAAATGGTTTATTCTGGGACTAAACTCACTTTCACACGTGTCCTGCAAATAACCTCTTTTGTCATCTTTGAGATGTGCTTCTTTTTGCTTCCTTGTGTTGCCTGGAAATCACCCTGCAAAGAGAGAGATTTCCCTGATGCTTCTGTTCCTTTAAGGAAAGAAACAGAAGCCTCCCAGATTGAGTGAGGTTCCGTTTCCCCGGTGTGCCGTTTTTCTCCTGTGCAAGTTAAAGCCAGATCTTCCCAAAACCAAACCTTCCCAAAAGTTAGAAGTCAACGCAAAGAGTGCCAGCTGGACTTTGATGTTTCCAAAGAAAAATAGTATTATTGCAATAAAAGACACAGGATGCAAGCAGCATACCATGCAGAAAAATTGACATGGACCTGTGTGATGATACACAATTGCAACAGACATTTATACGGTTTAGCATGTAAATGGGGATTCAAACAAACAACCAATAACATATTGCAGGCTGGATTATTGGTGAACCTGGGATTTGGGGGACCCTGGTTGGTTGTTTGGAACATTGTGGCTTTTGATTGGCTGCTTGCTGATCTCCCTCGCCCCCAGGTCAAGCAAGGGGAGATTTTTTGATAATCAATGGAATGTGGGTCTGGCACCAGGGTGATATAAAGGTTAATCACTGGGATAGGCCAAGACAATCTGTGAGAGGTAGACAAAGGATTTGGAAACACCCTACAGTCAAAAGGTTTCAATGGGTGATCTTGATTAAGATAACTATACAGTTCATGTGCATTGCTGGTGGAGTTTTCTGGCACAGGCAGGCTTCAAGTTCTTGAAATGGTTGTGAGAGATTCGCCAGGACCCAAAACTCTTAGGGGTCCCCAAGATGGCGGGAGGGCTGGGGTGGAGAGAGAGAGAAAGAGAGAGACCTGGACCCGGTCACCCCTTACATCACTTGAAACAATTTTCAAGTAGAGAGTGCTCCTTTCAATCTGTCTTCTCCGTTAAGGCAGGGGTCGGCAATCTACAGCCCACAAGCTGGATTTGACTCATCACTCAGGGAGCAATCCTAACTTGGAATTAAGCCAGCAAAGTTTGGCCACCACAAGGGCCACCGTAAAGCGTGTTTGGACCACTCTCGGAGTCATGGGGGATGGCCATTCTGATTCCAAGAGTGGTCCTACTTTACAGTGTACCTTGTGCTGGCCAAATTTTGCAGGCCTAACTGTGCCGGCCTAAGTCCAGGTTAGGATTGCGCCCTCAGTCATCCTGTCCGCGTGGAGCTCGGCTTGGGACGTGAAGCTTCCTGCCCAATTTGCACCACACTGGACAGGGAATAATAGAGCTGCTTGCTCAGGCTCATGAGTCCCTGTCCAGTATGTTGGCCTCTCAAGCCAAGCTCTGCACAGCCACTTCTGGGAGCTCGAGAACGTGTGTGTTTTTTTGCGATGACATCATCACAGAACATCGAGCCCCTTTGCCTGGAAAAGTTGCCGGCTCCTAACAGCTCATGAGCACCTGCCCTGCCTTTCTAAGCGCCTCAGTGGTTTGACTTGGGATAAGGCAGCTTCATGTCCTCACATCTATATCCAGGGGTCTGGTTTTTTGGTGATATTTTTCCAAAATGTCTTGATTAAAATAGCAACTTGTGGTGTTATGTTTTTATTCTACATTCTCATTCCAAGTTCTCATTTTTATTAATTTTAAATGCTTTTAAAGTGTACAGTACTAGGTCAATGATATAGGACAGTGTTATTCAAACTATGGGTCGGGACCCACTTGGTGGGTCATGACCTGATATCGGGTGGGTCACGGAAAGCTGGGAGCAACCATCTTGGAAACTGCAGACCTTACTCTTGTTATATTCCTTTTGTGAGTGTTACTAGTTTGAATTTTCAAGTGAGGATGTTTTCTTTTTAATTTTGTTTTTAGTTCAGTGCTTTTGCATCATATTGTTTTTATGCTTTTAATTGTTGACAGGCTGGCTGTCAACAGCTTTTAATTGTTGACAGGCTGGCTGGCTGGCTTGTTACATTTTTAGTTTATGATCCTCTGGGTTTGCTGTTTTTAACTGTACTGTTTTGTTTTTAATTCTGTTTTAGTGTATGGTTTTAATATTGTTTTTAAATTGTTTTTTTTAATTTTTATATTGTAATGCCGCCTTGTGTGCCTCCGGGCTAAAAGGCGGGGTAAAAATCTAATAAATAAATAAATAAAATAAATATTTGGTCCTCATCTTGCTTTGTGTCAGGGATGTTTCATAGTTGTACAATTGCTGCAGTCCAAGAATGCCAATTTGCATTCCAGGAGTGTCACTTGAGTATGTCACAATGATGGCACTTCCTGCTTGATGATGTCACTTCCTGCCACAACATCACTTCCAGGTTAATGACATCACTTCCGTTGGGTCCCGACACGAGTGCCATTCTAAAAAGTGGGTCCTAGTTAAGAAGTTTGAGAACCACAAAAGTTTGAGAAGGGATCTCAAACGTTTTGGTCTCTGCACGGACTCTCAGGGAGCCCCAGGACTCCTAGGAACACACTTGGAGAAATGCTGATGGACACCAGACATTGGAAAGTAGGCACAGTGCCCAAAAGGAGAGAAGTTGTTTTGGACTGATCAGCAAATTGCAAAAATTGAGAGGGGGGAAAGGGTGCATATGAGAAGGGCTCTATGACTTGAATATGTTTGCAGATAATTGTCTGGAGAATGTAATTCACTGGTACAGTTCAACACATGTTTTATACTGCTCATCCGCTCATATTTTGTGATCTACTTTTACAGTCCATTACAGGATGAATCCTTTACAGAACCAGTGTAGAAAGATTAAAAAAAATCTAGGCAGAATCCCAGAATGTTAGCATTGGAAGGGATCCTGGAAGTAACCTATTCCAACCCCCTCCTCATTACAGGAAGCTATAGCGTCACTGACAGATGGCCACTCAGCCAGTGCTTGGAATATTCTAGTAAGGGAGAGCCCTCAACTGCACAAGGCAGGTTGTTCCAGTGCTGGGTAGCTCTTACAGTTAGGAAATTAGTCCAGCTAATGCAGTATAGAGTGGAATGGGCAGGAGGTGTGGACTGATGGTTGAGCTGCTGGTACCGCCTGAAACTAAGCAGGAGAATCTGTGGTTTGCTTTGGGATGGGAGACGGATGCCAGTCTTGTGACAAGCTGCAGTACCTGTGGTGGCAGAACAGAGTCGCTGTGGAGCTGATTAGCTCACCGAAAGTGAGAGTTGCGGCGGAGTGTGTGAGGAGGACAGCCGGCGAAAGAACGAGTACCACCTTGAGGACCTGTCCAGGCTTGACTTGCAATTGCCTGCTGAGGCTCGATGGCAGGCAGCCAAAGGAGAGAACCACACTGTGAAGGCAACATCTGGGACTGAGGGTTGGCAGATCACAAGAATACTGTAGATTTGTAAAAAAACCCATTGAAAAAACTGGTGGTTTAGACTAGCCTGCTCATGTAAGCCGCCTAGGGCATTTGCTTCGGCCTGGGAAAGGCGGGGTATAAATTCTTCAAATAAATAATAAATAATGAGGACTATTTGTGTTCCTCCTTCTGAGCCTCTGCTTATACACACCGGCCATGCGTTTGCTGCTACTGGCTCACTTTCAATGTGTGGTCCATGACGCCGTTTTGTTCCTTTTTCAGCATGAGCATTAATGCGGCAGCTCACCTCTCCTCTGGCAACGGGGCTAGAACAGGCAACCTGATGCGCTCAGAAGTACTGGGCCATACCAGCCGCTGCTTTTTAATTTCAGCTTGGAGGTCCTGCCTGTGTACTTCTAGTGTAAAAACGAAACATGGGGCAAGAGCAGGGGATATGCCCCCTGCCCCGGCCTTCTACTACTCTGTTTGCCCACCCTTCGCCCCATTTTGGGGAGTGACTTCAGGAACGTGGAGTGACATTTGAGTTTTCCCTTGCCACACTGGTAATAGAGCCAGTGATCATGTTTTTTAATCTTTTTCTCCCAAGCTCGGAGGGTGCAGTCCGAAGCTGTGCTGGAACGGGCAGGCCTAACTGTATCCAGCGCAGCTTGGGAGTAGGCTGGAGCCTCCACGGGGCAAAGGCACGTTTGCACCCTTACCCTGGGGTAGGCATCAGCCACCCCACTGAGCTCCTTGGATCTGCGCCTGCTATTTAGCAGGCGTAGAGCAGAGGACGTTGCATGGCCCCAATTTGGGCTGCGTGGCCTGGGGGTGGGAGCTAATGGCCGCATCCCAGCTCCACCACCCTCCCCAGGCCGGCATGCGACCCGGCATGCTCACCCCCTGCCCAGAAACGCCCTCCCTCGCGCCACCTGGAAATGCTCTTGTGGAAGCCGGACTCGCCTGGTGCAGAATCGGTGCCGCCTCCTGCTTTGGCAGCCGGTGCTGCTGCCAGCGTCGGCCCTGAGGATACAGTGCTGGTGCCGGCATCCGGAACAGCACTCCCTCGCCAACGCTGCTTGCACAGGGCTGGCACCAGTGGCTTGCATTGGCCCAAGGGCACTTCTTGGATTGCGCCCTGAGTGTTTAAAGATTTAGGCAGGATCACCTGGTTGCAATCTGTCAGTTCTGAGTGGAGAGATAAGCCAGTTGAACTGGCCAGGTAAGAAGGGTGTGAATTTTAATGGCAGGTATGCAAATGGAACGGTAGGTAGCAAAAGGAGAAACTATACCAAGTCGGTTGCCTTCAAGCCCTGCTTGTGAGTTTTCCCAGAGGCATCTGGTTGACCGACCCCAATGTGAAGAGTTGGACAAATGCCAAAGAGCATTGGACCCCAATGCAAAAGTTGGACTAAACAGATCTTTTCTTTGACCCAGGAGGGTTGCTCTTCTTTTCTTACAGGGAGATAACTTGGCTCTTTTTCTTGTTGTGCAGCTGGTGGGATCATGCAGCAGCACCGAGGCTACATCCGAGTGCTGGGTCCATTCTGCGTCCTCGTCGTCTTCCTCCTGCTCACGCTCACGGCCTCCTACAAGCCGGTCATCATCGTCCATGGCCTGTTCGACAGCCCTTCTGACTTCCAGCGGTTGCTGGAGTTCATCAATGAGGTGCGCCTGGGAGGCTGGATGCCGGGGGGTGGATGAACACATGGGAGGTGGCGTTACGTGGCATTATAGTGGATTAATACAGGAGGGCTGGAAGGCAGAGTTGGTTAGTACAAGAATAGTCCTTGAACATTCTTTAGCCAAAAACTCTACTTGCAAGTTGCAACCAGTTTTAGGGTGTGTGGAGGGAAATTGCAGTGTCAGCACATCAATATGGGAAAATAGGCTCTGGAGAACGTAAAAAACCACGTGGGACTGAAGTTCCTTCTCCTGCATCCCACTTCTATTGAAGCATCCCTAGACTTGCTAACATCAGGTAGAAGAAGGCCTGAAGGCAATCTTGTGTGTTACTTGTCATTGTGAAGCTCTACCCATTTTGGGATTGAGCTCTGAAGAAAATTTGCAATCGGAGCGCACTTCTGGTTTCTGATCAAAAACCGGAAGTGCACACTGATAGCAAATTGTGGTGCTTGCAATACAAGCAGCAGGGAGGCCCAGAGAGGGGACCATGTTCCTCCCGGAACCTCCTGAAGGCCAGTGCGATTTCCCCTAGTCCCAGGTAAGAGGAGAAGCTCCTGGTTGCCCACCGCACCATGATTGCTGCAGCTGCATTGGGTCACACACACGCCAGCCCCAAGCTCCATTCCCACACATACTTACTTGGAGTCCTGCTTGGGAGTGCAAGTAGGTCTTCGGGAACTGTTGGTCTACACCATTACCTGGAAGTATTTCTCATTCCGTTCAGTGAGACTCAGAGCATAACCCTAACCTTGAATTAGGCTGGCACACTTAGGCCAACAAGGTTTGGCCAGCACAAGGAACACCGTAAAGTATGTTTGGACCACTTTTGGAGTCAGAGGCCAGCACACAGATATGTGTGCCATCCTCTCTGGCTCCGAGAGTGGTCCAAACGTGCTTTATGGTGGCCCTTGTGCCAGCCAAACTTTGCTGACCTACTTGTGCTGGCCTAACTCCAGGCTAGAATTGTGCCCTTAATTCTCAGTAAAATGCGTAGGTTTGTTCTGCTAGCCAATTAACGAGTGTATCTCAGTCTGCCCTCCACTTTACGCTGCAACTGTGTGCAAACCTCAGGAATAAACTGTGAAACTGTTTTTACATTTAATACGCCCGTGTCATAAAAGATTCAGTTTCTTCTTCCTGTTTTATCAAGAACTGCTATTTATAGGCTGTACCGTGAGTCTTTAGATCTGAAAGCTTTTGCATTTCAAAAGGGCTTCAACATAGTTTGGAATCTGTCAAAAACTCAACACAAAGAAACCTGCTTATGATGAACATTGACCTATATTTGTGTTAAGTTGGTTAACAGCACACTACTATAGCATATATGCTGTTCAGAAGCCTCAGAGTACAAATAAGGTTGTGTTTTATTACTAGGGCAAGGCCAGGGAAATAGAGAGGAGTCCCCATTTGCTTTCATCCTCTAATTTTCTCCTCCCCCCCCCCACACACACAAACATATTTTTGGCCTCTCTCCAAAATCCAAGCAAATCCACCACCACCCCGATCCCACCCTGAGCCTCCCACGTGCACTTATTCCTATGGGACTGGCTAGTAGCCATATGCTTTTGTAGGTAAAAATAAAGGGATATAATCAGTGGTGTCATTCAAATGATTTAGGAACAGGAACTCACTTTTGATTGGCACTTGTCGGGAACCCGGAACCAGCCACGGAGCCCGTTAGGATCTGGAACGCCCGATCTGGTCCATTCCCCCTGAATGACATCACTGTATAATCAGAGGCACCATTGAGATTAGATAAGATAATTTTATTGGTGTGTTATTGGTGTGATAATTTTATAGATGTGATCTAAGCCTGCTTCCTGCCACTGCAGAATGGAGTTGTGAACAGGAATGCATTGTCTTTAATCTGTGCAGCTCCAGCCTCGCGATATGGAGAAATACATATTAAGATGCCGTATACTGAGAGTGCAATCCTAACCTGGAGTTAGGCCAGCAAAGTTTGGCCAGCACAAGGGCCACCGTAAAGCGCGTTTGGACCACTCTCGGAGTCAGGGAGGATGGCTCACGTCTGTGTGCTGGCCTCCCTGACTCCGAGAGTGGTCCAAACATACTTTACGGTGTCCCTTGTGCTGGCCTAACTGTGCCGGCCTAACTCCAGGTTAGGATTGCACCCTTAGTGTGTGTGTGTGTGAATTTAAACAATGCAGTGCGTTGCCAAGATTCAAGAGGGCATCACCTGATATGGATAAATCTATTGTTAGTTAAGAGGCTTTGTTAGTCTGTCTGATCTGCTGTGGTTGGCTGGTGCTGTGCATGCCAATCCTTGCCGCCTGTGTTTATGGTGTCCCTTATGCCAGCCAAACGTTGCCAGCCTAACTGTGCCGGCCTAACTCCAGGTTAGGACTGCGCTCCCAGACAGGCCACTGGTCAGCCTAAGCTCACTGTTGTCTACCCTGACTAGCAGTGGCTCTCCAGAGTTCAGGCAGCAATATTTCTCTGATAGAGAAAGTGGCATTCCTTACTCCTAGGATAAGTAACTCCCACTACCAGGAGGCAGTGCCATTTGAAGTCTCTTTCAGGGCAGGCTTCTCATTTCCCCAGACAGGCCCCGAGCTCTGTATCTCAATGTTTTTCTTTACTTTTTTCTTCTCCTTTTCACCATGTTTTTTTGTCCCTGCCTCCCTAATCATGGTTTGGCCCTCGCACGGGCAAAGGAAAGTGTTTTTGGCACTTATTCCCCACACTATGGCATAGAGGGAAGCCTGAGGCCTACATGTTAACTTAGGCCTGGCAGGCCCTTTTCTGTGTGCACTGCTACACCATGTCTACCCGTGGTTCATATGCCAACTTAGGCCCAGCAGGCTAATTTCCCCTGTTTTCCCTATTGTACAAGGGAGGCATTTGGTTTACGTGTCAACTTAAGCCTGGCAGAAGTGACAGATAAGATAGAGAGGAGGCCATCCAGTAGCAGCCTTAGAGCTCTCACAGAGTTTTTGGCGGGAAACGTGGCAACCATCTCACCAGCGCTTCCCGTAGCCAGCCCTGCCAGCACAACAGCCCAGGAGGGCTCAGCTTTGGCATGCTCAGATCATAACAGCAGTGACAAAGCTGTGAGAGAGCCACAGAGACCCCTGATCCACCTCGCGCACCCCAGTACTTACCAGTATTGGTAAATCATGTTTGTGACAACTCGTTTTCAGCCATTTCTCTCCCTCCAAAAAAACCTGGCACTTTTAACACAGCATGCTCAGTCTCCACGTTTGGCTTTTTTTGGTGTGGTTCATTAGTTATTGAACTTACCTACTTTATTTATTGAACGTGTCTACTTCTGCAGTAAAGGCAGAAAGTGAGGAAGACCTAAAGAACCTTCTGATGAGGGTGAAAGAGGAAAGTGCCAAAATTGGCTTGAAGCTCAACATTAAAAAGACTAAGATCATGGCAACCACTCCCATCACTTCCTGGCAAATAGAAGGGGAAGAAATGGAAGCAGTGACAGACTTTATTTTCCTGGGCTCCAAGATCACTGCAGATGGTGACTGCAGCCATGAAATTAAAATACGTTTACTTCTTGGGAGGAAAGCTATGGCGAACCTAGTCAACTTAATCAAAAACCGAGACATCACCCTGCCAACAAAGGTTCGCATAGTCAAAGCTACGATTTTCCCAGTAGCCATGTATGGCTGTGAGAGCTGGACCATAAGAAAGACAGAGCGCCGAAGAATCGATGCTTTTGAATTATGGTGATGGAGAAGACTCTTGAGAGTCCCCTGGACTGCAAGGAGAGCCAATCGGTCAATCCTCCAGGAAGTCAAGCCTGATTGCTTCCTGGAAGGACAAATCATGAAGCTGAAGCTCAAGTACTTTGGCCACCTCCTGAGAAGAGAGGACTCTTTAGAACAGACCCTCATGCTGGGAAAGATGGAAGGCAAAAGGAGAAGGGGGCGGCAGAGGATGAGATGGTTAGATAGTGTCACCGAAGCGATGAACATAAAGTTGGGCGAACTCCAGAGGCTGGTGGTGGACGGTAAGGCCTGGTGTGCTGTGGTCCATGAGGTCGCAGAGTCGGACACGACTTTGCGACTGAACAACAACTTCTGCATACCTAGGAAGACCTCTGAGTATGGAAAAACAACCACCTTTTCTGCGAGGGGGCCCTGAACAAACTGATAGCAAGCTCGGAAATGACATCAAGTCAATAAGAACATAAGAAGAGCCCCACTGGATCAGGCCAAAGGCCCATCTAGTCTAGCTTCCTGTATCTCACAGTAGCCCACCAGATGCCTCAGGGAGCACATAAGACAACTAGGTGCCTGCATCTTGTTGCCACTCCCCTGCATCTGGCGTTCTGAGGTAGCTTACTTCTAAAGTATGGAGGTTGCACTACCCATCATGGCCTGTAACCTGCGATGGACTTTTCCTCCAGAAATAGGTCTAGTCCCCTTTTAAATGCTCCTAGGCCAGATGACACCACCACCTCCTGTGGCAAGGAGTTCCAGAGATTAATTGTTGTTGTTGTTCTGTCGCTAAGTCGTGTCCGACTCTTCGTGACCCCATGGACCACAGCACACCAGGCCTCCCTGTCCTCCACTAGCTTCCAGAGATTAATTACCCAATGGGTAAAAAAGTATTTTCTTTTATCTGTTCTCACTCTCCCAACACTCAATTTTAATGGATGCTCCCTGGTTCTGGTCTTGTGAGAGTGGGAAAAGAACCTCCCTCTATCCACTTCATCCATCCCATGCAGAATTTGTCAATGAAGTCAGTGACTTCAGCACCACACATTATTTTGTACAAAAAGTCACAATTCCAGATAGGCTACAAAACATTTTACAAGTTGTATAAACAAAGCAAGTTGTCATAAAAACCCAAGTAATAAACTAGCAACAACAGAAAATTGAGAATTTTTTTTTGAATGGTTGAAAGCCGTAGAGCAGCCATGTGTTCAGTTTTTTAAGGAAGTTTTTCCTAGCCCTTCTAAATGCAGAGAGTGTTCTGCTAAAGCAAAGATCTTAAGGTTCCAAGGTGAATGAAGGCAGCCCTTTAGATCATCTGGCTCCAGGCTATTTAGGGCCATGAAGGTCAGTACTAACTCTTTAAAATTGAGACTGGAACTGAATCAGTGACCAACATTTAGGATACAATCCTAACATTGGAGTTAGGCCAGCACAGGTAGGCCAGCAAAGTTTGGCTGGCACTAGGGCCACCGTAAAGCACGTTTGGACCACTCTTGGAGTCAGGGAGAATGGTGCAAGTCTGTTTGCTGGGCTCTCTGACTCCAAGAGTGGTCCAAACATACTTTAGGGTGTTCCTTATGCCAGCCAAACGTTGCTGGCCTAACTCCAGGTTAGGATTGTGCCCTCACTCTGATCATGGAGTATTAACACATATCCCAGTGGCTGCATTTTGCACCACTTGTAGTTTCTGGTGCTTTCTGCGTAGAGAACATTATAGTAGTCTGGAGGAAAACTAGGGCATGACTAAGTGTAAACTTTTCATAACTCTTGAGAAAAATGTGCAGCTGGAGTGTTATTTGGGAAGTGTGAACATCCATCGAGAGACTGGGCTGGGTTGCAGCCTGTCTTTCCCAGTCTCATCTGACTCAGCCTTGGCAGGTATCTATTCCTCTTTTGCATGATAAATAGGCTGGTGTTTGGGGTTCACTGGTTAGACTGGAAAGTCAGGATGTTGTGTAAGAGGTGTGGGGTTCTGGCAGATCCCAAGTACATGTTTTTTGTGCATTTCTTATGCCATAACAAGGCTGGAGGAAGTCAAAGAGTTACTGTCCAGCTTGTGTCTGCCGGTCAGATTAATCTGACAACTGTGTGGTGTGTATGGCGTTTGCAATGTGCAAGTGCAGAATGTGGGGCTGAAGTCCTGAAAGCACCTTCCTGTCAGCTTTTGCTTTAAAAGCTCACATTTCTAGTCCTCATGAATGTCAGTGTCTTCTGAGGAGCCCTCTGGGCACAACTAGACATAAGAACATAGGACAAGCCCCACTGGATCAAGCCAAGGCCCATCTATGCCAACTTCCTGTATCTCACAGTGGCCCACTAGGTGCCTCAGGGAGCACATGAGAAAACAAGATGCCTGCGTCCTGTTGCCACTCCCTTGCACCTGGCATTCTGAAGTAGCCTACTACTAACCTAAGGAGGTTACACCGCCCATCATGGCCTATAGCCCACGATGGACGTTTCCTCCAGAAATCTGTCCAATCCCTTTTGAAAGGCTCCTAGGCCAGATGCCATCACCACCTCCTGTGGCAAGGAGTTCCACAACTTAATGCCCCTTTGAGTAAAAAAATTATTTCCATTCTCACTCTCCCAACACTCAATTTTAGTGGATGTCCCCTGGTTCTGATGTTGTGAGAAAGGGAAAAGAGCATCCCTCTATCCATCCCATGCATAATTTTGTATGTCTCAATCATGTTCCCTCCTCGGGCGCCTTTGCCATTTATCGCTGACACCAGCAGGGCTCAAACTGATACTCCTTTAATTCTCTAGGCATTGAGAGGAGCTGTGCGTGGCTTAAAATGAGTGTGTAGGAGTAAGGAGCTCCCTGCCCAAACGTCCTACTCAAAAAAATTCTCTTAGTCTATCAATTTATTTTAAGGATAATTTCCGGTGATGGATGAGGAAAAAAAAATACTTTGGAAAAAAACTTTTGGGAGAGGGCTGCATGTTGCAGTGTTCACCTCCTCACTTGCCTCTGCTCGTGCTCCGCCATAAATTGCCCACCCAATTGCTTTATAGGGATTTCTGCAGCCACAACTGCCTCTGTCAGTCCTAGTTTGGCTCTCCTGAACCTGGAGGGGAGCTAGTCAGGATTTGGAGGAGTGAGCCTTTGGAATTCCTCTTCTTTCCTAACTGCTAGGGGGGAGTACCTGAGTGTGCTAAGAGAAGGAGGAAACTAGCAGCCTGCTCATCCTTCCTTCTCGGTAGGGCCCCCATCTTCCCTGGCTCTGAGAGTGGTCCCAATGTGCTTTATGGTGGCCCTTGTGCTGGCCAAACTTTGCTGACCTAACGGTGCCAGCCTAACTCCAGGTTAGGATGGCACTCTAAGGCAAACGTCTTCTGTTTCTGCACTTTAAGGAACCTTCCGGATTCCAAGCAATCCCATCCTGGCTGCCTTTTGTGTGGTGATGCTGGTGTCCCGCCATCCCAGCCTGCCTTTTAACTTGTTCCGGGTTTCTCCCTCTCTTTTCCCACCGTCTCCTTATAGACCCACCCGGGGACCAACGTGACAGTGGTTGACCTGTTTGACCGCACTGAGAGCCTGAAGCCACTCTGGATGCAAGTGGAAGGGTTCAGGCACGCTATTTACCCCATCATGCAGAATGCTGTTGATGGGGTCCACCTCATCTGCTACTCTCAAGGTAGGGGGGATTACTTGTTAATTGATTGGGCTTATGTGCTGTGTTAACGTTCACTGTCCTCTCTAGCCTGCCTGCCTGCTTGTCTGTTAAAGCAAGAGGCATATGGTAATTGCAAGAGGCTGTTTGCCTGCTTGCTTGCCATTTTGCAGAACTGTTTGGTACATAAATAAAGGTAATGGGCCAGGTGTGTGTGTTTCAGGAACGCATTCCCTGTAGATAGCGGGGCCCATCTGTACTAATCTTGCACAGCTCCAATGCCCTGGCTGCTACCCTGTGGCATTAGCCATTGCTAACATGCCATTAATCCATTTGCGACGACCCGTGAGTGGAGAGCTCCAGGCCTGTGCTATCATAAGAACATAAGAAGAGCCCCACTGGATCAGGCCAAAGGCCCAGCTAGTCCAGCTTCCTGTATCTCACGGTGGCCCACCAGATGTCTCAGGGAGCACACAAGACAACAAGATGCCTGCATCCTGTTGCCACTCCCCTGCATCTGGCATTCTGAGGTAAATTCTGAGGTAAACACACTGGTGGCCAGTCAAAATTCTCCACAGCATTTCTCTTTGACAGCCACCAGAACCAGATGCTCCTCTTCAGACATGCACTCATAGGAACAGCCGCACTGGATCAGGCCAAAGGCCCATCTAATCCAGCTTCCTGTATCTCACAGTGGCCCACCTGATGCCTCAGGGAGGACACAGGACAACAAGATGCCTGCATCCTGTTGCCATTCCCTTGCACCTGGCATGTCCCTTCAGCGCTGAATCTTGCCCGCTGGCTGCTGGTGCAGTTAACTACAGTGCCAAGTGGCACGGGGTTGAGGGAACGGTGGAATAGATATAGGGAGGGGTGTTTTGAGAAGGGGGGTTGGAAGGGGGCATGATGGGGGAGGAGGAAGTGGAAAGCCCTACATCGGACTTGGATTAGCAATTTTTCTGGTGCAGATCCAAGTAGCCCTTTTGGTCAGGACGGGGCTTTACCTTTAAGGAGACAAATGCCCCCTTACTTGAATGCCCCCTCTCGCTCTCCTTCCCATCCTGAATATTGTTTCTTTGGTGAAAATTCACCAAATGCCCACACCACGGTTTTTTCCCTTCTTTCAATTTTATTGAACACAAACTGGGGGCAAGGTGTTGGATTTTCAAAAACAGAGCCTAAAGCCCACTCCAGATTTGGGGAAGCTGCTGTTCTCCTGTAAATATTCATCGGTGTTCATATTTGGAAAAGTTCAGTGTAGCTGACTGATAATTTGCAAGACACCGTTTTGATTTTTCCGAAGGTCTCCTAGGCAAAGTGTGTGTTTAAAAAGAAAAGAAAAAAGAAAATTAAAAGTGTTTTTTATGGACTTGCAACTTGCATTGCCACAGTTTCCATCCCAAATACCTAAAATTTATAAAACAAAAAAAATAACAACTAACAATAAGACATATTATATAATTGTCAAGCAGGTGATTTGCATAGAGGGGTACAAAAACGTAAGTAGAAGATAAATTGTGTTGGGGTGGTGCTATATTACATCCCCAGAAGGCTTTCACATTCATCAGTCATGGGAAACTAGATGTAGTGTACCACTTCAGGTACCAGGAGATTGTGTCCCAGTCCTACTCAGGTTCTTAGCAGTTTTTCTGACATAGCTTTCACTAGTGCCAGGCTTAATGGTAACTTTTTTTGCTCTCTCTAATAAGAACATTTGGTTACTGTGAACTATGCTGGCAGGGCTTTACGGGGGCAGGGAGTGGACCCGTGATGGGGGCAGAAGTGGACAGATAGGGTCCCAGGAGGGGGTCAGGATGAATAGTGGGTCCCCAGTCTATGACTGATTGATTGATTGATTGATTGATTGATTGGGGTCATGGCACAAAAAAGGTAGGAAGACCATTGTTCTAAAACATCACTTCTTTTGCCCTGCAGGAGGACTCATCTGTCGTGCGCTCCTTTCCACAATGCCCAATCACAACGTGCATACCTTCATTTCTCTGTCGTCCCCACAAATGGGGCAGTATGGGGGTGAGTAAATAATAAAAGGGGCAAGGCCAGTTCGAGGAGTTTTGCAGTCTCAGTGTGAATGAAAATAGTGACGCTCCCCCTTGTGTCTTTCGCATAACCACGTTGCATGTGAATAGTCAGGATTTTAACCAGGGCTAGCTATATAAGATATAACTCCAATACTGTATAGTCTTCAGTGCATGTTTATTTCTGGACCCAGTTTAAGGTGCTGGTTCTTCCTTTTTAAAACTGTAAGTTTTAAAAAGGGACCTGTTTACCTTAAGGAACATCTCTTCCTAAACGTTCAGTCGCAAAGTCGTGTCCAACTCTTCGCAACCCCCTGGACCACCGCACACCAGGCCTCCCTGTCCTCCATTAGCTTCCGGAGTTCCCCAATTTCATGTTGGTTGCTTCGGTGACACTGTCTAACCATCTCATCTTCTGCCGCCCCCTTCTCCTTTGGCCTTCCATCTTTCCCAGCATGAGGGTCTTTTCTAAAGAGTCCTCTCTTCTCATGAGGTGGACAAAGGATTGGAGCTTCAGCTTCAGGATTTGTCCTTCCAGGGAGCAATCAGGCTTGACTTCCTGGAGGATTGACCGATTGGCTCTCCTTGCAGTCCAGGGGACTCTCAAGAGTCTTCTCCAGCACCATAATTCCGTTCCCAGAACCCTCACGGATAAAAAAAAATCCACGGGTAATTAAACCCGCAAATTCCCCGCCCCTGAACCCAGTCGGAGCATAGCAATCTGAGCCCTTTTACATGCAGCCTTTGCACACACCTTCGCACGCAGCCTCGGCAGGGCTCAGAATGGGGAATTTCCTCCCCACCCCTTTCAGACCCGACTGAAGCTGTGCTCCAGTTTAGTCCAGAGGATCTTCTAAGGCCTGCTGAGGCTGCACACCACCGCGCACTGCCTTGGCAGAACGGCCGTTTTGGCCACAAAAATGCAACTTCCGATTTTTGGGTCAAACCGGAAGTTGTGTTTTTAATGTCATGGCATTAAAAATGCAACCTATGGTTTGACCCGAAAATAGGAAGTTGCATTTTTGTGGCCGAAACTGCCATTCTAAGGCCCGCCAAGGCCATGCGTGGGTTTGGCGGGCCTCAGAAGAGCCTCGGGAGACCACATGTTCTCACTGTGTTCTTTTTTTTTTTAATACAGATACCAAATACCTGAAATGGCTCTTTCCCCAGCATATGAAGTCCAACCTCTATCGTTTGTGCTACACACAGCTGGGCCAGGATTTCTCTATCTGTAACTACTGGAATGGTGAGCTTACTGCTGTCACTCTCCCAAGTGCTCTATTTGTTTAAAAGATTTAAATACAGGTAGAGCCTTCTTGTCCGTGGTTTTCCCATCTGCTGATTTGACTCCTCTAAACACACGTTATTAATTAAGTGTTTGAAAAACATTTTAAAAAAATGCGGCTGCAACCATGAGATCTGCAGCCATTCTCATTAGCTCTGAGATAAGACCTCCTCCCTCATCTCAGGAAGTGTGATTAATCTGTTTTGCGTTTTTCACCTTGCTCCAGGGTGATGGGAAGAGGTCTTATTTCAGCTAATAGATACTAACTGCTCTAAGCCCCTGGAGAATGGTTGCAGCCCATTGCCATGGCAAGAGAAGCTTTTTTCCAAGGCTGAATGCTAATGAACAGCATGATTTCATTTAGCGTTTTTTGGGGGCGGGCATCCATGAGGGTTACTGGGGTCAAAAGGTTGACTGGAGAATTTCTGGCTGAGAAGATGGGAACCCCTTGGCTCTTGCCCGCGACCACTGTACAGATCCTGCCTCGGTATCCATGGGGGATCAGTTCACAGACCCTCCCACCCCTACAGATACGCTAACCCATGGAGAATGAAACCTGCGGGTTGCAACCAACAGGGCTCCTGAATGCAAAATAAGAAGTACCCTTCCAGTGCTTCCAAGCGGCTTTCTGGGGTCCGCAGAGGCCACATGGCTCCTGGATGCAACTGGAGAACACCTTCAGA
The DNA here is from genome assembly GCA_029204185.1 of Lerista edwardsae. Lineage (NCBI taxonomy): Eukaryota > Metazoa > Chordata > Lepidosauria > Squamata > Scincidae > Lerista > Lerista edwardsae. Next base: position 1,457,322 of record JAJKFI010000156.1, on the reverse strand, counting down.
GTGCAGTCCTAACCTGCAAAGTTTGACTGGCACAAGGGACACTGTGCTGGCATGTACTGGCACAAAGTACGTTTGGACCACTCTCGCAGTCAGAGAGGCCGGCACACAGATGTGTGTCAAACCGTAAAGCGTGTTTGGACCCCTCTCGGAGTCAGGGAGGATGGCGCACGTCTGTGTGTTGGCCTCTCTGACTTTGAGAGTGGTCCAAACGTACTTTATGGTGACTCTTGTGCCGGCCAAACTTTGCCGGCCTAACTGTGCCGGCCTAACTCCAGGTTAGGATTGCACTCTCAGTCGCACCTGTGAGCTTAGGTCTACCCTTCTGCAAGTTAGAAACCCCTGGTTAGTTAAATCCATGGGTCCTGAATCCACAAATAGGGAGGCTGGACTTGTACTGATTTGGCACTCAAGCTCCCACGGAAGCGAAAAGACAACTGGGCGTTTAGACTTGCGTCAGCCCACTTGATCCTCAAAAGTAGACTTCCAGTACCGTCTTCCGTATAACTTGGGTGTGTCCTTTGTCTTGTTTGTCCTTCCTCAGAGGCATTGAAAAGTGCCATGTTCAGGAAGCAGGATATTGGGCTGTTGCATTTCCCCTGGCGTGACTCCTGGGTGGGTCTTTATCGTGCGTGAAGTCTGATTAAGCATCCTGGTTTGAGTCAGGAAGGAGTGCTTCTCCGTGTCTGATTAGCCAGCGGTGACGTGGGGAGGATGTTTCCTCTTTTTTGGCAGCATAGGAATGGGTCATTTAGTCAACGCCATCATGAGCTATTGACTCAGTCTCCTCCTTGCGTCTCCATTGCTTTCTGAACATGACCCACAGCCAGTGGTGTCATTCAAATGATTTAGGAACAGGAACTCACTTTTGATTGGCACTTGTCAGGAACGCGGAACCAGCCACGGAGCCCGTTAGGATCCGGAACGCCCGTTCTGGTCCATTTCCCCTGAATGACATCACTGCCTTCGCCCCCCTAGGAATCCGGAGTCGCTCCCTTTGAGTGCCGGCCAACCAAGAAGAAAAGCTCTTTGCAGAGGAATTGGGAGGGGGGAGGAGGGAGAGTGAAGTGGGCGGAGTCAGCCCTAATTTTAACTAGTGGAACTGAGTTCCCCCACGTTCCCCCTGCATGACATCACTGCCCACAGCCCAATCCTAAGCTGCGCTGGAGCAGGCAGCCCAGCGGGCCTGCGCTGCATCCAGTGCCGCTTACAGGGCGACTGGAGCCTCCTTGCCCCTGGGGAAGTGCCAGCCTCCCCGATGTGCTCCTTGGAATCGAGGGCGCAGAACCGAGGAGACTGCTTGGCCCAAATGGGGGCCGCGCAGCGTGAGGATGAGACCATGGATGTGGCCTAATGTCTGCATCCCAAACCCACCCACTCCCCGGGCCAGCATGCCCACCGGCAACCCACCCAGTTCCGCCCTCCCTCCCACCCAGAACCACCCCCACGCCAGCCAAGTTTGGTTGGTGCACAGGCGACTCTCCGCCCACATTCCCAGACCGGTGCTATAGCTAGTGCCAGTCTGAGAGAATTAGCACTGACGCAGGGGTGCCCCTTGGCACCACCGCGTCTGCGCTAACAACGTAGCGCAGATGCAGTGATGTTGCGTAGGTGTTGCTCAATCCCTGGGGTTGCACTCCCGCCGTGGTCAGGATTTCAGGCTCAGTGGTCCAGTCTCTCCCTTGGGGATTGAGCTGCTTGGCCTCTTTGTCTCTTTCCCCTTCTGGAATGGTACAGAAACATGTGCCTAGCGGGGTGAAGCCGGGGAACTGGGCGCCAGGACGATGGTGGGCAGAAATATAATTTGGGTGGGTGGGTTGGGAAAGGGGAAGGATCCTGTAATTTTCAGGATGCTTTGGCAGGTAAGAAGGAGCGGTAGTTAGCTCTGAACTGGTACTCTGGTCATCCCAAAGCACACTCGCCTCAGTTTCTGGTGGTGATGGTCAGTGGCATACCTGGGGGGGTTAAAGGGCGGCAAATGCTCTGGGGTGCCACCCAGCAAGAGGCAGTGCTTTGACCCCCCCCCCCACGCTGCCGCCGTCACCCAGAATTCAGCAGGGAAGCTCCCTGGAGTGGATTCATGCAGCTATAAGTGGCGCCTGCCCCCTCTGAGTGTCAAGTGTTGAGGAGCCGGGCACCACTTCTGCAGTGCCTGGTTCCTCCACTCGGGGGGGGGGGAGGTACCACTTATAGTGGCACTAAGCAGCTGGCTCCTCTGATACTCGGGGGGGGGCAGGTGCCACTTTCTGCAGTGTGAGACAACTCCAGTGGAGCTGCATCACGCCACTGTGGGCTGCCTCCTCCTCTCCCCTTTTTTAAACGGGGAAAGAGAGGGAGAGGGAGCCAAGACAGGGTTGAGCCCAGATCAAGCCTGCCGATAGGAAGTAATTGCGATGATGTGATGACATCACTGTGATTACTTCTGGGACAGGGAAAGGCCGGTTGGGGGGTGGCTGCAGGGTACCCAAGCCCCAGGACCGCCACTGTTGATGGGGAATAGCCTGTAGTTGCTCAGTGGCAGGGAGATGCACTCTGCACATGCCTAAGGGCAGTATCACTGCTTTAATTTCTTCAAGTGTTACAAGGAGGACTTCTGGCAGAGATGGTAAGTTCCAGGACTGTGTGGAGATCTGAGGGGAGGGGGGGGAACTTAGTGGCACAAAAATGTAGGTATTGGGAGTCTGTCTCCAAAATTCTTAGGAGAGTGGCAAGGTTCTTAGGATTGAATTGATGAGTGGCAGTCCAGGTTTCTCTCAGCTTTTTCTTTTTTTTTCTTTCCCCTCCCTTTGCTTCGGCACTTTTTAGATCCACACCATCGGGATCTTTACGTCAACAACAGCAACTTCTTGGCTCTGCTGAACGATGAGAAACTCAACCCCAACGCGACTGGTAAATAAATGGTGGCAGCCTCGTACACAAAGGAGAACGGTAGGGTGGCCCCACTGGGCAGGCACAACCCACACACCCACTTGCCACTGACTCTTAGGCCCAATCCTATACAGCGTTCCAGTGCCTTGCAGCCCCAGTGCAGTGCTGAGGAAAGGGAACATCTGTTCCCCTACCTAGGAGAGCGCCGCCCACGCTTGACCGGCGCAAGGCCAGCGCTGCTGGCGGTTGCGTCGGCTCCCGAGCATCGGTGCTGCTGCTTGAGCTGGTCCAGTGCTTGATGGCACGTTTGCGACAGCGCTGGACCGGCACAAGAGCATAGCGCCAGCACAACGCAGATAGAGGATTGTGCTCACAGACACTTCGCAGATTTTGCCCCAACATCTATCAACAGAAGACATCAATCAACAGAACCAGGGGACATCCGCTGAAATTGAGTGTTGGGAGAGTTGAAACAGATAAAAAGGAAATACTTTTTTACCCAGCGGGTAATTAAACTGTGGAACTCCTTGCCACAGGCGGTGGTAATGGCATCTGGCTTAGATGCCTTTAAAAAGGGATTGGACAAATTTCTGCAGGAAAAGTCCATCGTGGGCTACAGGCCATGATGGATTGTGCAACCTCCTTATGTTAACAGTACTGTAGGCTACCTCAGATTGCCAGGTGCAAGGGAGTGGCAAACGGATGTAGCATCTTGTCTCATGTGCTCCCTGAGGCATCTGGTGGGCCACTGTGAGATACAGGAAGCTGGACTAGCTGGGCCTTTGGCCTGATCCAGTGGGGCTGTTCTTATGTTCCTATGTTATAATGTTCCTGAATATGGAAGCTGTGCTGTGAAGAGCTTTGCCTGTGTGATTTTTCTGTCTGTGCTGCTGGAGTAACCTAGAGAGGCTTGCTGAGCCAGTTCTGTAGGACCTTTTCAAAAGGCTTATAGAAAGTTTCTGTTCCACCAGGCCTGGCGGGCAGGCAGGGTGTGTGTGGGGAGTTTCTGGGGTTCCTGCTGCAGGCTGTATCTTTAACGTGCTTTTGCAGCTTGCTGTCTGTGTGCCCTTTTCAATGTATTTGTGATGGTTATCTTGATGACATGGGTTATATGCAGTGGATTACCTCAAAGGCTCTGTTAGCCGGGAAGGTAGACAAACTTATTGAACTAAAATGAGGACACAGGAGCACTTGGGGGAAAAGGTGGCAGCCCTAGCCACAGGCATTAGTGTGTGGCTCTTTGTTGGCAGTTTCTCTCTTTGCAAACTGGCTCCACAAGTGCCAGGGCCATCCCAGCTGCTTTGCGGTGTGGGAGAAAACTTTTCTCAAACTAGTTTTGAACCTTAAGGGTCTTGGGTTTACTTAATGTGATAGGGTAAACTTACCTCAACCTTATCCTTGTCCTTCCAAGGAACAATCAGGAAGTCAAGCCTGATTGCTCCCTGGAAGGACAAATCCTGAAGCTGAAACTCAGATCCTTTGGCCACCTCATGAGAAGAGAGGACTCTTTAGAAAAGACCCTCATGCTGGGAAAGATGGAAGGCAGAAGGAGAAGGGGGCGGCAGAGGATGAGATGGTTAGAGAGTGTCACCGAAGCGATGAACAGGAAATTGGGCGAACTCCGGAAGCTAGTGGAGGACAGGGAGGCCTGGCGTGCCGTGGTCCAGGGGGTTGCGATGAGTTGGACATGACAGCGATTGAACAACAAACTTTATCTCTTTTTTCCCCATTTCCCTCATTCTGTTGTCGCCCCCCTCCCTTCAGGTGTCCACAAAACTTGACATGGCTTAGTGGCCAGCCGTTTTTTGTGGTCGCCATTAGTCCCTCTTGTTTCCTCCCTCGCCCTGTGCCCTCTGGTTTCTCTCTCTCTCTCTCTCACACGCGCACGCACACGCGCACACACGCACGAGTGAGGGAGGGCCTGTTGCCGTGTTACATTGAGTGGATTGGTGAAGCCCTGCTTTTATTTTAACACAGCCTGGAAAAAGAACCTCCTAAGGATCCGGAAACTAGTTTTGATTGGTGGGCCGGATGATGGCGTCATCATGCCATGGCAATCCAGGTGAGCTGTTGGCGGTAGGGTGGTTCTGTTTTGGAGATGGATACAAGTGTACTTGCTGACAGATGCGTATGGGGAAGTTTTGGATCCCACTAATTTGACCATGAAACGAAGACTTTGGGTTGCTTTAATCTTGCTCTGTTAACTAGCAATTAGATTCCAATTAAATTTTGAGCCAATTAAATCCTGAGCTGTAATCCTGAGCCGCATAACCTTTTTTGTTTCCGCTTCCTGGATGCATGACAGTGAGAACATTTCCTCTTGATGCTTCCCACCACTGCAAGCTCATTGACCGACTTACAAAAATTCTCAAGTTTCAATACCACGAGGACCTGCGTGTTAACTATATGCAGGACGTATAACTGATTTTAGCAATAATCAGCATAATAGCTACATAACCCCATGTGGCTTCCTACCTTTTCCAGTATGCCTTGCTTCTCACATCCATTGAGTCTGTTTACTGAAGTGCATTTATATCCTGCTTTTTCCACCAGCATTTAAGGCACCCAAAGATGGCTAATGACATAGTCATTAAAACAATATAGCCACTTAATTTGTGCATAAAATACAATTAGAAGCCATTAACATTGGAAAGATTAACATGATTAGTCTGTTTACTACCAATGTCCTTGCAAAAATAGGGTTACCACATGGCCACTTTTTGACTGGCATGTCTGGTTATTCAGCGTAAAGACCAGTCATGAGTCTCGGTGCTGCCCCCCTACCCTTCGTCTGTCTTCCATCAACAGTGCTGTCTCTTGGCCATGGCCCTACCTGGGGCTCCTGCTGATCTGTTAAGAGAGAGTTGGGTGCCAAGACTGAGCCTGTACCCCGCTCCCCCTCCCGCACCCACATGATAGGCCCTGGTCCACCCGGTCTATCTATAAGTAGGGTTACCAGATACAAACAGGGACAGAGTGCCTCTACCTTTAACCATTGTACAGAAGAGGGAATTTGGGCAAGTGCAGCTCATCATTTTTGTTTATTTTGAAGAATTTATACCCCGCCTTTCCCATGCCAAAGCTTATACCCAAGGCAGCATACACGGGCAAGGCTAGTCTAAACCACCATTTTTCAGTGGGGTTTTTACAAATATACAGTATTCTGCGATTCACCGATTCCTCAGTCCCAGCTGTAGCCTTCATAGTGTGGTTCTCTCCTCTGGCCTTGTGACATCGAGCTTCAGCCGGCAATCGTAAGTCCAGCCTGGACTGGTCCTCAAGGTTGGACTCAATGTGGTCTTCTCACCACATTCCCGCACTGGCTAATCAGCTCCACAGTGACTCCGTTCTGCCACAACAGGTACTGCAGCTTGTCACAGCCTGGCATTCTGTCTCCCATCCAAAAATAGACCACAGATTCAAAAGCTGCACCTGCCAAAGTTCCCCCTTCTATAAAATGGTCAAAGGTATAGGCACTCTGTCCTAGTTTGTGCCTGGTAACCCTATCTATAAGCTGCAGAATGGGAGCATCTGGCCAAAATTAGGAGCCTGCCCCGTTTCTTGCAATCTTCACAGGGAGTCCCAACTCTGGGTGCCTGCCCTTTTTGAAGTGGGATAGATGAAGTAGTGCTATCCAGCCGGTGTGCTGGGCGGGACTTAAGTTTGATCGGCAGTCCGCCCGTTGCGTCATGTCGCGTTCTGCTGCTTGCCCGCCCGCCAGGGCAGGCGGGAAAGCGGCGGAACACGGCGTGACGCAATGGGCGGACTGCCGATCAAACGTAAGTCCCGCCCAGCGCACCAGCTGGATAGCACTACTGGATAGATGCCTTTCAGAAACTGGGCTTTCTTGGTGATGGCACCTTTAGTTATTTGTGGAACTCCCTACCCTCCATGTCCATTTATCGGGCCCCTGCCTTGATTATTTTTAGACACTGCTGTGTAAATCGACTGGCTTGGTCTGCTGCTGTTTTCATGTTGGAGATTTCTTGTCATGTTACTACCATGGATAAGGGAGAGGGAGAGAGAGAATGAATACCGTATTGCAAGTAGATAGCAATCCCCAAGTTTTGTAATGAAGCTTGTGGCATCTCTATGCTGAAATACTTGGAATTTTGCAAAAATGATTTGCAGTGTGCAAAATATTGCCTATAAAGAAAGTACACACAATCTACACAATAGGTTATGGCAACTTGTCTGTGAATAAGGTAAGAATTATCTCCTTTCTGCACATAGGAAGAGAGTCTTTTAAAATTTTATTTTAGGTGGTTGATCAAACGTTGCCACAAACATCTGCTATATGGATAGGAGATGAATGGGCTGCTAATTTTTGTTGTTGTTGGGGCAAGTAATTTCTGTGGACTTGCTTGCAAAATTAACATGTGCATTATTCGTGTGGATTTTTCATATTGTAGTGTGTGTGTGTGAGAGGGGGGGCAGAGGATGTCAAATTATTATTATCACTTTACTTTACTGTCACTTTGGTAGAAAGGCAGCAGGTTAATATTGCAAGGCTTGATATGTGATGAACTTTTTTTCTCCCTCCTCCTCTCTCTATAGTCTGTTTGCCTTCTATGACGGTAACGAGACAGTGAAGGAGATGCATTCTCAGCTGGTGAGTGAAATGGGACTGCTGAGTTGTTGGGAGCGGGGGATGCTGAAAACGTGCATTTGGCATACTGGGGAAGCAATCCTAAACTGAGTTTAGGCCGGCATAAACTAAACCAGCAAAGTTTGATCAGCATAAGGGCCACCGTAAGGTATGTTAGGACCACTCCCGCAGTCAGAGAAGCCAGCAGCACACAGACATGCGCCATCCTCCCTGACTCTGAGAGTGGTCCAAACACTGTATGGTGGCCCTTATGCTGGCCAAACTTTGCTGGCTTAGCTTATGCCGGCCTAACTCCAGTTTAGGATTGTGCTCTGGGAGGGAAAGTGGTGGGCATCAGGTGTTGGGAATTAAATCAGGACTCCTAAGAGCTAGAAATCCTAGGTTACTAGGGGTGGTTTTGGGGGTGGGGTTTTTGTTTTGTTATATTTTTTCCAATTTTTTTTGTTTTTATTCTACGTTCTCAATCCAAGATCTCATTTTCATTAATTTTATATATTTTAAAAGTGTTTTTAATGCCTTTTAAAATACTTTAAAAGCCTTACCTAGATGATACAGGTGATATAGTACCAGCAGAACCAGACACAGTATTATTTCTAATTAGAAAAGTAGTCATTTTAATTTCTGGAAAGTATCTTAAGCACCAAAATGCGGTGTGCGGTGGTGGTGGTTTTTAAACTTAATTTTTATTATTTATCTAGGACAACAACAAAACAAAGTTTTGTTAACACAAGTTACAAGTTACACAGCGCACGTTAACCATGAATACAAATTAACACAACACAAACAAATTAGACAAAAATCAACAACCTAATAAATGCAACAAAGTGTCTGCCTTAGATCCGCCAGAGCAGACAGTACTGGGTGGATGGGTGGAAGGTCTGACGTAAGGAAAGGCAGCTCCTTATGTTTGTGTTCAGGATCTTGTACTTTAGCCTTTCCCCGCGGTAGGATCGCCCCTGGATTTAGACTCCTTGATTCATTGAACCCCAAACTCATTCTGGTGTCTTCCTTGGAGGTGGTGCAAGGATATTTTAGATTGCCAGGTGCAAGGGAGTGGCAACAGGATCTTGTTGTCCTATGTCCTCCCTGAGGCATCAGGTGGGCCACTGTGAGATACAGGAAGCTGGATTAGATGGGCTCTGTCCTGATCCAGTGGGTCTATTTCTATGTTCCTGTGAGTCCATGTCTGAAGAGGAGCATCTGGTTCTGGTGGCTGTCAAAGAGAAATGCTGTGGAGAATCTTGACTGGCCACCAATGTGTTTACCTCAGAATGCCAAATGCAGGGGGAGTGGCAACAAGATGCAGGCATCTTGTTGTCTTGTGTGCTCCCTGAGGCATCTGGTGGGCCACTGTGAGATACAGGAAGCTGGACTAGATGGGCCTTTGACCTGATCCAGCAAGCCTTTTCTTACGTTCTTATTTCCTTACGTTCTCTTCTCTCTTAGGTCTATCTCGAGGACACCTTTGGTCTGAAGACCTTGGAGGCTCGTGGCGACATCGTCATCTGCACAATGCCGGGTGTCGCTCACACAAACTGGCACTCCAATCGCACCGTCTATGACACTTGCATTGCCAAATGGCTCACGTAGCTGTCACGGGCCTGGGAAGAAGCAGAGTCTTAAACGGAGACGTGCTACAGTACCTCACCTGGGCCCTTCTCCTTCCACAAAGAAGAATCCCTGTTTGTTACCTGTAGATTTTCTAGGATGGTTTCTATTTTCTTTCATAGTGGAAGAAACTTTTTCTGCAGGAATTTTGCATGGGGGCTGACAGTGGGTGGGCGGGCGGGCGGTGGGTAGGTAGGTAGGTAGGTTGGGGTTCTGTGGTGCTGCATGGGGGGGCTTGGCTCTTCCCTCTTTTGTTGGGTCTGAGCTATTTAAAGCTATAGCTGGATTTGTTTTGCATTGCGAAGAAAATCTGCAAGAGAGACAATTCAGCAGTGTCAGATATTCAAGAAGAGGTGGGGGAGGGGACCACCACCTGCATTTGGCAAAGAGCCTGAAAGCAAGAAAATGATACTACATTTTAACGTAAGCAAAGTCAGATTTAATATTTGTAGCTCCAGACCTGTTGCAGAAATCTCCGGCATGTAGAAACAGACAAAATCCGCTGTAGACATTCTGAAAGGGTCTTTTAAACTGGGAGTCTCTTAATATATATATTTTTTTGCATTGTAGCAAAAAAAAAAAAAAAAAGGACGAAACACCGCTCTATTTTAAAAACACTAAGATTTCCCAAAAGGGCTGCAACAAATCAATTCAGAGAGAGCTTTGATGGCTTCAGATTTTTAAATTACTTATTTTTGATTGTGTTTCGGCTTTTTTCCTCTCATATTATCACTTTGATTTTTCACCGGAGAACAAGAATCCTTTTGTATCCTTTTACTAAAAGACCAGTCCAATGACATTTTCAAAATGAACAGGGCAATTGTCACCACCAAACAATCAAATAGTTCTATGTTCTAGTTTATAATAATAATAATTTTTTTCTGGCTCTTTGCGTAACAATGTTGGACGGAACATCAAAGTTTACTTCGTCCAACTGACGATCGGCATCAGTGTCTTAAATTATTTAATAACACTAAAGGCAATGCAAATATTTTCCCCTTCTCAAGAAGCACACTTGGGGACAAGAAAATCAGTTTAGATGGAGAAAATAATTTACAGAAGCTTCTTTTTTTTAAAAAAAAAATGCTTAATGTGTTTACTGAGCATCTTCTAGCTAGTTTGGGGAAGCTTCTATCAAGGAAGCCCTAACTCCTGGAGAGCTTTATTCAGTGCAGTATTAACTCTTTGTTTTCACCAAGGTACAATAGGACTCAGGTTTAACCTCAGAATGGGACAGGGAAGAGTAATAGGATACAAGACAGGGTGCACTTTAAGCTGAGCTTGGTGTGATTTGGGAGATTCTAGGGTACTTATTCTTAGAAATAAATGAAGAGACTTTCTTTGGGTTGCGAATGAAGTGAGAGTTCTGGGTGGTGTCACTTCTCCCTGTGTGTGTTTGTATGCGTGCGTGTACACGCTCCCTCACATTAAAGATGATGTCCTGAACGTAGGAACATTGGGAGAATGCGATTTAGAGCACAATCCTAACCTGGAGTTAGGCCAGCACAGTTAGGCCAGAAAAGTTTGACCGGCACAAGGGACAATGAAATGCGTGTTTGGACCACTCTTGGAGTTGGGGGGATGGCACACGTCTGTGTGCTGGCCTCTCTGACTCCAAGAGTGGTCCAAACATACTTTATAGTGTCCCTTGTGCTGGACAAACTTCACTGGCCTAACTGTGCCGGCCTAACTCCAGGTTAGGATTGTGCTCTTAGAATAGCCCATTCCCTGATTCGTATTGTCCACATGCAGGGAATGTTTAAAGCGAGGGGGCATTCAAAATCGTGACACTCATCCACATGCCTCCCTGCAAGGGGAAGTGTCCCACCACATCCTTCTCGGTGTGCATGCGCAGATTTGCTGCCTCTGCTTCATTTGAAGGTGGGTTTTTTTTTGGTCTGGTCAAGTGCTGGTGGCAGACTTTTGTCTCTGTAGATGGTTATGTGTTTGCTCCACCTAGGAAACAAATGGGCAGTAGTTAGACTTCGTTATGCAAGGTACATTTTATTTGCGTGAGCTGCCTGATTTATGTTACGTTTGTGCTTTTTTTTTGCGTCGGCTTTTGTATCAGTTCTGTGAAAGGTGCAGAAGCTTAACATTTCCTGTAATGGCTGGCCAGCGACAGGATAACTGGGGTTGACAGTTCCTCTTGAGCAGATCAGGCGGTGGCCCTAGTGCGTGGAAACTTTGAGAGCCACAGGAGTTTTGCCCAACTTCCCTTTCAAAGACAACAATGCGAGCCAAGCGGGTGGAGTGGGAAGTGGCCCTTTGGGATGGAGGGCATCCTTTGGTTGTGGAGCAGCCTCTTCAGATGCCCGTGCGCAACAAGGACTGAAAAGCAGGGGGGAAGGAAGGATGCCCAAATGCTCCTGAACACTTCCATCCTGTTCAAGCTGTCTTGTCCTTCCATCACAACCATGAGAATTGCAGGCTTGGCTAGTTCGGAGCTCTTTTGGCACAGAATACAAAGAGCTCTGGGGTTTTGTTTTGTTTTCCTTTGAAGGCGTTACTGGAGATGTTGGGTGTGAAGAGGTTGGAAGTCTTTGGTAATACAAAGTTACATCAGGCACTTGGGTCCTGTCACCTGACTTTTCGTCCTGCTTAAGATTCTGAAATTTCACCAAGTACTGCTCTTTCACTGTCTCGATTCAGAGTGCAATCCTATACCCCCAGTGGTGTCATTCAAATGGTTTAGGAACAGGAACTCACTTTTGATTGGCACTTTTCGGGAACCCGGAACCAGCCACAGAGCCCGTTAGGATCCGGAACGCCCGTTCTGGTCCGTTCCCCCTGAATGACATCACTGTATACCCCCCGTTGCACCGGCGCTGTACTCTTGCGCCAGCCGAACGCTGTTGTCAAGCGCATCAGCGTTGGCGGTAGGGTGCTGAACGGGCGCAAGCAGCACTGCCAGCACTCGGGCGCCACCACGACCGCCAGCAGCGCCGCCTTGTGCCGGTCGAGTGTCGGCGGCACATAGTTGTTGCTGTGCCTCACCAAGGGCGCATAGAGGTGTGCCGGGGGTGTAACTGGGTGGCGCAGTGGGCGGAGACGGGCTGTAAAGCAAGTTGGCTGTAGTGCCAAATCCTAAACCTCGTCCCCAGCCTTGGCAGCCCCGATTCAGGCCGCTCCTGTGCACGTGCAAAACAGCAGGCGCAGATCCGAGCAGCCCCATTGGGATGACTGGGACTTATGCGGGTGTTAGGGAAACCCCCCCCCTTGGCCTGCACTTCGTTGCTGCTGCTGCCTCCTAATAGGCTTTAGGATACAGCCCTGCTATGTCGGCCTCGCTTAGGATTGGTCTGCCAGAGTCATAAGAGCTAGAAGCTTGTTGTTGTTTTTAAATAAGCTGAGGTTCTGAGGATATTGTGGGTGCCATCCTAACCAACGTTCCAGCACTGACATAGATGCGCCAGTGGGGCATGTTCTGCTTTCTGCAGTGGAGTAGGAGTCCCGGAGGCCTCCTCAAGGTGAGGGAATGTTTGTTCCTCTTACCTCAGAGCTGCATTGCCCTTACCCTGGGGCTGGAAAGTTGGTTCGGATTGCACCCTCAATCTCACGCAGGGGCATGGCGGATGCAGTACTCGCAGGGGACTAACCAGTCGGAGACTAACCTGGATGGGGGTGTGTGAATGCTGAATCTGTGACAAAGCCGTCACCGTTTGATTCTGGTTCACAGCGCCATCACCTAACACGGGCAGGAGGACAACCCTGGCACGATGAGCTGCAAACTGAATGTGCGGGGAATAACCTGAGACCGGCTTCAGCATGAATCCTTGCAGGGCGCTCGGTAATTAATTGCAGCCTGGCCTGGTGAAGGATTCTGTGAATGGGCCCTGAAAAGCTGTTTAAAAATGTGGGTGCTGCTGTCCAATGGTTAGTTAGTATATGACCGAGTTATGCGCATGGTTACGTACTGTACGATTCAAGCCCTACTGTCTAGATCAGCGGTCTCCAGACTCCAGCATGTGGGCTGGATCTGGTGTCTGCTGATTTCCTCCACTGTGTTACTGGCGCTTACCGTTTCCCCGGGGAGCGTGTTAACAGCCGCGACTACGGCCTGCATGTTTCGCCATGGCCAGCTACTTCTAGATTCTGTTGCCGCAGCTGGCTGTGCGCCCAGAGTTTTGGGGGCACCGCGGAGTCCGCAGTGACACTTGGGGGCTGTTGTGACGGCTGTAAACATGCTCCACAGTAGAATGGTAAGTGCTGTTGGCTGCCTTTGGCTCCTGCAGCAGTCTCCAATTTGGAGACTGCTGGTCTAGATATTGTCTGCAGTCAAGAAGGCTGGCAGTGTGGTAGTTTCATGTTCAGAACGAATGTTCAGCTCTTGGAAAGGAGACCACTACATGTATATACAACTCTGTATATTCTAAGCCAGTGGCATTCAAACTTTTTAGACCAGGACACACTTTTTAGAACGGCACTCATGTCGGGACACATCGAAGTCATGAACCTGGAAGTGATGTCATGGCAGGAAGTGACATCATCAAGCAGGAAGTGCTGTCACTTGCCCCATAATGAAATGGCACTCCTGAAATGCAAATTGGCTTTCTTGGGACTGCAGCCATTGTACGACCATGAAACATCCCTGACAGAAAGCAAGATGAGGACAAAATGTGATTTAAAAGCACTGAACTAGAGACAACATTTTAAAAAACTCTCACTTGAAAATGCAAACTGTTAACACTCACAAAAGGAATATAGCAAGAATAAGGTCTGCAGTTTCCAATCTGGCTGCTCCCAACCTCCCGCGACCCACCTGACATCGGTTTGCGACCCACCAAGTGGGTCCCGACCCACAGTTTGAATAACACTGTTCTAAGCAGTAACATAGTGCGCAGGTGGCCACATGGGAGGAGATGTACTGTAAAACACATCACACTTTGCATGGTGGCTCTGTTCTTTAAGGCACACTTTAGCCCCGCTCAGCGGTGCTTTGGCAATCACTGTGGCCACTAACCCATAGGCCTGCTGGCTTCCACTCCATTCCACTAAGATCACGGGCTCATTTCCATTTACGGGCATTAGGTCAAGGTAGAACCCGCGTACGTTCTGGTCACCCCTTGTTGCGCTTCCATTTGCTCAGGGCGACCGGGCCCCCCGGGGTGCGTGTCTCCTGGAGGCTCTGTCTTCAAATCAAGTTGGTTTGGCGACATCACTTCCTGTCGTCTGTGAGCAAGCTGCTTTACTGAGGCACCGAACAAGGCCGTAGCGTAGACTCACCTGTATTGGGCTGCACCTTAGACTGGAGCCAGGGATGCAACATTGCACACTTGAGAGCCAAAGGGAAAGATGCATGAAATGACGAAGAGAACATGATCTTTCCCTGCGGCGCCCCTGCTTGAAGGACTGTTTCGCACTGTCCACAGCCTCTAGTTGAAAAGCACAATGATGAGAGGCTCCTCTTGAAATCACTGGCTGTGACAGCCTGTTTGTTGGTTTTGTTTTAAGTATTCGTTGTGGATAACCTGCATTGCTTGCACTGCTTTTCATTCTGTTTGGGTCCCTGTGGCTTGAGGTGGCCCAGGTATGCTCACTTTCAGCACAGTCCTATACATGTCTAACTCAGCAGTAAGTCCTACTTGTTCAATGGGGCTTACTCCCAGGAAATTGTGTGTAGGAATGCACCATTTTTAGAGTAGTGAGGTTGCTCTAAAAATCCACCCCTCCCAATTGCATGCATATTTTCCCTCTCCTGGGGTTAAGATGTGGGTTCTGCAGTTTTGAATTGGAGTGCTGATTGGCTGGTCTTTGTGATGTCATCAGAAATATTTTTCTGTGCTACCCCCACCCCTGGCAGAAATCTTGCGCCTTAAAAAGTTTCCTTAAAAAATAAATAAACACATGGCACTGTCAAGAATTAAAACACAGACAATCTGCTTGAAGTATGGGGGAAGGGGAAAGGCTAGTGAACTGAATCAACGTTCAGTTCACTGGTAGACAACTGAAGGGCTTCCTTCGAGGTCCTTCCTATGTTAATCTGCTTTGTCATTACTTGGAAATAAGGCCCACGGCATCCTGGGATGGGGGGGGATTCTGAGAGCACAATCCTGTACCCCGGTTGTGCGGGCGCTACGCTCTTGTGCCAGCTGAACACTGTCGCAAGTGGACTGGTGCAAGCAGCAGTGCCGATGCTCGGGCGCCACCGTGACAGTCAGCTGTGCCGGCCTTGCGCCAGTCGAGTGTCGGCGGCACTTGGTCGGCGCAGGGCCTCCACGAGGGCGTTCCAGAGGCGTGCTGCGGGCGTAACTGGGCGGCAACAGGGGCGGTGATGCAGGACGGCTGTAGTGCCATAGCCTAAAGCCTGTCCCTGGACAGAGTGGCCCCAATTCGGGCCGCTCCTGTCCACGTTCCTCTGCGCCTGCAAAACAGCAGGCGCAGATCCGAGCAGCCCCATTGGGACGACTGGGGTTTATGTGGGTGTAAGGGAAAAACCTCCCCTTGTCCTGCACGTTGCTGCTGCCAACCTCCTAATGGGCTTAAGGATACAGCCAGTGGTGTCATTCAAATGATTGAGGAACAGGAACTCCCTTTTGACTGGCACTTGTCGGGAACCCGGAACCAGCCACGGAGCCCGTTAGGATCCGGAACGCCCGTTCTGGTCCATTCCCCCTGAATGACATCACTGGATACAGCCCTGCTATGTTGGCCTTACTATGTCGGCCTTACTTAGGATTGGGCTGTGAGTGTAAAGTGATAGGGGTGGACTTTAAGACTGGAACCTCTGTGTCCGTCCCCCGACAGCCAAGTATTCTACTGACTTGCGGTTTTACATTATATAATTTATGTTTTGTTCATTTTAAGCATGGCTTGTCTGATGGCCGGGTTGCAGGCAGTTGCCTGAGCGTTCTTCCAAACATCTCTCCGGAAATTCTGTCTCCACCTAGGTCAGGCACAATTTTATAAGTGGTCACCCAGCCTTCTTTTGAGGCAAAATGTTAGTGGGGTCCATTATCTCAACGTGGTTGCCTTTCCTGCCACTTGAAGCCTCTTGATATTTATAAGAATAAAAGCAATTCATTCCCAATTTGTGTCGTCGTCTTCTTGTTGCTGTAAGATGGCAAAAGGACTTGAACTGTTTGGCTTTTCCCCCCTTGTTTTTTATGGGAACGTGTCTATGTGATACTTGTAGCTGCATACAGATGCCTTTTTAAATAGTTCTTCCTTGTTGGTTCCTATTGCAAATTAAAATCGGTATTCATCTTGAGCACCATCCTTAGCATTTAAATAGCACTTGATGTGCTTCACATATCTCTGTAATCCTGACAAACAGTGGAGGAGGAGCTGTTTCTAAGGGCACAATCCTAAACTCAGTTAGGCTGGCATAAGCTAAGACAGCAAAGTTTGGCTGGTACAAGGGCCACCGTAAAGTATGTTTGGACCACTCTTGGGGTCACAGAGGCCAGCACACAGATGTGAGCCATCCTCTCTGACTCCAAGAGTAGTCCAAACGTGCTTTATGGTGGCCCTTGTGCTGGCCAAACTTTGCTGCCTTGGCTTATGCCGGCCTAACTCTAGTTTAGGATTAACTCTACCTACTGCTGTTGCCGAAAATCAGCCCAAAATGGTTTCTGTCGCGGGGAAAGCATTTAAAAAGGCAGACAACCAAACGAGAGAGTATGAGGATTATTTTTATTATACCTGCGCAGGCAGGCCAATCTCCCTGCCCCACTTGGCAGGCAGAGAAAAAGACAAAAGGCATACAATTCAAAATCATCTTTATATCCCTCTCCCCCAAAGCTGCTGCTTGGTGGAAAATTACTACACAGGGGCTGGGACACGAGAAGCTCTGTGTCAGTTGGGCCTTGAGAATATGCTGTGACCATTTTGATAAGGGAGGAGCTCTGCTGGCTTGAACCAGTTCTCTGTCTATTGTGAGGGCTAGCGGCACTGGATAGAGAAGGTTACAGGCGGGGGCAAATGAGTGAAAACAATGAGAGCAAAGAGAGAAACAGTTACATACTTCAGCAGCTTTAGACTAGTGACTAAGCAAAAGACTCAAGATGGCCGCACTTTGGTTCGACGGCAACACTGCTTCTCCAGTTTGGCTGTGGGAAAAGCAATCGGGGGGGGGGTCTGTAGGGGGAAATGAGTGGGCTGAAGAGGGGGACTTATCCTCCACGTCTACTGCTTCTGTCCTGCAAATGCTTCCTTGGCCCAGCTTTGCATGTGGTATCAAACATAGGTTTGGAAATTGTAACATAGAAGGCTGTTCCAGGAGCTCTGGCACACCAGCATCTGGAACAGTCCCATGAAACATCCTTGCGTGTGCCACATTCTGCAGATGTGTTGATACCAATTCCCCCCCCCCCCCAGCATAACTCAGTGTTTGCCTGGATCACTTCTTGGCATCTTCCAAGATTCACTGGGGAATCGTGTAGCGTTCACTGAAAGTCCAGTTCTGCCCTTTTTCAGTCATAATGCAACCGGGAAACATGCACTGTGAAAGAACAGGGCCAGATTCTCCCTCCCCTCACCCTTTCTGCCAATCTTGCATGCTTTTTATTACAGGTGTGCCCCAGTATCCACTGATTCAGTATCCACAGTTTCAGTTAGCCACTGATACCATGGATATTGGGATGCCTATTAAAAAGATAAAAGGTAAAGGTTTCCCCACGCCCGAATGGTCTAGTCGTGACCGACTGTAGGGGGCGGTGCTCATCTCCGTTTCAAAGCCTGTAGAGCCAGCGTTTTGTCTGAGGACAAGCTTCCGTGGCCACGTGGCCGGCATGACTGTACGCCGTAGCGCACGGAACGCGTTACCTTCCCACCGAAGTGGTCCCTATTTATCAACTTGCACTTAGGTGCTTTCAAACTGCTAGGTTGGCAGGAGCTGGGACAAGCAACAGGAGCTCACTCTGTCACACAGTCTTGAACTCCCAACCTTCCAGTCGGAAAGCCCAGCAGCAGCGGTTTAACCAGCTGCATTACCACGTCCCTATTTTAATGTGCCCATCAAAAAGATAGGGGAACATTAAACACCTTTTTTTACCTTCCTGCAGCAAAACCACTGATGTTCCCCAATCTTTAAAAAGGCATCCCCGGTTTCAGCCATCCACAGGTGAGTCCAGAACGGAACCCCAGGGGATATGGGAACATGCCTGTATTGCAAATTGCAAAATCCAACACACACCCTTGGTATTAAAAACAGCCAGTATGTGCTTTTCACAAGAGGGAGCTTAGGATAGTACACCTTTTCTAAACTGTTTTTCCTGCCGGTCTAAAATTGAGCAGCATTGCAGTTACAATCCTTGGGCAGCCGTAGCCTGAAGGAGGATTTCAGTGCAGGCTGGGGGTGGGGGAGGGGAAAAGACACAGTACAGAGTCCCCTACGCCAGGGCAAGCCTTATAAGGTCTTGTATGCTCAGGAGTCTGTGGAGGAGGCTAAGAAGAGCCAGCTATGTTATATTTTAAGCTGCTATGAAGCAAGAAAAAGGTACAAATTTCTAAACTTGCTAAAAATAAGCTAACTACAGGCATGCCCCCGTATCTGCTGGGGTCGTATTCCGGATCCCACCGTGGATTCCTGAAACTGCGGATACCAAGGATGCCTTTTTTCAAACAGGGAACATCAGCGGTTTTGCTGCAACAAGGTAAAAATAAGAGATTTTTTTAATGTCCCTCTATCATTTTAATTAGGGATGTGGTGGCGCTGTGGGTTAAACCGCTGAGCTGCTGACTAGAGGGTTTGGCAGTTCAAGACCATGCAACGAAGTGAGCTCCCGTCGCTTGTCCCAGCTCGAACCAACCTAGCAGTTTGAAAGCACCTAAAAATGCAAGTAGATAAATAGGGACCGCTTTGGTGCGAAGGTAAACAGCGTTCTGTGCGCCTTGGCGTATAGTCATGTCAGCCACATGACCACAGAAGCTTGTCCTCGGACAAAACGCCGGCTCTACAGGCTTTGAAACGATGATGAGCACCATGGTCACGACTAGACCATTCGGTCTTTACCTTTTTATCATTTTAATAGGCATCCCAGTATCCATGGTATCCGTGGATAACTGAAACCGTGGATACTGAATCAGTGGGTACCAGAGCAACCTGCAATTGTTTTTAATGCATATCCTGCTCTTTTCTGGGGCCTTGGAGCGTGGCCTCCCACAGAGCTGACTGATCAGGATTGCCTGACTTTAGTTGAGTTACAGCAGCAGTACTGCTGTACCTCTTGTTCCAACACAGACCAGGCACTGTGCTGGATAAATCATTGAATACTCGGGCCAAGGCATGTCAGTACCCAGTGATCACCGCTAGATGGAGCCCTTCAGTCACCAGCTGTGTTAACACTGCCTGCCTGGACCATCTGCCCATAACTTTCGCTTTGAAACAAAAATGTTTTCCTTAGTCGCCTTCGCTGCATTTTATTCGCCTTCGCCTTCCATTTTATTAAGCTTCTTGTCAGATCATCGAATGCCCCCTCAAATCTCCAAAGAGGTGGATATTTAAATCCAAATTCCTGTTTATCACTTTTTAATAGGGTGCATCTAAAACAACTGCAGACAGTGTACCCGCCCTGTAAGACTCAATCAGATCCATTTTGCTGAGTCATGGAATGCCAGTACGGAGAGACCTGCTTGTTGTCGATGTGGTCATGCACACCAAAGTAGTGCTTTAGAATTAGATTCCACTACAGTTCTGGTCACTACGTCTCAAAAAAGGCAGAGTGGAGCTGGAAAAGGTGCTGAAGAGAGCAACGAAAATGATTACGGGGCTAAGGCCTCTCCCTTATGAAGGAAGACTGCAGCATTTGGGGCTCTTCAGCCTAGAAAAAAGGCACCTGAGTGGGGACACGATTGAAACATACAAAATTATGTATGGGAGGGATAGAGTCGAGAGAGAGATTTTCTTTTCCCTCCTCTCACAATACCAGAACCAGGGGACATCCACTGAAATGGAGTGTTGGGAGAGTGAGAACAGATAAAAGGAAATACTTTTTTCACCCAACGGGTAATTAACCTATGGAACTCCTTGCCACAGGACGTGGTGATGGCATCTGGCTTAGATGCCTTTAAAAAGGGATTGGACAGATTTCTGGAGGAAAAGCCTATTGTGGGCTATAGGCCATGATGGGTTGTGCAACCCTCCTTAAGTTAATAGTAGGCTACCTCAGAATGCCGCAAGGGGTGGCAACAGGATGCAGGCATCTTCTTCTCTCGTGTGCTCCCTGAGGCACCTGATGGGCCACTGTGAGATACAGGAAGCTGGACTAGATGGGCCTTTGGCTTGACCCAGCAGTCTGCTTTTAAAGGCACCTAGGCCACACGCTATCATCACCTCCTGTGGCATGGAGTTCCACAGATTAATTACCTGCTGGGTAAAAACGTATTTCCTTGTATCCATTCTAACTCCCCCAACACTCAATTTTAGTAATTTCCCCTGGTTCAAGTATTGCGAGAGAGGGAAAAGAACATCCCTCTATCAACTCTATCCCTCTCATGCATAATTTTGTACATCTCTGTTCCCCTGCTTTCCCCCCAACAAATTGTCCTACCTAACCTACGGCTGACTCTGCCCACCCTGTCTCCAGGAACTCAGAAGTTGTCCTGGCTCTCTGCCCTGCTTAAATGGGCTGGGGATCAAGCCAATGGCCATTGGGCTTGTCACATTCCATGAGAGTAGCCCAGGCATAAATAAAAGTTGAGCCTGAACACAGAAATTACATTGCTTCTCTAATTTGGAGGGGGAGGCGAGAATCCTGGGTTAAGAACATAAAAAGAGCCCCACTGGATCAGTCTAAAGGACCATTTAGTCCAGCTTCCTGTATCTCACGGTGGCCCACCAGGTGCCTCAGGGAGCACATGAGACAACAAGATGCTTGCGTCCTGTTGCCACGCCCCTGTACCTGGCATTCTGAGGCAAACACACTGGTGGCCAGTCAAGTTTCTCCACAGCATTTCTCCTTGACAGCCACCAGAACCAGATACTCCTCTTCAGACATGTACTCATAGAAATATAAGAACATAAGATGTACCCATAGGAACAGCCCCACTGAATCAGCCTAGAGGACCATCTAGTCCAGCTTCCTGTATCACAGTGGCCCACCAGATGCCTTGGAGTTCTCAGGAGATGAACTGAAGACACCTCTCAATCAGTGGTGTCATCTACTCTCTCGCAAGCCGGAACGCTGGGCGGGACTTGAGTGATTGACAGCCCGTCGACTCACTTCCGGTTTCTTCGCGCGCCCCGCGCGGCTTTTCCTCACCTCGGAGGGGGCGCCTGCTCGCCCAGGCACCCGGCGCGCCCCCCAC
>JAJKFI010000156.1:1388927-1435591 GCA_029204185.1 Lerista edwardsae | reverse complement strand
CCTCGCCTCGGAGGGGGCGCCTGCTCGCCAGGGGGGATGGGTGGGGGGCGCGCCGGGTGCCTGGGCGAGCAGGCGCCCCCTCCGAGGTGAGGAAAAGCCGCGCGGGGCGCGCGAAGAAACCGGAAGTGAGTCGACGGGCTGTCAATCACTCAAGTCCCGCCCAGCGTTCCGGCTTGCGAGAGAGTAGATGACACCACTGCTTTCAATATGTATTTTTGTGACATTATTCAATCCGCCACCAGCCCAGGCCCTGACCAGCATTTGGGGCTCTTCAGTTTGGAAAAAAGGCGCCTGTGGGGGGACATAATTGATACATACAAAATTATGCATGGGAGGGATAGACTCAATGGAGGGAGGTTCTTTTCCCTCACAGTACCAAAACCACATAGACTAAAATTGTGTGTTGGAAGAGTGAGAACAGATAAAAGGAAATACTTTTTTTACCCAGCGGGTCATTAATCTGTGGAACTCCTTGCCACAGGAGGTGGTGATGGCATCTGGCCTAGATGCCTTTAAAAGGAGATTGGACAGATTTCTGGAGGAAAAGTCCATCGTGGGCTATAGGCCATGATGGGTTGTGCACCCTCCTTATGTTAGTAGTAGGCTAATTCAGAATGCCAGGTGCAAGGGAGTAGCAACAGGATGCAGGCACCTAGTTGTCTTGTGTGCTCCCTGAGGCATCTGGTGGGCCACTGTGAGATACGGGAAGCTGGACTAGATGGGCCCTTGGCCTGATCCAGCAGGGCTCTTCTTACGTTCTTATGACCAGGCTGGGAGGTCTCCGTTTGCTATTAAAGCTGGAGCTGTGAATCGCTCCTGGCGCTTTCTCAAGGGTGGGTCGGGATGTGAGAATTTCGCACCGATGATGGGCGCATCTGAAGCCAAGATCAACAAAAGAGAGCGACGTGGCACAAACAGGCAGCTGGCCCCCCGCCCTGGACAAGCAGGTAAGTGACTAGTCCCTGGGAGGAGACAAAACGACGTCACACGACACCCCCTAGTGGCCGGGTCTGGAAGTGTAACGCGCTCTGTGTAAAGCGTCGAGAACTTTGAGCCCGCAAGTTCGAGAGGACCCAGGCGTCCTGGCGCCTCCTCCTTCCCCGCTCCGCGAGCTCCTGGATGGGAGGAGGGCTCAGGGAACGAGCCATCCCAGCTGGACAGCCAGACAGAGTGGGGGGTTGGCCGACGCGCGGATTAGCCCGGGCAAATCCTTTTACTGCGATTCATCACATGTTCCCTTTAAGTGGCTTGTTGCCTACAAACCTTTCCGCGAGGCAATTAGTGCGAGGAAAGGGGCGGGGTGGCCTTGCTCGGGAAAGCGGGCGGGGCTGCAGGAGGAACGCGCTTGAAGCGTGGGAAGAGGGTGCAAGCGGCAGGTAAGTCTGCAGGGGGTGGTGGTGTCTCGATCTGGCAATCGGAAGCCGGACTCCTGGGTTCTTTAGTAGAGCGGGGTATCCCCTGGAAGATCCCGAGGCGTGAAGGGGTTTGTGTACGTACGTGCTCCTTGCTGGGAAACGAACTAACAGAATCTGGCCGGTGAGAGCAGGCGATTTAGTATCCCAGAGTGTTCGGAAGGATGGGGGACAAGAGAAGGGAGATTTGGGGAGCTGGGGTGTATGATGCATTGCATATGCTTCTCTTGTTTGCTCCATCTTCTGCCCCCGTTTTCCTGTCTCTGTCGTCTTCCTTCTGTGGGTATCCGTATTGTAAGTCCTTAGCGGGCAGGGACCTTTCCTTTCCCATTCTGTAAAGCAGTGGTCTTCAACTTTTTCCGTTCCACGACCCCAAAATACAAGTAAATAAAGTAGGAGGTTGGGGGCCCCACTGTTGATCCCACCCCCTCCCAGGACCCTGTTTGTGCCCCCCTTTCATCACCACCCGCACCCAGCAGTCTTCATGGTAACAGAATGTTCTTATTAGAGGGAGCAGAAAAGGTTACTCTGAACCCTGGCACTAGTGAAAGCTATTTTAGCACAATTGCTAAGAACCTGAGCAGGACTGGGACACCATCTCCTGGAACCTAAAGGGGTACATCAGATCAGTGATGTCATGCAGGGGGAACGCAGGGGAACTCAGTTCCACTAGTTAAAATTAGGGCTGACTCCGCCCACTTCACTCTCCCGCCTCCCCTCTCCCAATTCCTCTGCAAAGAGCTTTTCTTCTTGGTTGGCTGTCACTCAGAGGGTTAAAGAGAGTGACTCCGGATTCCTAGGGGGGGCAAAGGCAGTGATGTCATTCAGGGGGAACGGACCAGAACGGGTGTTCCGGATCCTAACGGGCTCCGTGGCTGGTTCCGGGTTCCCGACAAGTGCCAATCAAATCTGTGCCTGTTCCTAAATCATTTGAATGACACCACTGGGTACATCAGATGCCTCCCCCTTTCCCTAGGGGTGTTCTAGACTTCAACCTTTTTTTGTTGCTGTGACCCCACAATTGAGGCTTTGTGACCCCATTAGGGTCCCAATCCCAAGGCTGAAGAACACTGCTGTAAAGCACCACCACGTATGTGGATGGTGCTGTAGACATGCTCAGGAGCTGCTTCTCCTCCCAGTCTTGTGATGAGGAAAGCTGCACCTGTGGATTTCTCCCAACCCCAAATTAAAAAAAAAAATGTGGTGAGCTCAGATCTTGTGTGGAAGCAGAGAGGAGCCAAAGAGCCAGTTAGATCTCTTTGAGTTTTTTTTTTAATTATTATTACAAAAGAACATTTCTGCAGAGGAACAGGATTTCTAGCTGGGCGCCCCTCCCTGGAAGGTGGAGCCACAGGCTCAGGTAGCGGCCAGGTGTGTGAGATTCTAGCTGCCCTTTGCTCTGGGTGGAGTGGCAGGCAGGTAAGAGAGAGAGGATTGCAGCTCACTTTTGCAGCTCACTTCCTTCCCCCCCCCAAAAAAGTGTGTGGCTGGGCTGGTGGAGGGAAACGGAGGTGGGGCTTGGAATGAGCAGGTAAGAAATAATTCGGGAAGTGAAGGCAGGGTTTCAAAGTCCACCCTGGAGGAGTCTGCTCTCAACCAGGGCTCTGGGATCCGGAGAGGGAGTCTGGCAACCTGTCTCTGTTCCCGGATCGGGGGGGGGGAACTGTGAAAATCCACAACCCTTCCAGCAGGATTGTCTGTGTTGGCCTGGGCCTGAGAGTCCGGCGGCATCTTGCAAGACTAGCAAATTGATAGTGGCGTGTGCTGTCCTGAGCTTGCTGCCGTGCGCCTTTCCCAGCTGTGCCTGACAGCACGAGCTCTGGCCTGCAGAAGCTGAAGGTGAGAGGAGCCCCAGCCGGGAGGCAGAGCACATGGCTTGCTTGCAGCACGTCCCGGGTTCAGTCTCTGACACCTTGTTGGGCCGGGAAAGCTCTCTGTCTGAAGCGCTGTCGGCAGTGATGTCATGCAGGGGGAACGCGGGGGAACTCAGTTCCACTAGTTAAAATTAGGGCTGACTCCGCCCACTTCACTCTCCCTCCTCCCCCCTCCCAATTCCTCTGCAAAGAGCTTTTCTTCTTGGTTTGCCGGCACTCAGAGGGTTAAAGGGAGCGACTCTGGATTCCTAGGGGGGGGCGAAGGCAGTGATGTCGTTCAGGGGGAACGGACCAGAACGGGCGTTCCGGATCCTAACGGGTTCCGAATCCTAACGGGTGGCTCCGTGGCTGGTTCCGGGTTCCCGACAAGTGCCAATCAAAAGTGAGTTCCTGTTCCTAAATCATTTGAATGACACCACTGGCTGTCGGTCCTCAGAACCGGACTCAGGGCCGGAAGGGCCGGACTCAGTGGTGGAATTCAAATAAATTAACAACCGGTTCTATGACATCATAGCCGGAGCAAAAAAAAACCCCGAAGCCAGCCGAGGTAAGCGAGTGGGCGGGGCTCGGCCATTCAACAACTAGTTCTATAGAACCTGGGCGAACCCCCTGAATCCCACCACTGGCCGGACTTAAGCCAATGTGACCAATGTTGTCACATTGAGCCCTGCACTTTGGGGGGGGGCGTGCACCAGCGCAGCAAGCATATTGCCTGCTGCTGCAGCCAGGATCCCTATGGGCTGCAGGTCAGTGGGGTGAGCACAGCAGCTTCACCGTGGGTCCTCCCGCCTGCCCCTGCCTCCGAACAGCCCAAAATGGGCATCCTTGAAGTGGTTGGCGGTCGTCATGTTGCCACCAACTATTTCCAGGGGCCGTGTGCACCACCACAAAGGCGTTTCTCGGGGAGTGGGGGCCCTGGGGAAAGGGTGGGGGTGTGTGGGAATGCCCCAAATTGGGCCCCATGCTGGCTGCCTGACTTCTGCTGCTGGTGCAAAGCGACTTCATATGCACAGGTGGCTTCAGGGTTCAGAGAGCTCACCTGGCCACTGTGAGCTCTGAACCCTCCACCTCAGTGGCAGCACTTAATTGCACTAGCGGGGGCAGATGGGGGTGCCATGGGAAAGGCTGCTTCCCAGGCCCCCCCTCCAGCGCTTATATTCACATGACACAATACATTTGTTGTTTCTCTTACAGTGATGTGCAAAGCCTTGTCTCCCTTGTTGATTTTGCAGATCAAGGCAGCTTGAGGTGAGGTATTTATCCAAGGGGAAGGATCACTCTGTCCGTACTGAAACTGGGTATAGCTTCTTCCAGGAGTGTCTGTCTGTCTCCTCCCCCTCTCTGCCTCTGGCGATCAATGACCATCTGTCCCTTTCTTCCTGGTCACCTTTTGAACCAGGGCTGGCGTGGAAGTTGGGATTTTTCCAACCCCAAGGCTGCCTTGCCCCTCTGTGTTTACAGCCACCAGCCCATCTGTTGTGCTCGGAAGAGGAGGGCGGGGGGCTTCTCTCCAGGGTGTTGGCCTCGGATCAACCCTCCTACATAGAGTGAAGGCGCAATCCTAGCCTGGAATTATGTCAGCAAAGTTTGGCCGGCACAAGGGGCACCCTAAAGTATGTTTGGACCACTCTTGGAGTCAGAGAGGCCAGCACACAGACGTGCACCATCCTCCCTGACTCCGAGAGTGGTCCAAACACGCTTTATGGTGGCCCTTGTGCCGGCCAGTCCAGGTTAGGATTGCGCTCTGAGTTATGTGAAGGCGAAAGCATGAAAGCCCACATGTGTGTTGTTGTGCCCGGCACAGTTGTTGCAGCAAGTTGCAGCCCTACATTATTTTCATTTGGAAGATGTGTTCATGTAAATTGGACTGCAGATCTTTGAAGATCAATTTTAAGACGCTTCAGTAAAGAAGGGAAAACCTCAGAAGAGAGATGTTTCTTTTCTCGCTTTTTGAAAGGCTAAATGCACAACCCTAACCAGCTTTCCAGCCCTGGCCGGCTGTGCCAATGGGGCATGTTTTGCATTCTGCAGTGGAATAGGAGTCACAGAGGCCGCCTCAAGGTAAGGGAATGTTTGTTCCCTTACCTTGGAGCTGCATTGCCCTTACCCTGGTGCTGGAAAGTTGATTAGAATTGCACCCTTTAGTACATGAATTTTGCTTTTATGCTCAGGATAAAAAGATCCAATTCTGAAATCCCAAATTTCCAGTTCTGAAATCTGGAAACCCAAATTCTGCGATGGGAATAAACAACACTAAGACTTGCATCATTTACTGGCTTGCAGGTTGAGGCCTGTAACTTGTAATTTTTGACTTGTAAATTATCAGGGATTTTTAAAAACAGGAGGACTAGAAACTTGTTTTTAAAAGACATTGCAGTGAAAGTGTTTGGGATGCCATGTTCAATTTGCAGGGCAAGCCTATGCAACATTCACGCCCTGACTAATGGCAAGATGGATTCCCCCCCCTCCCCGCCCGGGAGATTGCAACCTGCCACAGTCTGTGTGGGGTTCCTGGTTTTACTGTTTGTTTTGCACTGTTGGGCGTATACTAAGACAACATGTTCCTTGCCCTGCAGGTGCTTCTGGGTGGCACATTTGCCGATGACGCCCCTTTCAGTTTCTTGCCCAGGTCAATCTTGACGGATGGCTGAACTAAGGGCCGATAAGACACAACACAGGGAAGAGTCTTTGAATTGGCCAATGAGTAGATACAACCTGGGACAGAGTGCCTATACCTTTAACCATTGCATAGAAGAGGGAATTTGGGCAGGTGCAGCTCAACAAGGAGGGGTTTAAAAACCTGAAAGTCAGGTGGGGGCTACAACCTACAGGAACCGGAGCCATCTTGTCTTCTCACCTCAGCAAGGGCTTCTGTGTCTGGCCACATGGCCTGTCATAGAGGATAGGATCTGGCAGCGAAAGTCGCCACCCTGCTCCACTCCTCCCCCTGCCCAGTTCCACCCACGGGGGGGGGGGGGTTGTGGCCCCCACCTTGCCCAAATTCAGCCCTATGCCAGTGGCAGTAAAACATGCCACTTGCTGGCATTGCATTGCTGTCTGGGCCAGCGCTGGTGGTAAGGGCTTACCACTGATGCTGGAGGTGCCTTACAGCACTTTTTAAAACAGCGTGGGCGGTACACTTGTAGTGCCTGTGCTAAGCCCAATCAAGGATCAGGCCCTTAATTGCAGTACTGTATATCCAGGCTAAAGGAATGTGGTGGCGCTGCAGGTTAAACCACTGCTGCTGAGCTTGCTGACTGAAAGGTTGGCAGTTCAAGACCGCATGACGGAGTGAGCTCCCATCGCTCGTCCCAGCTCCTGCCAACCTAGCAGTTCAAAAGTATGTAAAAATGCAAGTAGATAAATAGGGACCATTTCGGTGGGAAGGTAACAGCGTTCCGTGTGCTAAGGCGTATAGTCATGCTGGCCACATGACCACGGAAGCTTGTCCTTGGGCAAATGCCGGCTCTACAGGCTTAGAAATGGAGATGAGCACCGCCCCCTACAGTCAGTCACGACTAGACCATTCGGTCGTGGGGAAACCTTTACCTTATCTCCTGGATAGGCTGCCTGTGGAATCGGGAAGGTATTTGTACCTCAGCAGCATTTCAAGACTTCAGGCTTTGGTGCAGCAGCATTTATAATAATATAAAGCAGTCTTGGATCAACACTGACCCAACTTTTTTTCAACATTTCTAGGTAATCCAGAAGTTTGTGGGATCTAGCAAGGATGGAGATCCAGACTATGAGGTGATGAGGACTGAAAAGATTGCAAATAGAATTTAAATTCTTGGATTACAGCTAATTTACTCTAGAACCCATCAGATTTCTTTTCTCATAGCAATTGGGCACAAGGATTCTACTAGGAAAGGGTGTATTAACTTAAAATATGAGTTTTCTGCATTAGATTCTTTGAAGCCTTTCCTTGACTGGTATTCTAGATTAAAAGTGCATATACTGGACTGAATGGTTCATGCCTAAATTGAAATCCAGAATCAGGCTTCTACTTTTTAGTACTAGATTCCAGTTCAGTACTGATAGTTGAAATCAATTTTGCATCTGATTATACTGAGTTTAATAATCACAGTGGTGGATATTTTGGAACTCAGGTAATTATAATAAAAGGGCGTTTGGGACTAGCAGAGACTGTTGCAAGCCTAGGATTTGGGTGGAAAAATAAGAGTTTGAAATCTCTGGATGCTTCTAGAGTCTAAGACTAGATTGTATCTAGATTGAGCACTTAGGGTTCAGTAGGAGTTCTGGGTGCTCAAGTTTAGAATCTTGTGTTTTGGAGACAACCAAAAATCTGCCCAGAGTTGATGCTGATCAGGGGGAAAGCAAGGATCTAGAACTGGTTTCTGGATTCTGTTGGGAACCAGGCTAGGCCAGGGTCTGAGAAGACCAGCTTAAATAACTGAATAGAAGGTAATGCAGAAAAATAAAGTTGTGAACTCAACAAGTTCTTAAGTGCGGGGCACTAGGATTTAGGTAGATGATTGGGATGTAATAATGAGGACACTGAGAAACCAGGAAGTTGAATGGTGATTATTTTAGATTTGATCAGGCTGTTAAATCCAGAGAAGGCACTGTTTCAGGATTGTGGAAATTCTGGCTTGGCAATTACTGATTGCCAGTCAAAGCTAGATGGGAGATCAGAAATCTGAGCAGAGCTGAGAATACTCCGTTTCCTTCTCTTCCCCATCCTTCGTGTCAATGGATAGCTCCAACAATTTCTGCCGCCTCTGTGGGACAGTCCTGCGGGGGAATCATCGGCGATGGCTCTTTGGCCGGAGCACGAGCGGCTCGCGTCCCGATTTGCTGGTGGTGCTGTCGTACGTGCTGAGCCGAGAGCCGCCCGAGCGTGGGGACGGCTGCGGGGAGTTCCTGTGCGGAAAATGCGCCCAGGCACTGAGTCGGGTGTTCCGCTTCGATACCGTCATCGCCCGCGTCCAGGCCCTCTCCATCGACCGCCTCCAGCGCCTGCTCTCGGAGAAGGACCAGTTGGCCCGCTCCCTGCGCTACCTCTACGCCCGGCGGTTCCCGGATGACAGCGGCCCCCTGGCATACGTGGGCCAAGAGATCTCGGCCAGTATAGCGGATCTGCCGCACGTGCGCTACCAGCGGCTCCTGCAGGACGACATGGCCCTCTCCGAGTACGAGTGTTGGGCAAGTGAGGCCGACAGCAGCCGCCCGGGAACGCCGTGCCGGAAACGGCAGTGCCGCAGCTGCCACGGACTCCGAGTGGAGGACGCCGACTACGAGTGGGTGTGCCAGACCCCCCGGAGGCTGGGCCTGTTGTCGCCCATCTTCCCCCTCTGCCGGGACAAGTCTCGGAGCATGCCCACCGTGCGCCGCGCGGGCTCCCAGGCCTCCCTCCGGTCACAGAGCCTGGGAGACGCCGAGTCGTGTTCGATGCTGTCGTTGGACACTTTGCCAGAACCAGACTTGGCCTGGGAGGCCCTGAGGGCCCTCCAGGGCATTGGGAGGAGGAGGCTCAGAGCCCCGCTGGGCAGCAAGATTCCGGTGCTGGCAGGGACCAGGCGGGTGTCCACCCCCCATCGGGAGAGTCCGCTGGAAGAGGAAGTCTTTGAAGAGATGGTGGATGAGTTTATGCCCCTGGAGTCAAAGGTAAGAAGCCCAAAGGGGGGGTAAGAGGAATGCAAGGGTCCTGCTTGAGAGCCCCCCAGTGGTGTAGCTACCTATGGGGTGGGGGGGCAGCACCCCAGGTGCCATCCCTGAACCCCAAATTTCAAGTTTATGGAATACTACCATCATGCTGTATGCCAGTGCTATTCAAACTGTGGGTTGGGACCCACTTGGTGGGTCGTGACCTGATATCAGGTGGGTCGCGGAAAGCTGGGTGCAGTCATCTTGGAAACTGCAGACCTTACTCTTGTTATATTCCTTTTGTGAGCGTTAACAGTTTGAATTTTCAAGTGAGGGTTTTTTAATTTTGTTTTCAGTTCCATGCTTTTACATCATAGTTTGTCCTCATCTTGCTTTCTGTCAGGGATGTTTCATGGTCGTACAACTGCTGCCGTCCAAGAATGCCAATTTGCATTTCAGGAGTGTCATTTTATTATGTCACAATGACAGCACTTCCTGCTTGATGATGTCACTTCCTGTCATAGCATCACTTCCAGATTAATGAAATCACTTCTGATGGGTCCTGACATGAGTGCCATTCTAAAAAGTGGGTCCCGGTCTAAAAAGTTTGAATACCATTGCTGTATATTGTTCGATGTGGAACTTCACCTGGAATTTGATGGGAAAAACCCGGAGTGTGATATCTCTATTCTAGCAAGTTATGGCCAAAAAATTAAAAACCGAAAATAAAACTGAAAATTTCTGTTTTTAAAATCGCAGTTTTAAGGCATAATACTATCATGCTGTATACCATTGTATCACCCAGAATTCAATGGAAAAAAAGGAGTGTATTGTCTTTATTCTAGGAAAGGTTATGGCCAGCAAACCAAAATATGCTTTTGCAGGGGTGTCAAACTTACAGCCTTGGCACCTGCATGATGAGTCCATGAATTTTGTCAGGGGGTGTCTCAAAAATTTATGGGCCCCAAGTGCAAAATGACGTTGTTAGGGGAAGCCTCCACTTAAACTTTTGGCCTCCCTCACTTGAGAATCCTGGCAAGGTTGGATTAACAATGCTATGTACTCAGTGGTGTTATGGTGCCGGAACGCTGGGCGGGACATCCGGGTGATCGACAGCCCGCCCGTCGCGTTCCGGAGCATTACGCCGTTTGCGTAACGTACGCAAGTGGCGTAATTGGTTACGCAAACGGCGTAACGCTGTGGAACGCGACGGACGGGCTGCCGATCACCCGGATGTCCTGCCCAGCGTTCCGGCAGCATAGCACCACTGTATGTACTCCCAGTTGAAGAAGAGAAACTCTCTAGGGTTTTAGGACAGGGCCTTGGCCAGTCAGGGTTGCCAGTCCCAGCCATGAGGCTAGTTGAACCCCTTGCTTCAGGTGGCGGGCTAGGGGAGATGCGTCCTCTGCCCCATGGCTGTCTGCCCCCTGCCTGGCCACTCCACCCAACATGCCCCTATGGGGGATGGTGAGGGCTTAAGACTTCCTTCTTCAGCTCTAGTACCTCTTCTCGTAAAGTGGCCACCAGATAGAAAGCTGGGAGTGGAGAGGGCCTGTTCCCAGGATTCTCTCTGTCAAGCCACTTACAAAAAGTGACAGTGGAGGGGGAGGTCAAAGATAACGACAAAAGAAAATACGTTTTTTTACCCAACAGGTAATTACTCTGTGGAACTCCTTGCCACAGAATGTGGTGATGGCATCTGGCCTAGGTGCCTTTAAAAAGGGTGGCCTGATCCAGTGGGGTTCTTCTTACGGGTGCACTGGTGGTGGAGGGTGGGAGTGGTGCCCAGGTGGGAGGTGGAACCTGGGGATGAATTTGTGCAAAGAGTGGCTTGGACTGCCCCTGTGGCAAGGCCCACCTGGAGAGGCTGGCAGGCGTTGAGCCTGGGACTGCCTGCATGCAAGGCTCTACCACTGAGCTATGGCCACTTCCTAAAAACATAAGAGCCCTGCAGGATCAAGAAAAGGGCCATCTAGTCCAGCTTCCTGAGTCTCACAGTGGCCCACCAGATGCCTCAGGGAGCACATAAGATACCTGCATCCTGTTGCCACTCCCCTGCATCTGGCATCCTGAGGTAAACACACTGGTGGGCAGTCAAGATTCTCCACAGCATTTCTCTGACAGCCACCAGAACCAGATGCTTCTCTTCAGACATGGACTCATAGGAACATAGAAACAGACCCAGTAGATCAGGCCAAAGGCCCATCTAGTCCAGCTTCCTGTATCTCACAGTGGCCCACCAGATGCATCAGGGAACACACAAGACAACAATATGTCTGCATCCTGTTCCTACTCCCCTGCATCTGGCATTCTAAGGTAGCCTGCTTCTAAAACCAGGAAGTTGTGTATGCCCTTCATGGCTTGTAACCTATGACAGATGTTTCCTCCAGAAATCTGTCCAATTCCCTTTGAAATGCATCTAGACCTTCAGGCGTCATCACCGCATCCTGTGGCAAGGAGTTCCACAGATAAATTAAGTGCTGGGTAAAGGAATATTTCTTCCTGTTTCAACTCTCCTGCCACTCAATCTTTAGTGGATGTCCCTTGGTTCTGGTGCCCTTCCTCAAGTTGCCAGGCCTCATGAGGTTCAGAGCGGAGGTGCTGCCTGTTGGATCAGAAGGTGCTTGTGAGAGAGGAATTGACTCATTGGGAGAGAGAAGAGCTACTGGCACCTGGGACAGAGTTGGGTGGATGGACCATGTTGCAATTGGCGGGTGCCGTTGTGCAAAAGCCGTGGTAGTTTCCCACCACCCACCCACCCACCACGGTGCTTGAAAAGCAGAAAGTGGAAAGCTAACAATCCACTGCTCTAGTTTCTGATGGGGTTGCAAAAGAGGAGTGGCGTCCACTCCCAGCTGTTTTCTGCAAGCCTCCCTCTTGGCTGCTCTCTGGCTGACTTGTGGTGGGGAGCAGTGGCAGGCTAAACTCCTGCCACTTGGGCTCGGGCCCTCTCTAGCCATCACCTGGCTGCGAATTCTGTGCGCTCTCCATTGCCCTCTTTCTTCCCCAAGCTCCGATCCCAGCAGCTGCTGCAGCAGGACCTACAAGGGGCCTTCAAGCACCTGAAGGGATGCTTCGAAGCCGCCGAAGAGGAGCTCCGGAGCTTCCGGGAGAAGAGGGGAGAAGATGCCTCCAAGCAGGTAGAGCCTGATGCCCAGGAAGGGGCGCTTTGTCCTGGCGGGGGAGAAGAGGCAACTTCCGTTCAGGCTGCTTTTCTCAGTTTTGTGGGAGAAGCTGCCCCTGCAGAAATTCTCTCTCACCCCCACCCTTTAGTTCTGTTTCTGTCACGTCGTCTTCCTTGCCATGCACAAGAATTCAGAATGACTTCTTGTGAGGAGAAAGGGGTGGGGGAGAAATGTCCTGTGCTCTCATTGCTTCTCTTTCCCTCTGGTACAGGAGCCTGGAATTCCACTCAAGAAGGCCGTGAATAGCCAGGAGCGGCTGATCCAGCAGCTGGCCAGGTGCCTCCAGAGCAAGGAGGAGGTGTTGCAGGTGAGAGGGGGTTGGAGAGAGAGAGTGGGAGAGAAGCAAATCATAAGAAGAGTCCCACTGGATCAGGCCAAAGGCCCATCTAGTCCAGCATTGTGTATCTCACAGTGGCCCACCAGATGCCTCAGGGAGCACACAAAACAGGCTGCCTGCATTCTGTGGCCACGCCCTTGCATCTGGCATTCTGAGGTAAATTCTGAGGTAAACACGCTGGTGGCCAGTCCAGATTCTCCACAGCATTTCTCTTTGACAGCCACCAGATCCAGATGCTCCTCTTCAGACATGTACTCATAGGAACAGCCCCACTGGATCAGGTGAAAGGCCCATCTAGTCCAGCTTCCTATATCCCACAGTGGCCCACCAGATGCCTCAGGGAGCAACCAAGACAACCAGATGCCTGCATCCTGTTGCCACTCCCTTGCACTTGGCATACTGAGGTAGCCTACTACCAACATATGGACCTTTCCTCCAGAAATCTGTGCCATTCCCTTTTAAAGGCACTTAGACCAGATGCCATCACCACCTCATGTGGCAAATAAGTTCTACATATTTATTACCCACTGGGTAAAAAATGAAGGTGTGTGCAGTAGATGAATGGGATACAAGGGTTGCTGCTCATCTGGGAAGGCTCTTGTGCCTTTGTACCAAAGAAAATGATCCTGGGAATGTCCCCCCCCCCAGCATGAATATACAATCTTGGGAATGGTTTCAATGGCTGCATTTCTGCCTGACATCAGGATTAGGGTTTAACCCTCACCCCCATCAGCAATAAAGCTCACTGGGTAAGTCTTGGGCCAGTTGCTTTCCCTTGGGGTACTCTACCTCACAGGCTTGTTGTGAGGGTAAAACGAGGAGGAGACTCGTGACCCTTGGAGGGGAGGTTGGGATAAGAATGTCATATATAAACAAGATTTTAACATCCGGAACCAGTTGGAGGCACAGGGATCCCATTCCCAAAATGGCTGAAACAGAGAAACTGACACAAACAAGAGGAAAAGCAAGGCACGGTACTGCTCACCATTTTATAAGACCCTTCTTCCAAGGGTGATACCACTTATACCAGCATGCTTCCTCCCCTCCTCTGTCCTCACAACAACCCTCTGAGGTAGGTGAGGCTGAGGGCGCAATCTTAACCTGGAGTTCAGCCAGCACAGTTTGGCTGGCACAAGGGCCACCATAAAGAGTGTTTAGACCACTCTTGGAGTCGGGGAGAATGGCTCAAATTTGAGGTGGCCTCCCTGACTTTGGGAGTGGGCCGAACATATTTTACGGTGTCCCTTGTGCCGGCCAAACTGGGCTGGCCTAACTCCAGGTTAGGATTATATCCTGAGAGATGGCGACTGGCCTAAGGTTACCCAGGAAGCTTTGTGGCTGAGCAGGGGTTTGAACCTGGGTCTTCCAGGTCTAAGCGCAGTACCTAAACCACAACACCATCCCAGCTCAGCTCAGTTCAGGTCCCTCAGTGTGAAGGTCTGTATCTTCCACCCTCCTTCTCTTTCCCAGGACTGTCTGGTCATCCTGCAGTGCCTGGGGTCTGCAGGGTCCAAGCCCTCCATGCTGGAAACCCTGATAAAGCAGATGGCCCAGCGCCTGAAGGACAGAGACCAAGCTCTGGAGGTAATTGTGTCTCCTCACTGTCTGGGGTGCAAAGTCCAGTGGGCCCCATCAGGCTTTGGGGTGTGGGTGTCTTCTCCTTTGCGGCAGCTCTTTATCCACTGTGTGAAGGCATGATCTGGTTAAAGGGGGGAAGCTAGGGAGGGAGGCTTTTTCATTAACAGCCCCCCTACCTTTTTATCATCCGACCCTTAAATTTGTAGGCCGCTTGCTTTGTACGCCCACTGTACTGGGTTCGAATTCCGGCTTCACCAGCAAAAAGCCTTCGTAATAGGTAGCTGTGCGGTGACTGAGAAGTCAAGAGTAGTTGATAGTATTGCGGCTACTGTGTTTTTAAGAATCAAACGCAGACGGCCCCAGGATGAAAAGGCCGTGTGAGAGAACTGGGGGTGGATACCCAGGGCCCATAAATTTTTGACACCCCCATATGACAAAAATTTTAGTAACACTTTATACGCCCTTCCTCCAAGAAGCTCAGGGTGGTATGCATGGTTCCTCCCCTTCTTTTCTCCTCACCGCAACCAGTAATGGCATCTAAATGATTTAGCAACAGGTACTCACTTTTGATTGGCACTTGTGTCGGGGCCCGCCCACCAGAAGTGAGGTCATAGCCGGAACGCAGGAACCGCCCCCAGGAACCGCCGCACCTGGAGCCCCAGGCAGCCTACCTGCTCACGCTGCTGCTGCCGCCGTCGGTCTCCCTCGCTCCACTGCCTGCCTGCCTGGCTCTGAGAACGTGCAGGCAACTCAAACATGCAGGCAATTCAAACGTTGCTGGGGGCGGAGCAGAGTGCTGACGGAGTCGACGAGTGGGCGGGCGAATGGGCGGGGCCAGCCCTAATCCTAGGAACGGGTACGCGCATACCCCTGCGTACCCGCTACATGACATGTCTGACCGCAACCCTGTGAGGGAGGTGACGCTGAGAGACAGTAATAGTCATGAAGGGACATGAATAATAATAATGGCCAGGAAATAAATGCAGTGAATTTCCCCCCACAAGCAATGGTTGAACGTTAGTTCCTTCAGCTGCTATCGCTCCCCTGCACATAGTACTCAGTGACATACTGCCCCTGCATCTGGCGGTTCAATGAAGCCATCATACATGTTTGTTTATTGGATTTATATACTGCTTTTCTAAAAGTTCAAACAGTTTTGTTACATAGGACAGTTAAGGTTTTTTTGGCCATAACGTTTTATAGAACGAGGATGTTACACACCAGTTGGCTTCTTCGAATTCCTCATGAAATTCCTCATCAAATGATATATAACATGATGGTATTGTCCCTTAAACCCATTATTTTTTTTCACAATTTTGGTCCCTGGGGTGTCGCACCCCTGAGGGTGGCACCCAGGGTGCCTCACCCCCCCCATTGGCCACTGGGGGTACAGCTTCAGTTACACAGCCCCAGCCTGTGGTGGAGGCTGGGCTCGCATGGCCTTCTCAGAGGCCTGGCTGGACTTGTACCAGTTCTTATTCATTAGTCTCGGTTTGTGTTACACACGGAACTTTTCCGGCAATTGATTGCCGTTCTAAAATGGCTCCTGGTTCTCTCTCATTTCTCCCCCTCTCTATCACCTGTGCCCTCACAGAAGACCCTGTCTGGGCACTTTTTGGCACTGGAGTCTCTTTACCGAGAGCTGAGACACCTTCAGGAAGCATTGAAGGATAAGGATGCTGACCTGGAAAGACTCAACGCTGCCCTCCGAAGTGGAGAGGAAACACTGCATGTATGAACGGAGAACTGGCTGTACTGGGATCAAGGGGTGGGGGCAAGGGGTGGAAGACTCTCGAACTTGCTGTGCAGCATAGAAAAAAGTCATTCAAGTCCTGATTTTTTCTAAGGGCAAAACGGATGGATTGCCCATGTTTCTGTTCATGTTGAATCTATTGAATTCAGAAGCAGAATTCTGAGAATTGTGGTGGCTTTAAAAAAACTAAAGTTTCTAGCCCTTGTGGTGAAGCACACTGGCTTGCTATGTCTACTTAACACCACATAAATATGGGACACTTCCTGATTTAAAAAGAATGTGGAGGAGTAGGTGTGACCTTTCATGGGAAATTTTATGTATTTTTTATCTTCACATTTTTATACCACCCTACTTCCAAGTTATTCTGTGTGGTACAAATGGATCCTTCCCTCTTTTTGTCCTCACAACAATCCTGTGTGGTAGGCAAGGCTGAGAGAGAGGGACAGGCCCCCTGTCTTAATTTTCAGCTGAAGACCTTGGCAGCACTCTCATCTTTCACTATTTAAAAGATTTATACCAGAAAAATCAGATTAAAACAAAACCAGGATCACCAACATTAAAAACTGTTTCATTAAAAAAAACACCAGCCAGCCACTCATTTGAACGCCTTCAGGAAAAGAGAAGTATTGAGGCCGTGCCGAAAGGTCTCGGGAGGGAGCCATTCTTAATTCAAGGGGAAAGGGATTCCATAAATGGGGAGCCACCACTGAGAAGGCCCTGTTCCTAGGGCACCTGCTATGCACCTGCCTTTCACACGTATTTTTTTCAAGATGGTTAGTTAACAACATCTCTTGTGGTGCTGTAACTTTGTAAAAGGGACATGGTGGTGCTGCGGGTTAAAACACCGAGCTGTTGACCGGAAGGTTGGCAGTTCGAGACCACGCGATGGAGTGAGCTCCCGTTGCTTGTCCAAGCTCCTGCCAACCTAGCAGTTCCAAAGCACAAAAACATGTGAGTAGATAAATAGGGACCACTTTCTGTGTGCCTTGGTGTATAGTCATGCTGGCCACATGACCACGGAAGCTTGTCCTCAGGACAAACGCCGGCTCTTCGGCTTAGAAACGGAGATGAGCACCACCCCCTACAGTCGGTCACAACTAGACCATTCGGTCGTGGGGAAATCTTTTATCTTTTTAACTTTGTAAAATCAATTGTTGGACAATGAATCTGTATTTTTCTCAGAGTGGAGAGCTGATCCTAGATACCAACTATCTGCTGGGTTAGCAGAGCTTTATGGTTGCTAGGTGACAAGGGGTGGCAGAGTTGGGGATGTTATGGCTCTTTGTCTGAGGACAAAAGAGGATCCATGATGGCATGGAGACAGAATGGCTCGTGGCTGCCGTCTGAGGCTTTCTCTTGCCAGGTTTCCTGGCTCGGTGACCCTCTTCGCAATCTCTCCAGGCTTTGCGTGAGGTGCTGCACCAGAAGGATCAGGAGATCAGGCGCTTGGAGTCCATCTGTGGCACGACTCGAGACTCCTGGCAGCAGCATGACCAGACCGTACTCCTGGCTTTGACTGAGAAAGAAGCCTTGGTCAAAGCCCTGCAGGCCGCACTGACCAGTAGCACCAGGGATGTGGAGGTAGGTGCTCCTGTGTCGACTCAGATCAGAAGGCTAAACGTCACATGGTACAGCCCTTCCTGGACTCTCCCACTTCCGATTCTATATTGGCTCCCCTGCATGCAAAACCAGTACTCCCATGCTCAGAAGAAGAGCCCCACTGCATCAGTTTAAGGGCCCATCTAGTCCAGCTCCCTGTATCTCACCGTGGCCCACCAGATGTCTCAGAGAGCACACAAGGCAACCAGATGCCTGCATCTTGTTGTCACTTCCCTGTATCTGGCATTCTGAGGTAAACACGCTGGTGACCAGTCAAGATTCTCCACAGCATTTCTGTTTGACAGCCACCAGAACCAGATGCTCCTCTTCAGACAGGTACTCATAGGAACATAGGAACATAAGAGCCCCAGTGGATCAGACCAAAGGCCCATGTAGTCCAGCTTCCTGTATCTCACAGTGGCCCACCAGATGCCTCAGGGAGCACACAGGACAACAAGATGCCTCTATCTTGTAGCCACTCCCCTGCATCTGGCATTCTGAGGTAAATTCTGAGGTAAACACACTGGTCAAGATTCTCCACAGCATTTCTCTTTGACAGCCACCAGAACCAAACTCCTCTTCAGACACAGCCCTGCTGGATCAGGCCAAAGGCCCATCTAGTCCAGCTTCCTGTATCTCACAGTGGCCCACCAGATGCCTCGGGGAGCACACAAGACAACTAGATACATGCCTCTCATTGCCACTTCCCTTCCATGCTCGGAAATGCGACTCCGAGTACAGTTTCCACAGTGAGAAAACCATGAATGGTGGACACTTGCAAATTGTTTCTTGTAACAAGCAGCCAAATTCAAGATTCCCTGTGCTAGGAAACGCAGGCAGAGGTCCAGGTTTATGCACACATATTACCAGGGCCAGCTCCAAGAGCAG
The DNA here is from genome assembly GCA_029204185.1 of Lerista edwardsae. Classification (NCBI taxonomy): domain Eukaryota; kingdom Metazoa; phylum Chordata; class Lepidosauria; order Squamata; family Scincidae; genus Lerista; species Lerista edwardsae. Next base: position 1,417,358 of record JAJKFI010000156.1, on the reverse strand, counting down.
TGGGGGCCCAATGTGGGGCATTCCTGCGGGGCCCCCACCCTCTCCATAGCCCCCCCCACTCATCAAGAAAAGCGATTGTGGTACTAGATGATGCACCTGGAAGTTGTTGTTGGTGACAGGATGACATCACTGCCAATTGCTTCCAGAAGGCCCATTTGGGGCTGTTCAGGGGCAGGTGGGAGGGCCCAAGGCTCGCCCTACTGACTTACAGTTCATAGAGAGCCCAGCTGCTGCTGCAGGTAATATGCGCACCATGCCGGTGCAGGGGCCCCTACAATGTGATATGATGGGTCACATTGGCTTAAGGCCGGCCCTGGGCAGAAGATTTAGTCGAGAGGGTTAATGCCTCCGTTTGCCTGAAGATAAGAGCTGAAGATCTGAAGGTCGCCAGTTCGGGACTACCGGAAATCTCTGTGAGCGGCAGACCTTGTAAATTGCGACTGATTAACAGCTGAGCTGTCTCCGGCTGCCTTGTGTGAGGGGGAGTTGTAGCCGCTTCTCTGGTGGGAGCAGGGAAGCCGCTTATCAGCCAGCAAGAAGACAAACGGGTGGCCAGAAAGGAGGACTAAATCCAGAAAGATCCAACTGTATGTGTGTAGTTCTTGCAAGACAGAACGTTTCTGTAAAAATTGTAAAAATCTTCGGGTTTCTGAATAAAGTCTGCCTATGTAAACCGCCTTGAGTTATAGTCATTAGGGAAATCTGGTGACCTAAGAAAGGCGGTATATAAATACAAGTATTATTATTATTATTATTATTATTTATTAATAATAATAATATATTACAATACTGGGGGCAGTCTCTCCATTCGTCTCTCTTTCTCTATCCAGGCCCTTGCAGACTCCCTAAACAGCCCAGATGCTGCTCCAGGCCTGCTCCAGCAAATCCAGGAGAAGGAAGCTCTGCTGACCCAGGCCTTGGCTGGGCAGGAGCAGGCCAGAGTCCAGTGGGAGAGGCGACTGCAGGCCGTGGAAGAGGCAGCAGCTGCCAGGGAACAGACGCTGCAGGTAACCACAGCCGCTGAAACAGTGTCAGGGGTGTAGCCATGACCGGGGAGGAGGGGAGGCTGGGAACATCTTGGGAGACATTCCAGGCTCTCTGCAGACTTCATGTCGTGGGAATGGGCAGAGGCCTTGCAGGCATTGCCGGCGCTGGGGGTAAATCACTTTTGCGCCCCCCAATATTGGCAGTATCTCACCCCTGAGGAGAATGCCTCTGAAGAGAGGCAGGGCTTTGGCATGCCTCTCTTGGCTTCAGTTGAAGCCAGAAGAGGTGTGCAGAAGCCTGCAGAAGCCCAATTCTGAGCCAGTGGCGTAGCTAGTGAAAGTATAGCCCGGTGCTGAGGGCAAAATGAAGCCTACCAGTGTTCTCCTTGGGGGCGGGGGGGCAGCCAGCTTCTGCACACCTCTCCTAGACTTCAGTTGAATTCTTAGGGGCAGAAAATTAGGTGGGAATGAGAACCACTGGCTAATTTTTGCACCCCTAAGAAATTTGTGCCTGGGGTGGTTGCCCCTGTGGCCCCCTTCTCACACATTACACCTCTGGGAGCGGAGAACAGAAGAGAGCATCCAAAATGATTCAGGAGCTGGGGAACAGCCTTTTGGGCCTCTTCAGTCTAGAAAGGAGGCACCGGGGGGGGACGACGGGACATAATTGAGACCAGACAGTTCCTGCAGGACAGCTCTATCTACTAGTCCTGATGGCTATGTGGCCTGTCCCAGTTCCAAGGCAGGAGAAGGGATGCCCTTCTCTCTGGCTTGGGGGCTTTCTAGAGGCAGCTAGTGGGCCACTGTGGGAAAGTAGGTGCTGGCCTGGCTGGGCTTTTGGCCTGATCCAGCAGGGCCCTTGTATTCTTACAGTGCAATGCCCAAAGGACAGCCCTGCCTGGAGTTGAACTGCTGGGGCACAAGGAAAGGTCAGTAGTAGGAGCAGACCCCATACTACTGTATAAAGGACGATGGAACCAAAGCTGCAGTACAGTGAACTTTGGCCCAACTCGTGTTTTGAAGCTCCAGCCAGGGACCTTTCCACATCCTTCCTCTGTTTGCAGGAGCAGCTGCGTCAGCATTCCCAGCATGCCTTGGAGCAGGCGCAGGAAACCGGAGCGCTGCGCAGGCGCCTGGCTCAGGGAGAGGCGGAACTGGCCCAGGCAACGGCCGCCCTGCAGGAGTGTCGCTCCGAACTGGTCCGACTCCAGGGGGTGGAGGAGGAGAAGGACCAGGCCCTGGAGGTGAGCAAAACAGGAGGCGGGGGGAGACGCTTTGTGGGAATGGTAGGAAGACTAGCGGGCAGGGTGACCTGTAACACCACCTGATGTTGTCTTGGGTCCACTGCCTCTGCATAATCAACCAAACTCTTACCATGCTCCTGCATGCTGCCATGAAACCAGGAAGTGCAGGACTTCCTGTTTAATTTAAAGGGGCAGCACATTCTCACTGTGATCGTAAATGAAACTGAAATTGTTGCTGCACGTCCTGGTGTGAGGAGCACAGCAAGGAGGGAAATGATCCGCCTCGCCCTTGAGTGAGGTTGGAGGAAGGTGGCAAGGCACCCCGAATCTGCTGCCCCCTTGCACGATGCAGCTCCACTTCAGATGGCTGCAGAGATAGGCCGGCACTGCTAGCCAGCTCTGCTATGCTTCAGACTTGGAAAAATGTCAGTGGCAAAAAAATGATTGGAGAGGAACCTTGAAATTCTGGTTCTGCTCAACATTTTTCTTGTACGTGCAGTATTTTCCTGGAACAGAATGAGGAAATAAGACACTTGCGGTAATCCTTGCGGCAACCTTGCCTGGTATTTCGGTGAAGTGCTTTGAGAACTTGGGAATGTGAGCAAGTAGCAGAGTTGAAGTGGGAGGCTGTGTACCTGTGGCATACCAAGGAGGGACAGATGCCCCCAGGCGCCAGGCCGGGAGGGGTGGCAAAATCCCCCCTGCTCTTGGTCACCACCCCATCATCACGCCACTCCAGGGACCACCGCCCTCTGCACTTTTTTTTTTTTAAGGCCTGCTGAGGCTTTCCAGAGGCTTAAAACTGAAAATGACCATTTTTGGTCTCTGGAAGGCCTCAGACTTTCTGAGGGCCTGGGAGGCCCTGCTTATAAGAACATAAGAAGAGCCCCTCTGGATCAGGCCAAAGGCCCATCTAGTCCAGCTTCCTGTATCTCACAGCGGCCCCACCAGGTGCCCCAGGGAGGCATGAGACAACAAGATGCTTGGATCCTGTTACCATTCCCTTGCACCTGATACTCTGAAGTAGCCTACTACTAAGGAGGTTGCACAATCCATCATTGCCTATAGCCCACAATGGACTTATCTTCTAGAAATCTGTCCAATCCCCCCTTAAAGGCATCTAGACCAGATCCCATCACCACTTCCTGTGGCAGAGAGTTCCACAGATTAACTACCCGCTTCCAGGGGCAGGCAGTGGGTACAGGGGTGGTGGTGGGGGAGATGGCACCTGCAGGTGCAGTGCACACCCCTGGAGGTGTGCCCCCAGGTGCCAATCCTCCCAGGAACGCCACTGCTGCGTTCTCTAGTTGATGTGAGCGTAGGACAGCTCAGGCTCTGAAGATCCTGAAGGCCCAACCAGCAGCACAAACACCTGCTGCGGAACAGTTTCCCTGCTGCTCTCAGGAAGAGAGAGGCCAGTGGGGTACACAACAATATGAACATGATTCGTGATTTTGCTCTTTCTTCCACTACTGTTCCAAGGAGGGAAGAGCCAGCGCTGTGCGCCTGCCTGCTCCAAATTGGTGGCAGGGGTCATCACCCACCCACCCCTCAAGCCCAGTGCCTGGGGCATTTGGCCCCCTGCCCCCCTTCAGGTACACCACTGCATCATCCCCTCAAGTTGGAGCACATTCCTCTGGGTTGAAGGCATGTTCTTTCGTTGCTGACGCTTGCTTTTGCCTTGAATTTTGGAGTTGGTGCTATTTGGCGGCAGGGACATCACTTTTTCATGGTTAGTTGGTAAATTAATTCCCACCAACAATAATTAAACGGAGAGAAGGTAACAGTCAGGCTGACAAGCACACCCCGAAGAAATGAAAAGCTGGTCCTCTTTGTCCCGTTTTCTTCGGCATCCTTTAAAATCTCTTCAACCACAAACCAAATGCCAGATAAGCATGTTTTAAAATTGATTTTAATTCATCTTAGCCACATCAGTGCTGATGCATAGCTGCTGCTGATTCAGCGTCGAGAATAAAACTAGGTTTGTGTTTTAGGTTGAGTCAGTGCAGTATTTAGCGTCTTCCTTGTTGCCTGGACATCTTCCTACCTGCCCTTGTTTGCTTGTAGTTTGGTTGGTTGCTTGTGTTCTTCAAATTATCCGGCCACCTTTTCTACTTTTTCTTCACCTGTTCTTATTTATTGTTTATCATGTATGTGTAGTGTTATGTATGTATGTAGCCGGAAGCCAAATCAAATTCCGAGTGTGGTTTTCATACTTGGCCAATAAAATTATTCTATTCTTCTTACTCTATTCTACCTGATGATGTTTAGCAGTGGCTGTGGTATGAAGCGCACCTTTTGGCAGGATGGAGTTACAGGCTCTGCTGTTCCATTCACACCTGGCCCTGACACGATGGGTTTTATCTCTGGCAGAAAGTTTTGCGGGAGGCAGAGGAGAAGGACCGGATCCTACAGAAGCTGCAGGAGCACTGGTGGAGGAAGGGGAAGCAGTTTCTCAGTGGAGAAGGTAAGCAGCAGGGAGAGGCTTGACAGGAACCTGCTGGAGATGCTGCTGGGGTGGGCTAGATGACCTTGAGGGTACCCTCCAATTCTGTGGTTCACAAAAGAAGAGCCCCACCAGATCAAGGCAAAGGCCCATGTAGTCCAGCTTCCTGTATCTCACAGTGGCCCACCAGGTGCCTCAGGGAGCACACAAGACAGCTAGATGCCTGCATCCTGTTGCCACTCCCCTGCATCTGGCATTCTGAAGTAGCCTACTTCTAATGCAAGGAAGTTGCACAACCCATCATCACAAATAGCCCACAATGGACTTTTCCTTCAGAAATCTGTCCAGTCTCCTTTTAAAGGCACCTAGGCCAGATGCACCTGATGAGGGACATGATTGAGACATACAAAATTATGCATGGGAGGGATAGAGTGGATAGAGGGAGGTTCTTTTCCCTCTCTCACAACACCAGAGCCAGGCGACATCCACTAAAATTGAGTGTTGGGAGAGTGAGAACAGATAAAAGGAAATGCTTTTTTACCCAGCGGGTAATTAATCTGTGGAACTCCTTGCCACAGGAGATGGTGATGGCATATGGCCTAGGTGTGTTTAAAAGGGGATTGGACAGATTTCTGGAAGAAAAGGCCCTGATGGGCCTCCTTATGTTATAGTAGGTAAGTAGATTACGTGCAACCTCCTTACGTTAATAGTAGGCTACTTCAGAATGCCAGATACAAGGGAGTGGCAACAGGATGCAGGCATCTTGTTGCCTCGCGTGCTACCTGAGGCATCTGGTGGGTCACTGTGAGACACAGGAAGCTGGACTGGATGGGTGTTTGGCCTGAGCCAGTGGGGCTCTTCCTATGTTCTTGTGAAGTGTGCTGTTATAGACCCTGTGGTGTGGCTCTGCCTTGTGCATTGGTTACAGCAGGCTAGTGGTGTTTGGTTATTGCATGAGTGAGGGTGCAATGCACAACTGCGCCGTGGGCTGGCACAAGTTGTCGCAAACACGCCGTAAAGTGCATTTGCGATGACTTCTGAGGAGGAGGAGGCGGTGGCCAGCAAACAGTCATGCCGGGATTACCGGGCCCGGCAGCCCCCAGATAAGGCCGGCCGAGCTTGGCTGGCACAGGGGGTTGGGAAGGGAGGGGGGAGGCAGCAAGGGATGTAGGGAAGGGAGGGAATGGGTGGGCCTGTGGGCAAACTGGCCCAGGAAGGGGAGGAGGAGCCAGGAGCTAGTAGTTAGGTCAGATCCAATCCTGGTCTGATCAGCCCCGATCCAATCCTGGTCTGATCAGCCCCGATCCAATCCTGGTCTGATCAGCCCTGATCCAGGCTGCTGGGAATTGTGCTGCTGATAACCCCATTCAGGCCACTGCCAGGTTACCCAGGGGAAGAGGAGCAGATTCTCTTTGCCCCGGTTGAACCCAGCCACTCTCAGCCCGGTGCGGGATTCCAGCATGGGGTCAGGATGGGGCTCCGAGATGTCCGAATTGTCAAAGGCCTTCCAAAAACAGGCCCTTGCGGATAAACGTTGCTTCTCCGTTTCAGGTTAGGCTCTTCGGCCTCTCGCCTAGCCTCAAGCGATGAAACGGAGTAGTGACCCAACCAAAAATGAAATGATGCACGATCAACAGTGGTGCTGTGGGCGGAATGAACGCAGCCCAGGGAGCAGTTTTTGTTGATGCAAAGAGAGCTTTTGCCTGTTCTGCTCGGGCCAGGAGCACGTCAGGGGGGGGGGGGTTCTCGCGACGGCAGGGGTTGCCCGAAATCACGTTTCACCATGCTGTTTCACTGCCTCCAATTAAAAGACGTACATGGAAGATGCTGGTGTGTTTCTTGCACTTCTAGGCTGCCCTTCTTCCCAGGAGCTGTAGCCAAGGGAAGTGTGACCCTGAGTACCACCTGATGCCATCTTGGCTCGGCCACTTCTGTACTTCCAAAAACAAATCACCCACACCCCAAATCCTTTTTATTTTTTTATTTTGAAGAATTCCCGAGGTGGCTTACATGGGCAGGCTAGTCTAAACCACCATTTTTCAATGTTTTTTTTTTTTTTTTACAAATATACTGTACTTTGCGATTCACCGAATCCTCAGTCCCAGATGTAGCCTTCACAGTGTGGTGCTCTTCTCTGGCTGTGTGACAGCGAGCTTCAGCAGGCAATCATAAGTCCAGCCTGGACGGGCCCTCAAGGTTGGACTCTTTCCTTTTGCTGACTGGCTAATCAGCTCCACAGCGACTCCATTGTGCCACAGCAGCTACTGCAGCTTGTCACAGCCTGGCATTCTGTCTCCCATCCAAAAACAGACCAGGAGATTTTTATGCTCCTTGCATACTGCGTTGAAACCGAACTCTTTCGCTTTGTGCTTAAGCAAGGGGGAAGCAGGTCAGTGCAGCTTGCGGGGGAGGTAGTAGCAGTGGCTGACTCGGGATGAAAGGCACCCTACATCCCCCACCCTCCTCAGCCCCCGTAGTGTTGCTGATGCAACTTGTGTCAGGTGACGGCATGGTTGAGCTCAGCACCATGTGACGATTCTCACTTTATCCTTGCAATGACCCTGACTGTGTGGTTTGTTAGCCTGGAGATTTGACCCAAGATCCTGTTGTTTGTGTTTCTACTCACTCTCCTATGCCTGATGGGTAGGGGTGTGTTTTTTTGTTTAAAAAAACGCTGCCTTTTTGGTGTGGAAATGTCAGAATAAAAACACAGAACACCACATGTTGGTGTTTTATTTTCCAAAGATTGAAATAGAGTAGTTTTCCAATCAGAAATAATACTGTCTGTGGCTGCTAACACTAGCAGCTGTTATCACTACAGGTGATAACCTGTAGAGTACACTTTAACATCATTTAAAATTACAACTTGGAATGTTATGTGTTTTTTATGCTAACTTCTCATTCCAAGTTGTAAGATTTTAGGAATTTTCAAGTCACCAAAGTTGTGAAAAAAGAACACCATTTTCCAACGCCCATCCTCAATGGTTTGTTTAAACAATTTCTACCCTGCCTTTTAATCCAGTGAGGGGGCTCAAGGTGGCTTACAAAATGAAATAATGCAATATCTTAAATATTTTAATAACGCAGAACCCAGGACCACCAACATTAAATGACCATTGCATTAAAAGATGCCAGCCAAACATGTGTTCAAATGCCTTTCAAAAAAGTTCTTGAGGCCCTGCCAAAAGGTCTTTGGAGAGAGAACAGTTCAAGGGGAAGGGAGTTCCGTAAGTAAGGGGCCACCACCAGGACGTCACTGTGCCTAATGGTTACAGGGCATTTGTTTTTGTCTAAGCTCATCACATGTAGGAGTCCCATGATGGGAACCCCGATTTGCATCAGAGCCATAGCGGGGCAGACAAAGTCTAGCCTTTCCCACAGCAGTTGCCCAACTACCTGTCCCCTTGCCCATCTCAACTCTGGTGCCTGTAGTTTTTTGTTTTGTTTTTTTTCTCCTCCTCAAATCGCATGGGGGAGAGGCAATTAGCAGTTGGGGGTGGAATAATTAACGCCTCTGCATCAGGGCCAATTCCAAATTGGGCTTCACCACAGTTTTGAAAAAGGCTGCAGAAGTTCCCATCTTCTTTTTTTCCTTCTAGTCTTTAATGCTCCTGCCAACCTAGCAGTTCGAAAGCACCTAAATGCAAGTAGATAAATAGGGACCACTTCGGTGGGAAGGGAACGGTGTTCCGTGCACTACGGCGTAGAGTCACGCCGGCCACATGACCACGGAAGCTTGTCCTTGGGACAAATCGCCGGCTCTACAGGCTTTGAAACGGAGATGAGCACCGCCCCCTACAGTCGGCCACGACTAGACCATTCGGTCGTGGGGAAACCTTTACCTTTACCTTTCGTCTTTAATGAGACTTTCTTGTGACATTCCACTAGAGGGCAGTCATTCCAAAGTAGTAGGAAGAGTGATAGGTTCTCTATGGTTTTATTAAAAAGTTAATTTTTGGGGGGGGGAGGAGGGGGAAGGAAATATGAAATGCCATAATCAAAAGTTATACTATGAGGAAAAACCTTGCAACGGTTTACAATTTGGCACCTGGTGGGCCACTGTGAGATACAGGAAGCCGGACTAGATGGGCCCGTGGCCTGATCCAGCAGGGCTTTTCTTATGTTCTTAATTTCTGCAATTCTGTACATCATGTTATTTTGCCTGGAGAAATGGACGCCTGTCCCACGTTCTATTTCTTTGGAAGGCAGTACCTGCAGTGTGGCAGACTCTTGGTCCCCAGCAATCCAAGAATTGCATGCAGGTAAATTCCCTAGGGGTGGGGCCATGACAACCTCAAGGTGGAAACTGAAGGTTTCAGCACACTTGTCTCTCAGTAAGGACCTGTTTTGCCAAAGCCCCTGCTCCAAACTTTCCGCCTAAAGGCTATGCCTGCTTGAGCTAATTAGTACCCCAGATACAGATAGCCCTGCCAATATACACCAACTACTGGACCCCAGCACCAACAGAGAGGTAGCCGCCCAGTGGCTTGCCTATAGACCACAGGTCTCCTCCTCCAGCTTCAGAGCAGTTGTCCTCCAATAATCGCCAGTCCTCAGTCCAATAATCCTCAGTTGTTCGTTCATCCATCAATCAAGCCAGCAATGGGATCTACAAATGAACAAGGGGAACGCTGGGCGGGACGTAGGCAGGACTTCCGCTTGAGTGGCAGCCCGTCCGTAGCGTTCCGTGGCTGCCCTGGCCTGGGGGGGGAGGGCTCCTGTTCGCGGAGCACAGGTGAGGGTCATGCGGGGTGCCTGGGTGAGCAGCAGGGGGGCACGCTAATGGGGGGCAGCCCCCCCCAGGGTAGGACAGCTGCGGAATGCTACGGATGGGCAGCCAATCACGCGGAAGCCCCGCGTAAGTCCCGCCCAGCGTTCCCCTTGTTCATTTGTAGATCCCACCGCTGAGTCAAGCCAGTAATTCAGTCCATGTATCAGTTCACCACGCCAGTCCAATAAGCCCATCTGTTGTCCAGTCAGTTAGTCAAGCCAGTAAATCCAGTAAATCAGCAAACCTCCACTCCTTCCACCACTCTCTCCACAAGGACAACCCACACCTTCTTCCCTCAGGTGTTTCTTATATCCTTGCTACAAGCTCCTAAGTGGCTGCAGCTGTGCAGCCCAGCCATCGCTACCTCCCTGGTGTTAACCCTGTGCTTTCCTGAACCAAGGGCCACCATCGGCACCATCCACTTCTTGAGGTAATCTTCCGCATTTTCCAATACACGACCTCAGGCCTTTAAGGAACCACAGGAAGTTATCTTCTAGAGCAGCCAACTTGACACAACACTCTCACAACTGAATTAAGAGCTCTGATACATGGAAATGAGAGCTGACCCATACTAACACTTCATTGGTTCCCTGCTGTGTCCTAATAGCACCTCATTGGCTCTCAAAATAATCAGAATTTCATTGGTCAGTTCTGAGAAAAGGAAATCCACTTTTTGTTACATAAGGCAATTGTGGTGTTCTGGTTATTTGGTTATAATGTTTGATAGAATACGGATATTTCAGTGAGGGGTGTTTTTTTTAGTGCATTCTGCATCAAATGATAGATAGCATAATGGTATTAAAAAATACCAAGATTTTCACAATTTTGGCCAATTGTAGTGTCAACGTACCCACGTAGTGATGCCACTGATCTTATCCCTACTGGTGGGATTCAAATGAATTAACAACAGGTTCTATGATATCATAGCCGGAGCAAAAAAAAATCCCGAAGCCGGCCGAGGTAAGCGAGTGGGCAGGGCCCGGCCATTTAACAACCGGTTCTATAGAACCTGGGCGAACCCCCTAAATGCCACCACTGCTTATCCCCCTTTCCAGTCCTGATCAGCGGCCATGGATAATGCGGTCTTGCGCCACTCATCGAGGTGGAGTGGGTCTGAGTTGACCCATTATGGCTGTTAGGGCTTGCCCTGGGACAAATGTACCTTTATCCTGAGACCTCCAGTTGCCAAAATTCCCCTGCAAGAGGCAGCAGAATCCATGCCCTCCCCACTGCACAGGAATTTAGTTAGGAGTGAGCTAGTGGTGGCTGTATCGGAAATAGTAGTATACCCCCTTTTTAAACCTATCTTCCATTTCCCCACCTTCTCTTGTCTTCTGTGCGTCTCTGTTTCTTACTTGTAGCTCTCACGTTGACAAGGATTACCTGCCAAGCATCATGCACTTTCAATTACACGCACACACCCATGCCAGAGGAAAAGGGCTCACGTGTTTGGTGTGGCCTCATACACAATGTCTTCTCACCGAGCCTCCTACAGTGGCACATTATTCCACTCCCACATTGCGCCCCAAATCAAAACCAGAGATCCAGCACAAAGTATAGAGCAGGAAAAACAAATGCAAATTCAATTGTACTGCCGTGAAGCCTGCCCTGCCGGAGAATTTGCATGAAATACCATTTGAGTACAGAGCTAAGCTGGGCTTGGTTACTATCAGTTTCAGCCCTGGAGGTATTTGAAGTGGCGTGCTGGTTTCAGCAGAGCTTACATGATGAACAGGCGAGAGAAAAACAGGCAGGATCAAACTTATTTAAAATCAACTTTAATTGAATAAATGTGCATCTTCCCTATAAAACAGCTTTTAATCTTTTTGTACAGAAGAAATAAAAGTCTATTTACAATAGATTTTTAGCAGCTTACTTAGATAATATAAAAAAGAATCTGTGGAAAATTGATTGTGTTTATCACTAGAAAACAAAGTTTCCTTGTTCTATAGATGGGGCCACCAGGGCCTTAACAACTGTGCAGCGCTGGAAGCTGATTGACAGGAGAGAGGGTTAAAATGGCGGCTGGTTGAAATGGCTGATCTCTATGGCTGATCTCTATGGCTGATCTCACTGTAACCATAATCTAGGCAAAGAATTGGCACTGGGAAGCAAAGTGGGAAACAATATGTGCAACCCATCAATGATGGCAGTTAGGAAATTAAATAAGTACTGATGTGTCTGAGTTTTATATCACACTCTTTGTGGAAGTGGGTTTTGGTTTTCTTTTTGTCAAAAGGGAAGACTTTGCCAAAGAAGATGCTCTGAATAGAGAGGGAGGAAGTGGTGCAGTTTGGCCTGAAATGCAAAATGGCTGACAGGAAATGGATGCCTGGCCAGGATTAGACAATGAGAGCGCAATCCTAACCTGGAGTTAGGTCAGCACAGTTAGGCCAGCACAGTTTGGCCGGCACAAGGGGCACCATAAAGTAGGTTTGGACCACTCCCTGAGCCTGAGAGGCCAGCACGTGCGCCATCCTCCCTGGCTCCAAGAGTGGTCCAAACGCGTTTTACGGTGGCCCTTGTGTTGGCCAAACTTTGCTGGCCTAACTGTGCCAGCCTAACTCCAGGTTAGGATTGCACTCTTAGACCCAACAGCACTCACAAGCATGTCAACACTGTATGTAGCACATGGCTGGCACGGGAAGTGATTACCACTCCGTGTGGTCTTCATGTCTTCAAAAGGAACTTCGCTTTGGTTCCTGGTCACTCATGTTGAGAATGGCACAGGCCAGAAAGAAGTCAGTTATTTATGAAGACGTTGTTTGGACTAGGAGAAAAGTATTCAGTCACAAGGAGAAGAATTCTTGTATTGCCACGGCCTAGACATTCGGCAGTTTCAAGCAGCAATGGTAAGAAGCTGTGCAAATTGGCCAAAGCCTTGCTTTCCTCAGTGGAATGGACTAGGCCGCAAAGACAACGTGACCAGAAAGAAGTGGGACAACCTCATGAGGGGAATTGGGGCTTTGGAAGACGAGCGGAATAGCATCAACAGTCTAAAAGGGGATACCTGAAGGGTAAAAGCTGGAGAGGGCAAAAAGAGAGGCAAATGTGGTGGAATAAATTAGTAGGCCATAATATACAAAAGGATTGCACAAGGAGCAGAGAAACAAATTAAAGTGACTATCGTCATTTATAAAAAAAATGGCCAATAAAAGGGGCACGTGTTGGCTGAACGCGGTAAAGTTTTAAAAACCAGAACGGTCACCAGACAGGAGCTGCCAGTCTTCAAGTGGACAGCCCAAAAAGTGCTCTGAACGCACCGGAATGGAGGAGGAAGAAGCAATATCTCATCTGTACTTGGCATAGGTGTAGCACCTAAAATTCAGGAATAGCTGACAGGAAGTGGTAGAAATGATCTGGACCAGTAAAATCAGAGCACATGTGTAGGAGGAGGAGCATCTCTCCCAGCACTATTTCTTTTTGTTCTTTTTGTTGAGGATTTTCATGAGGGACTTGGACATGTAGTACGGCTTCTCAATGGACCCATCGTTCCGCTCCAGGTCTTCCACTGCGGGGAGAAACGAGTCTTGAATGAGGCCCAACTTTGTCCTGAAATCGGGGCAAGGACGAGGTTTGCAGGGAGGGAGGAGAATACTCACAGAAACAAAGGAACAGAGTGTCAATGCACATGTTGTAGACAGTGAAGAATCCCTGCGCGATGAGGTAGGAACCAACCACCACTGTCTGAAGGAGAGACACAGAAAGAGAACAGGGGGAAAAATATGAAGTTACGTGGTAGGGTGAAACTTTACAGAAGACTTCAGGATGGAAGTTTGTAATACAGGTTGAGTAGCCTTTATCTCAGTGGTTCCCAAACTGTGTGTCAGGACCCATCAGTGGGTCACAAGCAGTGATGTCATGCAGGGGGAACGCAGGGGAACTCAGTTCCACTAGTTAAAATTAGGGCTGACTCCGCCCACTTCACTCTCCCTCCTCCCCCCTCCCGATTCCTCTGCAAAGAGCTTTTCTTCTTGGTTGGCCGGCACTCAGAGGGTTAAAGGGAACGACTCCGGATTCCTAGGGGGGCGAAGGCAGTGATGTCATTCAGGGGGAACAGACCAGAACGGGTGTTCCAGATCCTAACGGGCTCCGTGGCTGGTTCCGGGTTCCCGACAAGTGCCAATCAAAAGTGAGTTCCTGTTCCTAAATCATTTGAATGACACCACTGGTCACGAGCCAATTTCAGGTGGGTCACGAAGCACCCAGAGCAGCCATATTGAAAATATGGGAAGATGCAGTGCTGGAAAGGCTGGGTGGTTGTTTTGCTTATGTCAAGGTTGGAAATTCAACACCTGACCTCATGTGACAGGTCATGGTCAAGAGGCAGACACACAACAGTTTACTTAGTGTCCCCAAGGGAAAAAAAGACCCTCCCAGACCTACTGAGCCGCAATATCTTCCCCCCCCCAAAGTATCTAATTATGTATATATAAATACTCCAAAATCTGAAAAAATGCAAACTCCAAAGAACTTCCGGTCCCAAGCATTTCAGCCAAGGCAATGTTTTAGCCCCAGAACCCACGTTTTAGAACGACCATCTGTCCAGGACCCACCGGAAGTGTTACCATGGCCAGAACTGCTGTCGCTGTGACGCCAGAGCCTGCTGCTTTCCTAAGGTTGCAGCAATAAGTTGGGTTCTTTCTCAACCATTTTCCAATAGCAAAGTGAGTCTGGGAGGGTCTTTTTTTCCCTTGGGGACACTAAGTAAACTGTTGTGTGTCTGCCTCTTGACCGTGACCTGTCACATGAGGTCAGGTGTTGAATTTTCCACTTGTGGCGTCATGTCAGTGCTCAAACGTTTTGGATTTTGGAGCATTTTGGATTAGAGATGCTCAACCTGTACTCCTAAAAATTGTATTTCTTAAACGCCTCCAAACTACCAATTTGTCAGAATGGGCTACTATTCTTTCCTCAATGACTCAAGTGGGCAATTCTGAGCTAGACAGTCTATGACTGCCAACATTTTTCTTCTCACGGCACACTGACTTCAATGGTCTTCGCCTCTTGTGAGGTCATTTCTGGCTTCCGGGAGACTCTTCCTGGTTCTGCGGACAAGTCGGTACTAGAGACAGTTGCCCAGCAAACAGCCGCAGAACCTGGAAGAGTTTTTCAGCCATTTTCAACCATTGTGATCAAAACTCCAGTGGAGTTTCGCCACACACCAACGCACTGCAGCACACCAATTGAAAATTGCTGTTCTGCTCAGGACACCTTCACAGGTGTACACATGTTCAGCTGCAACCGCCAACTTACTTTCCCTGCTGACTCTTTGCAGTTTTCTGTCAGGAACTCCAGTTTTGTGCCACTTCTTAGTGAATAAAAAACAGTCTCTTCTACACCAAAAGGGATTGAACAGAGTGGTCCTTTCTATCTAAATATCGCTTCTCTCCTACCTGCCCCATTTTTAAGAAGCGTACTGTATATCTCCATGTATAAGTCAATCTCATGGATATGTCAAGGGCCAGTCTTAAGCCAAAAATAATAGCATTTGCTATAAGCTGTGGATAAGTCTAGGGGGAAACCCTGGGTTGTTGTTTTTTAAAATTAAATTCTTTGACTTAACATTCTGAGGCAGTAACAGAAAGCCAAGCAAAAAATGGAGCCATTTCACTTCCTCCAGTGGCAGCACAGAAGTGGAGCTATTCTCCAAACAAGAAGGAAGAGAGATGAAGGTACTTATGGGAGTTGTAGGCTTTGTGAGGAATATAGTACAGCACTTCCATAGCAATAGACCTCATAAGACCTCACCCTGTTTTGAGAAGAAAGCAAAATGGCTACCGTCTTTTTGCTTGCTGTCTGTTGGTGACTGTGAACAATTACTGGTAAGTAAAATTGCTCCTCTTTTCCCCCTACTCCCTCCTGCTTTATGCGTTTTAGCCCAGCCCCCCCCCCACAGCTGCTGTTAGAAACCTTATTTACCATATTGACCTCATGTATAAGTCGATCCATGTTTTCAGGGTCAATTTTCAGGCATAAGTTTTTTTACGGATATATGAATACATACGGTAAATGCTAAGGGCCACAGGTACATACCAGAATGGGAAGCCAATAGTAGTTGAGAACCGGAGTTTGGAAGCGCTCATCCTTTAAGGGGATTCGCCCTGTAAAGAAGAAGAAGGACAGAACTCCAACTCCGCCAACCACCAAGAGCTTTCCAAAAAGTAGAAGCAGGTCCGTGATTTTATCCAGTACGACAACTCTGGGTGGAAAAAAAAGGGAGGATAGACCAAAGACATCTTTTCCCCCTTCAGCCACCTCAGTCCATTTTCTTTTGTAGCTTCATCTCATCACCACCAACCTCTCCCCCAGGTTACCTGACAATGTTGCGCATCAATAGCTTGAAGGCTTCTCTGGCTGATGTGCAGAAATTTTTGCCATAAACGGCAATCTGAAGAGGGAGAGAGACAAAAGGAATAAGGGAAAAAGAATGAGCTACATTTGTTGAAGGGCTCCGACTATTCCTTCTGCGCCCCCCCCTCAACACACAAACACACAGAGAGAACACCACACAACAAAATGCTCAGCCATTTATTTTCTAATCTTTGCTTCTGCAGTTCAGCTTTGGACTACTGCAGAAGTTTACCATATCTACTCACAAACACACACTGATTACCTTTTTAGGCTGATTTTCAATCAACATTAGCTCTCAAAGCCTCTTACAATAATGAAATAAAATTAGCGCGCGCACACATATGTGCGCCATTGACAATTCAGGTATAATATTTGGCACCTTTGCAGGACTAGTTTCAAAACAGCAGCCTCCAAACCACGGACTGCTGTGCAAGGGGAAAGTGTTCTCCATCCGGAAATGGCGCGGATCGCTCCGTCTCACAGCAGCTCCATTTTCCAGCTGATTGTCTGGCAGAGACACTCTAAGTGTTCGCGTCTATGCTCGGCGTCCTGCTGCACAGGCTTCTGGGATGTCCAGGCATAGACGCGAACGCCTAGAGCGTCTCTGTGAGCCAACTGGCTGGACAATGGAGCAGCTGTGAGACAGAACGATCCGCGCCACTCACAGCAGGGAAGGCTTTCCCCGGACACCAGGTCCGGTCCGGGGGCTGTAGATTGGAGGCCCCTGTTTTAAAGCAAGGGTGAGCAGGTTGGTTACCTCTGAATTTTTCTTAATAATGCAGGAATACACTGCCTTGCTATTCTTGCTTTCAGAAGCATCCTGGCCACAGAGATAACCCACTTGCACCAATTTTTTCTCGATGAAAACAAATGATTGCTCCCAAACAGAGATGTCATGCAGGGGGAACGCAGGGGAACTCAGTTCCACTAGTTAAAATTAGGGCTGACTCCGCCCACTTCACTCTCCCTCCTCCCCCCTCCCAATTCCTCTGCAAAGAGCTTTTCTTCTTGGCTGGCCGGCACTCAGAGAGTTAAAGGGAACGACTCCGGATTCCTAGGGGGGCGAAGGCAGTGATGTCATTCAGGGGGAACAGACCAGAACAGGCGTTCCGGATCCTAACGGGCTCCGTGGCTGGTTCTGGGTTCCTGACAAGTGCCAATCAAAAGTTAGTTCCTGTTCCTAAATCATTTGAATGACACCACTGCTCCCAAACCAGCATTCTGCTCCTGCTAAGGCCAGGCCACTGCCGGGTAAAATGGCAGAAGGCCTGGAAGTCACTTCCAGATCGGGCCCGCGCCCTGCGTCTTTGGCGTGATGCAGTCAATGATGCGGGGCACACGTGGTCCAGAAGCAACTTCTGGGTCAACCCATGTCGTGAAACGTGTCTCATGAGGATTTTGTTTTGCATTGGTGTTGGAGGTGAAGAGAACTACTCGGGTGGAGGAGGGGTCCGGTGAGGGTGATTGGCCTTAACAAGCTAAACCCAAAAAGCCTCAGATTGCAGAACCTGCTGGCTGCTCTCAAGGAAGCCGGACAGCTTCACCGGGTGCTGTGGGAGCTGGTTGCAGTCAGTTAGGGAGGGAAAAACATGGCAGGGTGTTTCTTTGTTCTCTTTTGAATTCCTCTCAGCTGGGGCATGGACAGAGGGCTTTCCTATGAGGAGTCTTGTGAGAGGGAGCCTCCTGCCTTGTAAATTTATTAGTGGATTTCATGATGCAGAGGCTCTGTAAACTTATTGTCAATCTTATATGCACGTTAAAATAAATTGGCTTTTTCTTTATTCCTTTTGGTTGGGTTTCTTTTGAGAGGGGTCTGCCTAGGAACTCCCCCTTCTTTAAATTGTATTAAGCCTGGGCTGGTGGCAGCAGCAGCTACCAAGGGGAGGGAAGTCATCCCCCCCATCATAACATCCCGCCGTTTTACCCTACAGTGGCCTGGCCTTGCCAGCCCTGTACCCCACCAGGAATTGGACTGTGACCTGCTTGTGGGTCACAACCCACAGTTTGGGAACAGCCAGGACAGAGAGCACCTCCCACACCCAACGTACCATTCCAGCTACCGCTTCATACAGTGGTGTCATCTAAATGATTTAACAACAGGTACTCACTTTTGATTGGCACGTGTCGGGACCCGCCCACCGGAAGTGACATCATAAGTCGGAAGTGAGGTCGTGGCAGGAAGTGACATGAAAAAAGCCCTTTTTGAGGCCTCAGACAATTTTAAACTGACCCAACAGTTGCAACAGAATTCCACAGCACCCCCAGAACATGTTAAGGAGGCCTGGCATCATGTTAAAGTGACCCAACAGTTCCAAAACCCCAGAGCAGCTCATTTTTCAGTGCCAAGGCAAGGCAAGGCTCCGCTCGCTGCCTGCCTGGCTCTGAGAACGTGCAGGCAACTCAAACGTGCAGGAAATTCAAACGTTGCAGGGGGCGGAGTCGATGAGTGGGCGGGTGAATGGGCGGGGCCAGCTGTAATCCTAGAAACCGGTACTCGCGTACCCCCGCGTACCCCCTGCATGACATCACTGGCTTCATACCGGCTCACAACCACTCTGGAGAAACAATCTACCGTCCATTTTCTTTTTCCTTGCACCCTGGACCCAACTTGCGTGCCCTCTCCCCTTTTCCCCACAGTCGCCCTTCTTACAGGCCCCCCTCCCGCCAGCCACTCCTTGGCCCGCCAGCGGCAAGGCTCACCATGATGTAGGCGTTTCTGGTGAGGAACTTGATGAACTTCTCCAGGCACCAGAAGCAGCACCTCAGGCAGCACGTCAGGCAGCGGGTCACAGGATTTTCAACACCTGCAAACACCTCAGGCTCAGCGGGGTCCTCTCCACACCTGCACACCACTTTTCTCCAGAAGACTCACTTCTATCAACTAGTTAGGGTGCTGCCTGTTAGGACTGGTCATAGACTGAGCCATGGACTAGTTAGGGTCATGGACTGGTCATGTAATGGACTAGTTAGGGTGCTGCCGACTTCGTAGGATGTTGGGATTGGTGTTATTGGGAAAACCTCTGGATGTGCACACCCCCATTTTGCAGCAGTGCTTGGGTTCCAAAATGGCCGACACTACACACTCCAGGTCAGTGTTCTTCAACCTTGGGGTCAGGACCCCAATGGGGTCGCAAAGCCCCAGTTGTGGGGTCGTGGCAACTTCAGAGAATGAAAAAGGTTGAAGACCACTAGCCTAGAGCACCACCAAGTAAAGGGGGAGGCATCTGGTGTACCCCTTCAGGTACACCAGGAGATAGTGTCCTAGACCAACTCAGGTTCTTAGCACTTGTGCTAAAATAGTGTTCCTTAGTGCTAGGCATCATGGTAACTTTTTCTGCTCTCTCTAATAAGAATATTTGGTTACAGTGAACAGTGCGGGGAGTGGGCGGATAGGGTCCTGAGAGGGGGTGGTATCGACAGTGGGGTCCCTGTCTCATACTTTATTTATTTATTTATTTGGGTCCTGGAACAAAAAAAGGTGAAGACCACTGCTCTATGTGAGTGTATACGACACTTCACAGAGCAGTTTCCTGACCCCATAAGCTGAAGAAACACGCCGAATACCCAGCACCCCAAAAGGTGCCTCAAGATCATAGGCGCCGACTTCATAGTGGCCCGATGGCCGTTAGCCACCCCAATATTTTTTTGGGGGGGGTGACTGAGCCACCCCAATATCTAGCCCCCTGCCCAAAGAGTGGAGCCAAGTGCGAGCATGCACAGTCGCAGGGAGAGCCAATGGGATGCAGCTGCATCCCAATGGTTCCTCCCCTCTGGCCTCCTGATTGGCTGGCTGGCTGCCCAGAGACTTGCCTGCTTCCCAGCCTCCCCGGTCAAATTTGACCTCATCAGGAGCTCCAGAGCCCAGGTCTACCCACTATACTTATAATGAGTAGACCTGGGCTCCTGGCAGAACTTGGCTCGTGTGGGCGTGGCTGCATCAAGGGGTATGGCTGCATCAAGGGGCATGGCTACAGCCCCCCCCCCCCATGTTGAGCTCAAGTTCTACATAATTTCAGCAGTGAGAGTTTGGTGCAAAGCTGGGGGTGGCCGAAGACTTTTGCACAGTGCTGAACTTCCAATGAAGATCATCCCAGCCTCTGGATAGTTTGACGGTGGTGGGTCACCACTTTCCCTGACCCGCCTTCCCACTTGGCTTGTCCGCCACTCACCTTTCAGCTTGTGGTCCACGTATTCCAGTACAAGGCGGATGGCTTGGACAATGGTGAGGATGAGGGAGCCAAAAGCGAGAGACCCAATGTGGTACCTGGGGGGGGGGCAAGAAACCCTGTCACGGAGAGCTGGCACAACAGGCCGTTGAAGAAACTGTGAGCGCAAACCTACTCAGAAGTAAGTCCCATAGTGTTCAAGGGGGCTTACTCCCAGGAAAGTGTATAAAAGATTGTATAATAGTGTATAGCAGATAGTGTATAATATATCACCCCTGCTAACTGGGTAAGAGGCACTTTTTCAAGTGGTGTTCCTCTTATATTTAGCAGCGGGAGAGTCATTGTCCCTCTTCACCCCTGCACAGTGTCTTATCTAGTGGCTGTTGCTGGTGGTCTGCCTTTTTTTTAGATTGTGAGCCCTTTTGGGACAGGAAGCCATTAAATTTTATTATTATTACTATTTGCCTGTAAACCGCTTTGTGAACCTCGTGTTGAAAAGCGGTGTATAAGTACCTGTTGATTGACTGATTGATTGCACCTGAGCTGCAAGTTGGGGCCTCTCTCATGTGAATCCTGCTTCTGCCATGATGACCTCACTAGATTGTCCTAGGCAAGCCATTCCCCCCTCTCGGCCTCAGCTCCAGGACGGGGTTAATGAAAGCCAAGATGATGTGGTGGTTCTGGGGTTGGACGTAGACCTGGAAGATCCAGGTTTAAATGCCTAAAGGTAAAGGTTTCCCCACGACCGCGTGGTCTAGTCATGACCGACTGTAGGGGGCGGTGCCCATCTCCGTTTCAAAGCCTGTAGAGCCAGCGTTTGTCCAAGGACAAGCTTCCATGGTCATGTGGCCGGCATGACTCTACGCCATAGCGTATGGAACTCCATTCCCTACCCACCGAAGTGGTCCCTATTTATCTACTTGCATTTTTAGGTGCTTTCGAACTGCTAGGTTGGCAGGAGCTGGGACAAGCGACGGGAGCTCACTCCGTCACGCAGTCTTGAACTCCCAACCTTCTGGTTGGAAAGCCCAGCAGCAGCGGTTTAACCCACTGCGCCACCACGTCCCTACTTAAATGCCTACTCAGCCACAAAGCCTCCTGGGTGACCTTGGGCCAATCACTATCTGCTTTGACACTTAGGGTGCAGTCCTAACCAGGAGTTAGGCCGTCAGGCCAGGAATGTTTGGCTGACACAAGGGTCACCGTAAAGCGTGTTTGGACCACTCTCAGAGTTAGGGATTATGGCGTATGTCTGTGTGCTGGCCTCTCTGGCTCCGAGAATGGCCCAAACATATTTTAGGGTGGCCCTTGTGCCAGCCAAACATTCCTGGCCTAACTCCTAACCCTTAATCTAACCACAACACAGGGTTGTTGTGATGACAAAAAGAGGGAAGGAACCCTGTACACCACCCTAAGCTCCTTGGAGGAAGGGTGGTATAAAAATATGAAAAACAAACAAACATTCAGGGCACCACTTTGGCTTGGCCCAACCCTATCTCAGACTAGATTTACTTCCCCAAACACGTTGTACCTTTTTAGTATCATTTAAATACTGTGATATCTTTTGCCCAAACGTTTTATAATCTGTGGTGGTTGGGTTTGTGTGTGTGTGTTATATCACCAATTTATTTCATCTATCTCTAGGTTTACATTCCCTTTGCTGTTTTCTCACAAAATGAAAATAAAGTGTTTTTTTTTTTTAAAAAAAAATCACTTAGGGGGCAATCCTAACCTGCAGTTAAGCCAGCACAAGTCCCGTGTGCAGGCCCAGGAGTGTTGCAAATGTGCCATGAAGCTTTGCTGGCCTAACTGTGGCTGGCCTAACTCCAGGTTAGGATTGCGCCCTCAGAGTGTGCGTTTGCACCACTCTGAGGGCGCAATCCTAACCTGGAGTTAGGCCGGCACAGTAAGGCCAGCAAAGTTTGGCAGGCACCAGGGACACCACAAAAGACCACTCTTGGAGTCAGGGGGGATGACGCACGTCTGTATGCTGACCTCTCTCTGAGAGTGGTCCAAACATACTTTACAGCGTCCCTTGTGTCGGCCAAACTTTGCTGGCCTCACTGTGCCGGCCTAACTTCAGATTAGGATTAGGCCCTCATAGTCAGGGAGGCCAGCGCACGCCCGTGTGTCAGCCTCCCTTACTCTGAGAGTGTTGCAAACGCACTTTAAGGTGTATTTGCAATACTTCTAGGATGGCACAAGTGACTTGTGCTGGCCTAACTCCAGGTTAGGATTGCACCCTTAAACTGTAAAGAGCCTGTCCTGGCTAAAAAAAAAAAAAAATAGAGCAGAAATAAATGCATCTCCAAAGCGCTCCAAAGGGGCTGCCCCCCCCCACCAGTAGAATGTGGAAATTCCCCAAAGGTTGCACATACCGCAATGTCCGGATGAAGGCACTCCCCACAGCGCAGATGGGGATGTCGTTGGGCTTCTTGAAGGCCCAGTAGTACGAGGCGAAGGCCCCAGCCAGCACACACTGCCCCAGAGCAATGACAAAGTTGATGCACCAGAGGAAGCTCAGGAAATTGTAGATTTGCAAGTTGAAGATGTTGCGCTGGAACAGCCCTTCTTCATTGTACTTGAAGAAGATGCACTCCGCGGTGCAAGGGAGGTAGGCGGAGGCATTGAATCTCTGGGGGAGAAATAAGGGGATCATGCAATATCCATGTTCAGGAGGGCTGGGCTCAAAAAGAGATGAAAGACCGTCACTCAACAGCAAGGCAGAAGCCGTGGGAGGAGAATTAAGTGCCATCGGCTCAAGGACCAAAAATCTTGTCTGCCGACTGTTCTAAGGCTGCAGGTTGGGATCATTGATTCACCTCTGTTTAAGCCCAGGCACCATCTCTATACAATAAATTGAGGTTGGGTTTTTTTGTTACTGTTGTTGAAAACCGCTTTTTGGGTGCTAACAGACGCCTTTTGGTGATTGAAATATCTGAATAAAAACACAAAACTCCGCATTTTGTTGTTGAAGGTATTTGGAAATAATACCGTGGCTGCATCTGCTGACACTATATCACCTGTATCATCTACCAAGTACACTTTTCAAGCATTTAAAATGAATAAAGATGAGAACTTGGATTGAGAATGTAAAATAAAAAAACACGTAACACCGCCATTTGCTATTTTAATCAAGAAATTTTGGGAAAAATATCACAAAACAACAACAACAACAACAACCACACCCTGAACAATAATACAAGACAATCTGTCTCCAAGTTTGCTTACGGTCACTCACGATTGGGTTGCAGGACTTGTTTGCAGAGATTCCGTGGCAAAGCGGATCACTGGCGTTTTGGGGGGCAATGCGGTAGAGGGGTTCCCCTGAGGTGGCCAGATAGCTAAAGGTGGGAAGTGGTTAAGGAGGAAGACCGAAACAGCAGAGAAGGTGATTTTTCCCTTCCCACTCATCATCGTCATCATCATCATCTTAAATCTGCAGAAGATTTAGTCGAGAGGGTTAATGCCTCCGTTTGCCTGATATGAAGATAAAGAGCTGAAGATCTGAAGGTTGCCAGTTCGGGACTACCGGAAGTCTCTGTGAGCGGCAGACCTTGTAAACTGCAGCTGATTAAAAGCTGAGCTGTCTCCGGCTGCCTTGTGAGAGGGGGAGTTGTGCTGGGTCAGCTGCTTCTCTGGTGGGAACAGAGAAGCCGGTTATCAGCCAGCAGAAGACAAACGTGTGGCCAGAAAGAAGGACTAAATCCAGAAAGATCCATCTGTATGAGTTGTAGTTCTTGTAAGATAGAACATTTCTGTAAATTGTAAAAACCTCTGGGTTTATGAATAAAGTCTGCCTATGTAAACCGACTTGAGTTACAGTCATTAGAGTAATCTAATGACCTAAGAAAGGCGGTATATAAATACAAGTATTATTATTATTATTATTATTATTATTATTATTATTATTATTATTAATCTGGAAATGTTATGGACCCCAAGAAATTGTCCCTTAGCTCAGAATGGTTGGCTGAGGCTTCCAGGGTTTCAGGCAGGAATTTCTCTGTGCCCTACCTGGAAAGACCTGGGACCTTCTGCATGCCAAGTGGCACTAGGGAAGATATGATTTAGAATGGCACTAGGGAGGGTATGATCAAGGTGCCTGACTACCTTTGCGCTGCACAAACAAACAAACAAACCCAAAGCCTTCCTGTGCTCCTCAAACTGTGCTGTCTCTTTAAATGAAACCAGAAACTCCACACTTCCAGGTTTCATGGCAGTACATAAGGAGTACAGTAAGGGTGAGCAGCTCTGCTTTAGTGAGTGAGTGAGAGAGAGAGAAGCAGATCATTGTGGCATGAATTGGTGCACATTGGAGGGAGGGGGTGGCAGTGGCAGCAGATTCGGGGGCACCCTGAATGCACTGTGTCCTTGGACCCCTGGCAATCTGCCACTTACATAGGATGGGCTTGTTGTGTTGTTTTGGTTCTCGTTTTTTGTTTAAAGGAATAAATAAAATGCATGGCTGGTAGGTAAAAGGAATCTCCATCAGCACCAATGGGATTTTTTCCCCATGATAAAAAGCACCTGAATTGGGGATTCGGGGTGGGTGGGTTTGGATTCGGACTATGGCGGGGGCAATGTTAAAGCCCTGTGCTGACTCCAGTACAATCTTGATCCACAGAGGGCTCATTTAAAGGTCAAGGTTTCCCCATTACCGAATGGTGTGATCGTGACTGACTGTATGGGTGGTGCTCATCTCCATTTCTAAGCCAAAGAGCTGGCGTTTGTCCAGCGACAAGCTTCCGTGGTCATGTGGCCGGCATGACTATACACCAAGGCACATGGAACACCAGTACCTTCCCACCGAAGTGGTCCCTATTTATCTACTTGCATTTTTATGTGCTTTCAAACTGCCAGGTTGGCAGGAGATGGGACAAGCAAAGGGAGCTCACTCCGTCACACGGTCTTGAACTGCCAACCTTCCGGTCAGCAAGCTCAGCAACAGCAGTTCAACCCGCAGTGCCACGACATCCCTAAATCGTTTTGGTCATTTAGGCTCATTTAGGTTGTCCCTTAATCTACAAAAGACCGACAGTCCAATCCTAACCTGCTTTGGAGCAGGCAGGCCTGCACTGTATCCTAGCACAGGCTGGGAGGCCGCTGAAGTTCACTTCGAGGCAAGGAGATATTTTCCCCTTGCCCTGGA
The DNA here is from genome assembly GCA_029204185.1 of Lerista edwardsae. NCBI lineage: Eukaryota > Metazoa > Chordata > Lepidosauria > Squamata > Scincidae > Lerista > Lerista edwardsae. Next base: position 1,392,239 of record JAJKFI010000156.1, on the reverse strand, counting down.
GTAAGCCCCAGCCAGCCCTATGGGGCAAAAAACGCAGGCGAAGGTCCAAGCAGCCGGGAGTGTCCCGGATTGGGGCTGCCCAGCCCAGGGATGGGGGTTTGGATGGAGTCTAATGGCCATGACATGTCTCTTCCCCGGGCTGGGCCACCCACAAATCCACCCTCCCTGAGCCCTGATACACCTCAGGTACACCCTCAGCTCTGGCCAGTGCAGTTAATGGGGGGGGGGTCAGTGTCTGTGGGCTGGCACTGCTGCCAGCACCGGCCCAGCACCCAAATCCGCACCAGCGCAAGAGTGTTGTGCCAGCACAATGCCGGGTTAGGATTGTGCTCTAAAACCTACGAGGCTAATTAATGTTTAAAATCAGCAATCTTCTACAGTTTCCTTCTGACAGCACACTGACCTCTATGGTCTTCTCTATGGCCTTCGCCACTTGTGATGTCACTTCCGACTTCCAGGAGACTCTTCTGGGTTCTGAGGCTCTCTTTCTAGGACAACTGTTGAATTGTCAGTCCCCCTTTCAGCAGAGGAAGAGGGACAGACAGTTCGTTACTGCAATTCGTTATTCCAGAAACAGCTGAAAAACTCTTCCCGGTCCTGCATCTCTCCTTTCAATAACTGTGCTCCTGACTTGCATGGCACACCAATGCGTGGAGGCACACAGGTTGAAAACTGCTACTTTAAATGTTATGTGTAATTTAGCCCAGGATTCATACAAATGTAGAGATGGCCCTCAAAGATGTGGGCTGTACCTTCCTATGACAGAGCAGGCTGTGCTGCTTCTGCCTGCATGTGAAGTCATACCTTTTATTCCTCCCTACCTTAAGAAACTACCCGCAAGGAGAAAACTGGCACAGCAGTGGGCCTGTTCCTATGAGTACATGTCTGAAGAGGAGCTTGTGGTTCTGGTGTCTGTCAAAGAGAAATGCTGTGGAGAATCTTGACTGGCCACCTTTGTGTTTACCTCAGAATTTACCTCAGAATGCCAGATGCAGGGGAGTGGCAATGAGATGCATGGTCTTGTTCTCTTGAGTGCTCCCTGAGGCATCTGGTGGGCCACTGTGTGAGACAGGAAGCTGGACTAGATGGGCCTTGGCCTGATCCAGTGGGACTGTTCCTATGTTCCTATGAGAACCTGTCTGAAGAGGAGCGTCTGATTCTGGTGGCTGTCAAAGAGAAATGCTGTGGAGAATCTTTGACTGGCCACCAGTGTGTTTACCTCAGAATTTACCTCAGAATGCCAGATGCAGGGGAGTATCAACGAGATGCAGGCATTTTGTGATCCTGTGTGCTCCCTGAGGCATCTGGTGGGCCACTGTGAGATACCGGAAGCTGGACTAGATGGGCCTTTGCCTTGATCCAGCAGGACTCTTCTTATGTTCTTATAAGTCTACCCACCTCATTCTCTTGCACCAGGAAACCGGGCTTCAGGAACTCTCTTTGATCATGGAACAAGCTCCCCCCCCCAAAGGATACAGAGCAGTCATGCCCCAGTAGGCCACACAGATCACGAGCAGGATGAAGGTCAGCAGTGGGTAGGCAAGACAACCCATCATGTGTCCAATTGCTCTTGAGAGGGAGACAAGAGGGAAGCCAGTCAAGGTGAGTTGTGGGGGGGGGGTCTCCCAGATGTCCCCTCTAGCAACTGAAACTCAGCAGCATTACAATTATCTACACTGTTTTTCCTCAAACACGTCAGAATATGGCTAGCTCTTCCCCACTCCATCACCCCCGTTAGCCATACTTGGCTGTGGAAGAACTTTCCGGTTCTTTCCCTCCACATCTACTCAATCTCCATTTCTGGAAACTGTCATCTCACCCAACTACCACCACCCCATTCACCCCAAGGGGGCAGCTCCACATCATTGAGACTGGAACAAGACAGGACTGGTCAGAGTGAGGGTATGAGTCTGGAACAAGGACAAAGTATTTGGACAGCTAACGCTCACTAGTCCCTTATTAGCATCTCGCGCCACCATGCAGTGCCCTTGCTTTCCTTACATAGTCCACTGTGGTTCTCAAGAGGTTGTCGCTTGTCTTCCATGCTTACAGAGATCCCTGGGGGAACGTTGGGGTCCACTCATTCAACGGCCCAAAAGAGCCCCTTCTTTTGCAAGGCTGGACTTCCCTCCTACTACCTCTCCTCTCAGGGGACTGCAAACCCAAACCCACCCCCAATCCCTGCCCAGGAGGGTTAGTTCCTGTCCAAGAGGCTTCAGGGCAGCCATGTCTTACTCCTTCCACTGTCTTCCGCTGCCCACCAGGCCTGGAACAATTCCTCTGGTTCTATCATCAACCCTGCCCCAGTCTGCCTTGTCATCCTTCCCTGTCTTGACTCACCCCTCTTGTTCCTGCTCAGCTCTCCTGATCCCCTTCTCTCTCGCCTCCTTCTTCCTTCTCTTGCTCTCGTTTTCTTTTCCACCTTCCTCCCTGTTACTTCCACTCTCAATCCACTCCCCTCCCTGCTTCTTCCCGCTTCTCTCTCCCCCTTCCTTTCTTTTAAACCCACCTGCCACCCCCTGGGGTCCTTTCCACCAAGACAGCCCACAGCTTCCTCACTGCCAGCACCTTCTCCTTTCACGATGCTCAGTGGGGGTGTCACTGCCCAGTCACGGATCTAGGGGATGCTAGGGATGGCACGAGCCATGGACGGTGCCATCTTGGGTGGGCGCCATTAGCATGGTGCACCAGCCATGCCCCAAGATGGCACCCACCCCGCCCCTGCAACTGCCCAGGCCCTGCGCCGCGTTCTCCTAGCTCCCGCTGGCCTTAAAGAGCTGGCGGGAGCGTAGAGAACGCAGCGCCACCCGGTGCCCCCTCCCACTTCTTAGAGCGGGCGCGCGGGGCGCCGCATGGTGCCATGTTCTGCTAGCTTCCGCTGGCCTTAAAGAGCTGGCGGGAGCGAGGAGAATGTGGTGCCGCCTGGCGCCCCCTCCCACTTCTTAGAGCGGGGGGAAGCGGGGCACCACATCATGACGTCACAATGTCGTGACGTCATGATGTTGCATGCCCCCTGGGGGTGCATTTTCATTGGGCGCCATGGGTGCAATTTCGAGTAGGTCCGCCCCATCACTGCCTCTCTGCTGAGCTTGCTGAGCACTTCAACGAGCGGCCCCCACGGCTTGTGCGGCTGCCACAGAGCCCAAACAAGTATGACCCTTCCTTTAACTAGGGCATTCCTTACAGCAGCATTGAATACAGTCAAAACTCCTGGATTCTTGGCCTGAGGAGACAGACTCCCCAGCGAATCTGTTTCCACAGTGAGTGAGTGAGTGAGTGAGTGAGTGAGTGAGTGAGTGAGTGAGTGAGTGA
>JAJKFI010000156.1:1358545-1379185 GCA_029204185.1 Lerista edwardsae | reverse complement strand
GATGGGCCTTTGGCCTGATCCAGCAGGGCTCTTCTTATGTTCTTATGAGTCGATGCAACCCTGATATCTTCTTGCTGTGTCTTCCTGAGATCCCACTGTGTGTCCCAAAGAATCTAGTTGTCCTGGTGGTCCAAGGCCTCTTCTATGAATGAAAAATTCATCCTGATGCCTTACCATCCAAGAGGGACCACATGCAACTTTCCAGAGTTGCACAGAAAGGCAAATTGTGCTCGGTCTGGCTTTTCCCTTTGCAGCACTGAGTTGACAGGAGAAGCAGCACTGGATAGAATTCCCCCTTCTGTGCAACTCACCAAGTAAGACAAGCCCTTGCTTGACCTGGTGCTGACCACCTTCCTGAGCCTGCCCGGCATTACCAGTACTTACTTGGTTTGCTTGGGACAGTGAATTCCGGGCACAGTTGTTGGTTGCGAATATCTGACACCGTCTGGAAAACAAATAAGATTTTCAATGCTACCGCCAGAGAGCAACAATAAAAGGCGCCAGGTAAATCATACAGGTAAAGGTAAAGGTTGCCCCACGACCAAATGGTCTAGTCGTGATTGACTGTAGGGGGCGGTGCTCATCTCCGTTTCTAAGCCGAAAAGCTGGCATGTTACCTTCCCACCTAAGTGGTCCCTATTTATCTACTCGCATTTTTATGTGCTTTGGAACTGCTAGGTTGGCAGGAGCTGGGACAAGCATGGAGCTGGGAGTTCACTCCATTGTGAGGTCTTGAACAGCCAACCTTCTGGTCAGCAAGTTCAGCAACAGCAGTTTAACCCTCAGCGTCACCACATCCCTGGTGAATAGAATAGAATAGAATAGAATAGAGGCAGGCAGATTATGGGAGGAGGACCCAGGAACTAGTTACCAGTAAACAAAATCATGTTCCTCTGGCCTGAGAAAAGAGAAACCACAGCCTGAGGAAACTCTGTAAAGTAAACCTTCCTCCGATAAAGCCTGATGTTTGAGGCTAGCAAGTACACAATGGAGCCTGGTCCAAGAACGTATTTACCCAGCCACCTCAGATGTTTGTTGATGCTTTGTTCATAGAGCTGGTTGCATTCATATCTTTTGGTTTCCCCTTGCAAGCTTTTGTGAAAGCAACAATATTAAAGATTTCTGAGACAAGAGGTTACAATATTCCGAGGAAGCCAAGAGTGATTTTAGAATCATAGAGTTGGAAGGGACCTACAAGATCATCTAGTCCAACCCCCTGCCTGTAGCAGGAAATCCTGCCTGTTAAGCCTCTGCTTGAACATTTTATTATGAACATAATAACATTTTATTATGTTCTCGGAATAATCACCTTGATGTTAGATGCATGCAATGGTGTTATTCTACCGGAACGCTGGGCGGGACATCCGGGTGATCGACAGCCCGCCCGTTGCGTTCCGCCGTTTGCGTAACGTACGCAAGCGGCGTAATTGGTTACGCAAATGGCGTAACGCTGCAGAACGCGACGGGCGGGCTGTCGATCACCCAGATGTCCCGCCCAGCGTTCCGGTAGAATAACACCACTGGATGCATGGCTAGAGTATGGAAGAAACCATTTCAGTCGGGTTTTGTGTTTTGCAAACTTTTGCTTTTGAAATAGATACAGGCATGCCCCAGTATCCGGGGGGGGGGGGGGTTGGTTGGTTCCTGGGGCCCCCATGGATACCTGAAACCGTGGGATAAGAGGGAACCTATGATTAGTATAGGGCTCTCCCTTGCTCCCACCTTGGAGCAAGAAGATTTTTTAGCAACCCCAAAAAAGAATAAAAGAATAGGGGGCGATCTGTGGATAATTGAAACCGCAGATACAGGATCCATGGATATGGAGCCCACCTGTACAGATATTCTAAATAAGAACAATAAATTCCCAGTTCTATATAGTACAAATATGTATTTTATCGTGTATTGAACATATACAAATCTATAACACGACAACTTAAGTTTGGATCTGTCTTGACCTGCACTGAATTGTGCAGTGTTTGGCTGCAAACAGGTTAGATATCTCTCTTAGCAAAAAAGTTTATGATTGAGTGGATTAGGATAAAGTTGATCGAGGGAGGTTCTTTTCCCTCTCTCACAATACCAGAACCAGGGGGCATCCACTAAAATTGAGTGTTGAGAGAGTGAGAACAGATAAAAGGAAATACTTCTTTTAACTGTTTTAAATACTTCTTTAGCTTTTAACTGTTGACAGGCTGGCTGGCTGGCTGGTTTGTTCATTTTTATATATGATCCACTGGGCGTGTTGTTTTAAATTGTATCTGTTTTAATTTTGCTGTTTGTATTGTTTTTTAACATTGTTTTTAACTGCTTTGTAATGTTAATTTTACATTTTTTTTCTTTTTTATACTGTAATGCCGCCTTGAGCGCCTCCGGGCGAAAAGGTGGGGTAAAAATCAAATAAATAATAATAATAATAATTTTTTACCCAGCAGGTAATTAATCTATGGAACTCCTTCCCACAGGAGGTGGAGATGGCATCTGGCCTAGATGCTTTTAAAAGGGGACTGGACAGATTTCTGGAGGAAAAGTCCATTGCAGGCTACAGGCCATGATGGTTAGTGCAACCTTCTTACTTTAGAGTCAGGCTACCTCGGAGTGCCAGATGCAGGGAAGTGGCAACGTGATGCACATATGTAGTTGTTTTGTGTGTTCCCTGAGGCATCTGGTGGGCCGCTGCAAGATGCAGGAAGCTGGACTAGATGGGCAATTGGCCTTATCCAGTGGGGTTCTTCTTAAGTTCTTATTGCACAGAAATCTCATTTCATGCCTTCTGGGACAGAGTCCTGGCATTGAAAACAGATTCTAAAGGTTACCAAGGGAAGGAAGCCGAAGTTCCATGCTTAATTTCTAAACCTAACTATGCTGGAGCCAAGGCTTTAGGAAAGCCAGGATAAGATCTGCGAACCTGTGGATGGAACAGGCTGTAAAGACCAGCAATGGTGTAGCATGGGGGGGCCAAGGGGTGGTTGCCCTGGGCGCAAAATTCTTAGGGGTGCAAAATTAGCCAGGACATGGCCCACCTCCTTCTGCGAGCCTTGTCCCCAGCTTCTGAACCTAGCCACTGGCACCGAGCATTCTTGGGTAACTGCTGGGGCTGCAATGCCCTGCGAGAGCTCACCATTTCTACTTGCCCAGGTTCTTTTTTTAAAGGAAAAAAAGGGAACCAGATTCTTCTCTTAGCACCAGGTGGCCACCATCTTGGTTTCCCATAATGCCCCAAGTGCATCATTCCAGGGCACTGTAGGAAGTGAAGACGATGGCTCCCTGATACCAAGTTAGTGGCAAAAACACACACATTGTCCAGTGCTGCTGAGACCATGAATCTTAGGGGACAATTCCGGACATAGGAGTTTGCTAGGCTGTCTCAATCCTGAAACCAGCCCTGAGGTTTTGGGTCCTTGATGGTGAGAGAAAGAACTCCTGCATGTGCTCAGAAGCCATTTTTATTCAGTCACATATTTCAGGATTCAGACCTGGTGTGGAAATCATGTTCGGGGCTGAGGCATGGCCCGTTAAGTTCTGTGCATGTCAAAGGAAGGCTGAAGGTTGGTTCGGTGACCAGACCGGAAAGAAAGCTGGAATACAAGTATATAAACAGTTGCAAACTTACTAGTTTGGTGGTGGCAAGGTCTAAACCAGGTTTACACAATGTCTGGTTCCATACTGTGTCAGGTCGTACGTCAGGATTGAAGGCAGTTGGTGACAACACCCAGAAATTATCTGGGCAGGATGAGACACAAACCTGGAGAAGAAAACAAAGATGGAATGAAGTTTGTTTGTTAGATTTATATTTGTTGTTCAGTCGCTAAGTCGTGTCCGACTCTTCGCGACCCCATGGACCACAGCACGCCAGGCCTCCCTGTCCTCCACCAGCTTCCTGAGTTCGCCCAATTTCATGTTCATTGCTTCGGTGACACTATCTAACCATCTCATCCTCTGTCGCCCCCTTCTCCTTTTGCCTTCAATCTTTCCCAGCATGAGGGTCTTTTCTAAAGAGTCCTCTCTTCTCATCAGGTGGCCAAAGTATTGGAGCTTCAGCTTCAGCACTTGTCCTTCCAGGGAGCAATCTGGCTTGACTTCCTGGAGAACTGACCGATTGGATCTCTTTGCAGTCCAGGGGACTCTCAAGAGTCTTCTCCAACACCATAATTCAAAAGCATCGATTCTTCGACGCTCTGCCTTTCTTATGGTCCAGCTCTCACAGCCATACATGGCTACTGGGAAAACCATCGCTTTGACTATGCGAACCTTTGTTGGCAGGGTGATGTCTCGGCTTTTGATTAAGCTATCTAGGTTCACCATAGCTTTCTTCCCAAGAAGTAAACGTCTTTTAATTTCATGGCTGCAGTCACCATCTGCGGTGATCTTGGAGCCCAGGAAAATAAAGTCTGTCACTGCTTCCATTTCTTCCCCTTCTATTTGCCAGGAAGTGATGGGAGATTTATATACCGCTTTTCTAAAATCCAAAGCGGTTTACAAATGTTAAAAATAACATTAAAAATTAAGACACATTAAAATGATAACCATGAAAAGAGCAGAACATCCCAAACATAAAAAAAACAGCATACAGTTAATAAACAGATTTAAAAGTTTTAAAAGTTTGTCAGCATCTTCTCATTGATCGACTTCTGTCAAAATGTGGCAAAATTCTTAGTTGCCATATTTAGGCTCTAGAAAGGAGTTTTTTATTTTTCACATTTTTATACCACCCTTCCTCCAAGCAGCCCAGGGCAGTGTACATGGTTCCTTCTGTTCTTTTGTCCTCACAACAACCCTGTGAGGTAGGCTAGATGGGCAGCCCAATCCTAAGCGGCAGGCCGGCACTGCATCCAAAGCAGCTCGGGACGCACCAGGAGCCTCCCCTTGCACCATGGGGGACTCCAGCCTCCCCTCTGGGTTCCTTGGATCTGCGTTTGCGAAATTGCAGGTGCAGGATCAAGGAAGCCGCGTGGCCCAAATTGGGACCACACGGCCTGGGGACGAGGCCACATCCTAGGCCACACCCCAAGCCTGCTCCCCTCCCTGAACCTGCCCCCCCTGCCGGCCAGCCTGCCCCCCTGCCCAGTTCCACCCACCCCCTGCCCTCCCAGAACCGCTCCTGCGCAAACCAAGTTAAGCTGGTGCAGAGGCAGAGCTCAGCATCCTCGCTCCCAGGCCGCCAACACTACAGCTAGCTTCAGCCTAGCACCAATGCGGGAGTGCTGGACAGTGACACCCCCCCTTTCAGCGCTAGTGATGGCAACTCTCCCTTCCACAGGACCCAAATACCCTGGCTCCTCGGCACCCCTTCCTGCCCCAACCAGCTCCTGCACACAGCTCCCCTGACCCCGCCTCCTTCCCCTGACCCCGCCTCCTTCCCCTGACCCCGCCTCCTCTCCCACTCACCCTACCTGTGGTGTAGGGCACTGCAGTCCTTTCATGGCAGCTGCCAGGACATTCAGTTGTTGGAGGCAATTCATAAGGTTGAAGTAGAAAAGAAAAGGCTTGTTGCTGCAGAGAGGGGGACAAACAACAACAAAGAACTAGGAGGTGCAACACGGAGAGTTTGTTTGCTGGCGGTGTTTCTATGGGAAGAGCCGGAGCGATGGAGAGGTTAGTTTCCCAGATCAGGGAGAGCCGGGTTTGAATCCCCGTTTTAGCCTTGACGCTCGCTGGACGATTGTGGGTAGCTGTCAGGGCCAGCCTTAGGCCAATGTGACCAATGTCGTCACATTGGGCCCCGCACTTTGGGGGGGGGGCAGGGCCCACACCAACACTGTGAGCACATCCTCTGCTGCTGCAGCCGGGATCTCCACGGGCTGTGGGTCAGTGGGACCAGCACAGCAGCTTCACCGTGGGCCCTCCCGCCTGCCCCTGCCTCTGAACAGCCCAAAGTGGGCCTCCTGGAAGCAGCTGGCAGTGACTTCGCCATGTCACCCCCAACTATTTCCAGGTGCTGCATTTAGCGCAAGGCACCACAAGGGCTCCTCTTGGTGAGTGGGGGGTCCTGTGAGGAAGGTGGGGGGTGCTGCAGGAATGCTCCACGTCGGGCTCCGCTGCTCTTAGAGCCAGCCCTGGTAGCTGTCTTCTCTTGGCCTAGCCTACCTCGCAGAGTTGTTGTGAGGATAAAAGGTTGGGGAAGAGGAGGGTGTATGCCAGGGGCGTAGCTAAAGAAGTGCAGGGGGGTGCAATTGCACCGGGCAACAAGCTTTGGGGGGGGGGAGGGCAACAAGCTGAGCTTGACACTGGTAGCCAAAATTGTGAAAACCTTGGAATGTATGAATAATACCATCACGTTATATATCGTTGAAAAGGTAACAATGTAGAATGCAACGAAACAAACCAGAGTGTAATTTCTTTACTCTATCAAAAGTTATGCCCCCCCCCCGAAAAAAAACAGAAAATGAAAATATAACTGTCCTGTAAAAACTGTGGTTTGTTAAAATCATGGTTTGTAAGAATAATACCGTCGTGTTGTATATTGTTTGGCATGGAATTTCATGCAGAATGCCGTGAAGGAAACTGGCAAGTAATATCTTAATTCTATCAAATGTTAGGTGCAAAAAAACCTAAAAACTAAACTACAACTGTGACGCCACTTCCTGTTGTGATGTCACTTCCAGGGCAACATTTTGCTCTCTGCACTGGGCTACACTTCCATTAGCTCCGCCCCTGGTGCAGGCTGCCCCGAGCTCCTGGGAGAAAGGCCTGGAGAAATATGTGGTCTAAGGAAAGCGGCGTGTCGGGGTCTTTCCTGGGACCCTGCCTTGCTTGAGCCCCTCCAGGGGCACCAGGAATCCCACAGCTCCTTCAATCAACCTCTGGGGACTGGGAGGAAAGACTCTCACTCCGCTGGGCAGGGAGCTCCATCAGCAAGGCTGACGCTGGGAGCGCCCTGCCCTCAGAGCTGGCATCGGGTGTGCGTCCAGCACTGGCTGCGCGCACAGCTGCAACCAGCAGGATCCACACAGCGGGCAGGGCAAGTCCCCTAACGCCACCCCGAGAGGCAGAACAGCAGCTCGGGAGGCAGCCCAGACTACTTGGGAGGCAGCCCAGAGGCGGAAGAAGAGTGTAGCCCAGGGTGGTGTGAGCCATGGGCGCCGACAGCGGGGCACCATTGTGCGGAGTCCGTGGACTAACCCTGGTGTCCGTTCCGCTCCAAAATGGAGCTATTCCGGGCGCAGGGACGCGTGGCAGGGAAACGCACGGGGGCGGGGCGATGTGCTGGGGGTGTTTCGTCGCCCTGCCATGGGCGCACTCGGGGCTCCGTTCGTCCCTGAGGCAGCCCCAGCCGGGAGAGAGGGAACAAGCAGAGACGTCATCCGGGAGCGCCAGGAACCGGAACGCCCGGATGATTGACAGCCCTCCGCCCCTATGGCGGAGGGCAGCCACGCCTCCCTGCGCCTCACAGCGCCCAAATCGCTCCATTTTGCGAGGGAGGGAGGGCAGGCCCAAGAGCAGCTTGCTCGTCCTCGGGAGAGGCGGCACAGCCCGGGCCCGTCCGCAGAATTGGCGGAACGGCGTACCGGGCCGTTCCGCCAGGATAACACCACTGGGAACAAGTCACAGCTGACACAGTAGCTCCAGCCGAGAGAGAGGTGGGGCCACCGCCCTTCAAACCTCCAGTGGCCTGCAATGAGGGTCAGTGGGGCTTAGGCTGCTGGCTCAGACAGATGCTGGCAGGCTGCTGACAAACCCCATGAGAGGAGCAGGAATGAGGGTGAGGTGACCCCCTGCCCTCTTTTCACTGACCGACTGAGGCCCTACACAGGGTGGGTCAGGGCCTCACCCTACTCCCTTCTGGGCCTGCCTGACTTCTGCAGGCCGAAGTTCTGCTGGGGCGGTGTCCGCCTCCTGAGGGTCCAGACAGGGAGATTTTCAGAGACCTGAAATCTGCAGACAGTGTCATAGGCTGTGCTCCTAGGGAATCCCACGGCATATGCACTGTCTCATCGGAATCAGCTCCTGAACACTGACTGTGCATGCAAGCTTCAGCAAACCTATACTGAGGTAACAGCCAGTTTTCCACAGTCCACATGAGCATCACACCCAGAACGGGTGTGGGGCTGAGCAGGTTGACCCTTAATGGCTCTTCTTTAATTCTCTGAGAGCGCAGCCGTAACCTCAGGCCAGCACAGTCAGGCCAGCAACGTTTGGCCAGTGGAAGGGCAGTGATGTCATGCAGGGAGAACGCGGGGGAACTCAGTTCCGCTAGTTAAAATTAGGGCTGACTCCGCCCACTTCACTCTCCCTCCCCCCCCCCAATTCCTCTGCAAAGAGCTTTTCTACTTGGTTGGCTGGCACTCAGAGGGTTAAAGGGAGCGACTCCGGATTCCTAGGGAGGAGAAGGCAGTGATGTCATTCAGGGGGAACGGACCAGAACGGGTGTTCCGGATCCTAACGGGCTCCGTGGCTGGTTCCGGGTTCCCGACAAGCGCCAATCAAAAGTGAGTTCCTGTTCCTAAATCATTTGAATGACACCACTGTGGAAGGGCCACCGTAAAGTGCGTTTGGACCACTCTCTGAGTCGGGGGGACTAACTGGGCCAGCCTAACTCCAAGTTAGGATTGAGCTCTCAGTACAGGGTAGAGGCAGGGAGGACATATAATTAGACTTACCAACAGGGCCTTGGATGTGGCCTGGCGGCCGCATTCCATCTCCACCCCCCTCCCCTGGCCGGTATGCCCACCGGTGACGTGATGACATCACTGCAATTGCTTCCGGAGGAGGGGGCAGCTGATTGGGGGTTTGCCCCAGGGCAGGAGTATCCCCAGGACTGCCCCTGCTCACAGGAAACGAAGGTGTGAGGTTGGTATTGCCTACCGGGACCTAGAATACATTTTTGTCTTAGAGCGCAATCCTAACCTGGAGTTAGGCCGGCACAGTTTGGCCGGCACAAGGGACACCGTAAAGTGTGTTTGGGCCACTCTCGGAGTCAGAGAGTCCAGCACACAAATGTGGCATCCTCCCCCCCGAGTGGTCCCAATGCACTTTACAGCGTCCCTTGTGCCGGCCAAACTTTGCTGGCCTAACTGTGCCAGCCTAACTCCAGGTTAGGATTGCGCTTCGAGAAGGCACTGTAACCTGAAACATCAGATGAAGAGCTGACCCACATCTTCACGCAATGCAACATGTATAGTGCAATCCTATGCATGCCCACTCAAAAGCACTTCCCCACTAGGTTCAGTGAAGCTTACTCCCAGATATGCAAGCACAGTATTGCCATCTAACACGGAATTCATTTCCACAAGATATATTCACTTAGACGGCTTAAAAAAAAATTCATAGTTGACAGCAATGATAGCAAAATGGAACCTCCATGTACAGAGGCAGTATACCTCTGAATACCAAGTGCTGGGGATAAACAATAGAGGAAAGCCATCAACTTCAGGCCTTGCTTATGAGTTTCCAGAAGTACAGTATGTGGCTGACCACAGCTGGAAAAATGAAGGAGTAGATCGACCTTCTATCCAACCCAGCAAAGGAAATTCTGAAGCACACAATTCCTTTTTCAGGAGATTTTTTGCATACATGTCCTTAAGTCGCCCCCCCCCCATGAAAAACTGAACTTGTTTTCCTTTCACCCAGGTTTCACGCAAACCATCTCAGAAGGAGAGGAAAGCACCACCACAAATGAATAAGAGCAATTTGGATCCACTCCCTTCCCACGCATCGCTTACCTGTTTTCGCCGACTCCGCAATAGGATCCAGTTGAATTCCTGGCATAAATCACCTGCCGGGGATCACCATACAGCCAGGCTTGTAAGAGAGAGGAAGAGAGCAGTTATGAATGTGAGTACAGGCATGCTCCGGTATCCACTGATTCGGTATCCACAGTTTGAGAGCGCAGCCCTAACCTGGAGTTAGGCCGGCACAGTTAAGCCAGCAAGGTTTGGCTGGCACAAGGGACATCATAAAGCTCATTTGGACCTCTCTCACAGTGCAATCCTATGGACTGCGCAGCATCAACTCAACGGGGTTGTGTCAACATTGCACACCTAGCGCCAATTTGCACCCCCGCATCAGTGCTAAGGCAACAGGACCAGCGCTGCTGGCCATGTTGCACCCGCACAGCGCCCCCTAGCGTCGGCCAAAGCCAGCCAGTGCGAGGGAGGCGCCATGATGGGGCGGCTCGGAGATTGGCGGGAGGAGGGCGGGTCCAGGATGTGGCCATAAGGAACTGTTTAGGAGGCCACATGGCCCCGATCCAGGCCGCGCTGTCTCCTCGGATCTGTGCCTGCTGTTTAGCAGGTGCAGATCCGAGGCGCGCATAGGGGAGGCCGGAGCCTCCCCTGCAGTAAGGGAGCAAATGCTCCCTTGCCGTGGGGAGGCTCCAGCCTGTCCTAAGCAGCGCTATGATATGGCGCTGGCCTGTTGGCCTCGTCAGTCCGGCACTGCTTAGGATTGCGCCCTCAGAGTCAGGGAGGACATCCTACTTTATGGTGCCCCTTGTGCTGGCCAAACTTTGCTGGCCTAACTGTGCCGGCCTAACTCCAGGTTTCCAAGAATGTACCAGCAATGGGATTAACAAATGACCTGGGGGAACGCTGGGCAGGACGTATGCGGAACTCCCGCGCGATTGGCTGCCCGTCAGTTCCGCCCCGCCGCCTTCCCTGCCACCGCGTGGGCCGCCCAGGCCTCGGAGGGGGTGCCTGCTTGCCTGGGGGTCCCCCCGGGTGCCCAGGCAGACAGCAGTGGGGCGTGCCAACCGGGGGCAGCGGGCCCAGCCCCACGCGGCTGGCAGGGACGGCAGCAGGGCGGAACAGATGGGCTGCCAATCGCGCGGGCTGCCAATCACGGGCTTCCAAATACGAGTACGTCCCGCCTAGCGTTCCCCCAGGTCATTTGTTAATTCCATCGCTGGAATGTACCCTTTCACCATTTTGCAGTTGGGATAGAGCAGCTGGTTCTGGATGGAGGCCATTGTTTCAAACTTTTCGGCTGAGGATGAGCAGAATTGTTGCCTTTGCTTGAGTTAGCGAATTCTAACTCCTCACCAACCTAACCAAATTTCCAGCACTGGCTTAGCGGTGCCAGTGGGGGATGTGCTGCATTCTGCATTGGAGCAGCAGTCATGGGGGCCCCCTCAAAGCAAGGGAAGGAGCTGCTTTGCCCTTACTCCGGGGCTGGAAAGTTGGCTAGGGTGGCATCCTCAACCATTTATGCCAATTCAGTAGCATTTGCAGCTGGCAGGCCGTGTCTCCTTCACCATGGAATCTCATGCTTTGGTTTGCTTCAACGTCGGGTTAATAACTATTTGTGTGAACTCCCCCCTTCCACATACCTCATTTCTAAGGACGTGTCAGTATCAGCTTCTCTCCAGGAATTGGGGGTAGGATCAGTGGTGTCATTCAAATGATTTAGGAACTCACTTTTGATTGGCACTTGTCGGGCACTTCTGGAAAATGTCTCCTTTCTGCACACCATGGACCCTCCCCACAGCTATTCTTTTACAACAGGGGGCTCCAAACCCTAGCCCGTGGGCCGGATCTGGTTCCCCCCCCCCCCGGATCCTTCCCCCAAGTGAACGGTGTCTGCCATTCTGCTTGGGGAAAGGCAAAGACCTTGACTACAGCCCCCAAGGGTCTTTGCAGCAAGCGTCACCTGCATGGAATGCCACACACAAGGCATGCTGGGGTGTCTGAGTCTGACCCCAGAAGCGGCTCACTGTGAAGACCCCTGGGAGTTGTAGTCGGGGTCTTTGCAATCGTCCTGGGTGGAATGGCAGACACTGTTCGCACCAGGGACTATTTTTGGTGGTGCAGAAGTCTCCAGTTTGGAGATCACTATTTTACAAGGAAGTACCCCTGCTAACTGGGGAAGAGGCACTTTTGCAAGTGGTGCTCCTCTCATATTTAGCCGGGGGAGAATAATTGCCCCTCTTCACCACAGCACAGTGTCTTCTAGTGGCTGTTGCTGGTGATTCTTGTTTAGATTGTGAGCCCTTTGGGGACAGGGAACCATTTAACTGTATTTTTTGCCTGCACACTGCTTTGTGAACTTCTTGTTGAAAAGTGGTATATAAATACTCCTTGATTGATTGATTGATTGATTGATTGATTGATTGATTGATTGATTGATTGATTGATTGATTGATTGATTGATTGAAGCAAACAAGCAAAGATGCACGGCCAGACTTTTCACATCAACTTCTGAGCATGTCCCATGGAACATCATTTGGTCCAAAGCATGCAGCTTGCAGTGCTACTTACCCAGAAATCCCACCACAATGTAGCCCATAACGAAGAGCAGGAAGAGGGCACAGCAAATAATATCGGTGCAGCTCCTGGAAAAGATGAATCGGGAGGTCACGGATGCATGCTAAAAACCAGGACAAAGGAAACTTTTTCCCTGGCCCGAGTGCTTGAGATGGAACATCTCAGCCCTGGAAGAAGCCACAAGACAGGAAGTTGCCTTGAAACGTCACTCCAGTGCTGGAGCCAGGTTGCTAGTGGCCCTGGGGCAAATACTTGCATTGGACCCATAATGGTGCCCCCTGCCCCAGTGGCACACTGGGCCATACCACTGCCACCAGCACAGAGGATTTGGGGTCAGGTGGGTCTTGACACTTGGCGCACAGAGGATTATTTTCTTCATCATTGAGAATCATATAGGTGGAAGGACTTTTCAGTCTACAAAAAAGGTGCCAGAGGGGGAACATGATTGAAACATACAAAATCATGCATGGGATGATGGAGTGGATAGCGGGATGTTCTTTTCCCTCTCTCACAACACCAGAGCCAGGTAACGTCCACTAAAATTGAGTTTTGGGAGAGTGAGAACAGGTAAAAGGAAATACATTTTGACTCAGCGGGTAATTAATCTGTGGAACTCCTTGCCACAGTAGGGTGTGATGGCGTCTGGCTTTTAAAAGGGGATTGGGCAGATTTCTGGAGGAAAAGTCCATTGTGGGCTATAGGCCACGATGGGTGGTGAAACCTCCTTATGTTAGTGGTAGGCTACGTCAGAATGCCAGATACATGGGAGTGGCAACGAGATGCAGGTATCGAGTTGTCTTGTGTGCTCCCTGAAGCATCTGGTGGGCTGCTGTGAGATACAGGAAGCTGGACCAGATGGGCCTTTGGCCTGACCCAGCAGGGCTCTTCTTATGTTCTCATGACCCATGAGGTCATCTAGCCCAACCCCCTACCTGTAGTAGGAATCCTTCTAATCTAGAACATGTCCAGCAGGTGCCTATCAATCCTCTGCTTTAAGATCTCCAGTGAGGGAGAATCCACCACCTCCCTTGGAAATTTTGGTTCCATTGCCGAACCACTCTTCCTGTTACAAATTCCTTCCTGATTTTCCAAGGAAGTTACATGAGGCTGACATTAGGGGCGCAGCTATCAGACCAGTTGAACGTTGGCACTTCGCTGCTCCTAGGGGCACCTACTGCCCTCCAAGAGCACCCCGCAACCCTGGTTTCCCAGCCACCACCCTTCTGTCTCACTTGCTGCCACACACTGGGGGTACAATCCTAACCTGGAGTTAGGCCGGCACAGGTAGGCCAGCAAAGTTTGGCCAGCACAAGGGCCACTGTAAAGTGCGTTTGGACCACTCTCGGAGTCAGGGGGGATGGCGTACGTCTGTGGGCTGGTCTCTCTAATTCCAAAAGTGGTCCAAACATACTTTACGGTGTCCCTTGTGCCAGCCAAGCTTTACTGGCCTAACTGTGCCGGCCTAACTCCAGGTTAGGATTGTGCTCTCGATTCCATTCAGCTCGTCAATTCATACCTTGAAGGTTGTTCTTACCTTTTCTGGATGGGGCCACGAAAAGAGGGATCATGTTTAAACTTTTCTCCTGGTGAGAGACAGAAAGAGAGAGGGCAGGCTGAGTCTGGACGCCACATCACATGCAAAGTTCTGACCAAGCCTGGTCACTACTTGTTTATTTGGGGGGGGGGAATTGCAAAGCAGCATACAGTTAAACCAAGTTAAAGTCGCTGTTTGCAGAATAAAAGAAGCCACTGATAATTTCAATAGCACTAACATTAACATTGAGAATTTAAAAGGTCATTGCCCGATACATAAAAAATACCATATGTGCCTGGGGAACTTCCCTGGCAGAGCATTCACTCATGGCTAAGTCAAGAGGGCTCCGGGGTTCACTCTAGCACTACTGGCACAACTCTAGCACAGTGGTTCCGAAACTGTGGTTCAGGACTCACCAGTGGGTCGTGAGCCAATTTCAGGTGGGTTGCAAAGCACCTAGAGCAGCCATATTGAAAATATGGGAAGATGAGATGCTGGAAAGGGGGAGGGCTGTGTGGCTGTTTTGCTTCTGTCAAGGTTGTAAGTAGGCTTTTTTTCCCCTTCTGATTCACTTTGCCATTGCAAAATGACTGATAAATAACCCAGTTTATTGCTGCATCCCCAGGAAAACCCCTCAACCTTGACACAAGTAAACAACCTCACAGTCCTCCTCCTTTCCAGCATCCCATCTTCCCATATGGCTGCTCTAGGTGCTTTGTGACCAGTGATGGGATCCGCTAATGACTCGGGGGAATGCTGGGCGGGCAGCAGGAAGGCTGGGCGGGACTTCCGGGTGATTGACAGCCCGTTCGTCCGGGTCCGCCACCTGCCCGCCCGCCGCACGGGCTGCCCTGGCCTCAGAGGGGGCGCCTGCTCGCCGGGGGGGGATGGGTGGGGCCCCCGGGTACCAGGGCGCGCAGCGGTGGGGCGTACCACCCGGGGGCAGCCCATGCAGCGGGCGGGCGGGCAGCGGACCCGGACGGACCATGGAGTTATAATAAACATGGAGAAGAAATGACATCATATTCTTGAAACTTCCGGTCTGGTCTAACAATATGGCCGACGCAATGGGTCTGGTCCCATGGTCTGGTCTAACAATATGGCCGATGCAACTCCATGGGTATAACAATATGGCTGACTAATTATGCAGAATTAAACCTTGGAATTGCATATTAACTCATAATTAGGTTACCAATGATGTTTCTACACGATCACACGTTGTTATTTTGGTAAGTTTTTACTTCAGGAGTAAACGATTCAGTCCTAAACACTACGCGCAAAGCAATCTGAAATGCTTGGAATCAGCATTTTGAGTATAAAAACATGGCCGCTAAGCCCGCCCCCTCTGGTCTCACTTCGTTCCTATCTAACTGCATGGGCAGGGCCACCCCCTGGGACGGACGGGCTGTCAATCACCCGGAAGTCCCGCCTAGCCTTCCTGCTGCCCGCCCAGCATTCCCCCGAGTCGTTAGCTGATCCCATCACTGTTCGTGACCCACCTGAAATTGGCTCGTGTACCACTGGTTGGGGAACCACTGCCTAATAGCATCTTGTGTTTGGGGCTGGCCTGGTCAGGAAGGAACCTTGGCCAGTCTCCTGTCCCAGCGTCACTCCTGATTGAACCTATTTGCACAAAGCGTGCGCTCTAGTAGTGAGCTCTTGCCCCTGAGCCAGAGTGTCTTGGTGTCTTGCCCCTGAGCCAGAGATCAAGTGTCTTGATCATCCTTCCCTTGGCTGGAGCATCATTTAAGTGATGTAACATCTTCAGAGTGCATTGGACAGGCCTGAGGCTCTTGTGTGCACACTGGACAATTGTTTGCCTGCCTGCAAATCATTGCTCCAAGTTCAAGGACAATGATGTCCAATTACTAGAGATAAGCAGGGAAAGCTGAAAAAATTCAACCAGGAAGTAAGCAAAAAGAGCTGTGACCCTGAGCCAGAAAATCCATCAGGTGCTAGCTGTCGCCTTTGTGGAATGCAAAACATCACCGAAGAGCAGAGATAAGAATCTTGCCTGGAATGATTGCACCAGCAGATACCACACCACAATGAAATAAGCAAAAAGTATGTCAGGCTCTCACCAAGCAGCAGAGTATCAACTGGTGGTAGGACTCAGGGGGACATGAACAGTATTTCAAATTGATCAGATCCAATAGTAAGGGTCTAATTTGGGGGGGGGGATGAGGAATAACTAACAGCCCACACCAGCAGGTAATTAATCTGTGGAACTCCATGCCACAGGAGATGGTGATGGCGTCTGGCCTAAGTGCCTTTAAAAGGGGATTGGACAGATTTCTGGAGGAAAAGTTCATTGCAAGCTACAGGCTGTGATGGGTAGTGCAGCCTCCATACTTTATAAGTAAGCTACTCAAAAAGCCAATGCAGAGGAGTGGCAGCGAGATGCCAATATCTGATAGCCTTGTGTGCTCCCTGAGGCTTCTGGTGGGTCACTTTGGACTAGATGGGCCTTTGGCCTGATCCAGTGGGGCTGTTCCTATGTTCCTATAAATACATGTCTGAAGAGGAGTCTCTGGTTCTGGTGGCTGTCAAAATGAAATGCTGTGGAGAATCTTGACTGGCCCCCAGTGTGTTTACCTCAGACTTTACCTCAGAATGCCAGATGCAGGGAAGTGGCAACAAGATGCAGACATCTTGTTGTCTTCTGTGCACCCTAAGGCATCTGGTGGGCTACTGTGAGATACAGGAAACTGGACTAGATGGGCCTTTGGCCTGATCCAGCGGGACTGTTCTTATGTTCACCTTGGCCAAGCGAAGTTTGCAAAGGAAAACACAGCTGTCTTTTTTGCTCACTTTCCCCCAAACAGCAGCACCCACTCATTTAATGAGAACGTTTTAAATCGTATTCTACCTACAGAGACAGAGAGCAATGCCCACTAAATAAAGCTGCATCATGCAAATAAAGCACTTCTGCTATAAACAGAGACTTTGAAACCTCTTTGTTTCATACACAATGATGAGGCTGTATAAATAACTATGCCGTCATGAATTACTTCATTTATAGCCCAGCTTTCAGCAGTGGGCAGATTAAAGCAGCGCACAAACTTTAAAAAGAGCAAGGAAACAATAAGAAACCGACAAAATGTAAAACTCAGGAGCAATATAAACAAATTGGTTTTTTTTTCAAGATTGATTATATCATGAAAACTGAAATAAGCCCTACGGAACAAAAATGGTCATGGAACACTGCTTTAAAATGGGGGAATGAGGAACCTCCCTAGCAGTGGTGTCATTCAAATGATTTAGGAACAGAAACTCACTTTTGATTGGCACTTGTCGGGAACCCGGAACCAGCCATGGAGCCCATTAGGATCCGGAACGCCCGTTCTGGTCCGTTCCCCCTGAATGACATCACTGCCTTCGCCCCCTAGGAATCCGGAGTTGCTCCCTTTAACCCTCTGAGTGCCGGCCAACCAAGAAGAAAAGCTCTTTGCAGAGGAATTGGGAGGGGGGAGGAGGGAGAGTGAAGTGGGCGGAGTCAGCCCTAATTTTAACTAGTGGAACTGAGTTCCCCTGCGTTCCCCCTGCATGACATCACTGCTCCCTAGGCAAGTTGAACCAAAAATACAGGGCTGCCATTAAAAAAGTCTCGGCCCCAATTGACTCCAGCCACGTTCCACATAATATTGGATCCACCAAGCAGGGTCTCTCTGTGGCCAATTTTGAAGGCTTGGCAGCTTCCTAAGAGGGGATGATCGTTCAGATAATCTGGTTCCAGGCTGCTCTCCAAAGTCATTCAAACTTTGAGCTGCACCACACGCTATGCATGTGGTTTTTACACAGAAGGAACTCAAGTAGGAATGGATGTGCACATGTGCGAGAATGATACACGTGGTCTATGTGGTCCGTGATCCATTGTCTATGCCAGGGGTCTCCAGACTTTTCAGTACAAGGGCCACATCATATACGTTACAGATTTTCGCAGGTTAAAAAAAAATCAGTTCTATACATGAATGAATGAAATTTTAATGAATGAATACGTTTTACTTGGATCTTTTTTGTGTAATCAGAACGATGCGATTCAGAACAAAAGAGAAATGTGAGATTTATAAAGAAACAACGCCACGCTTAAACCGGGGAATGATATATAATGAGTAAAAATGTCAATTATTTCAAGCTGCTGCGGGCCAGATAAAATCTTGTGGCTGGCTGGATGTGGCCCCTGGGACATAGTTTGGAGACCCCTGGTCTATAGCAGTGCTCCTCAACCTTTTTCATGCCCCAACCCCAATAAGGAAGTAAGGGTGCAATCCTAACCAACTTTCAAGCACTGGGGTAAGGGCAATGCAGCTCCAAAGTAAGGGAACAAACATTCCCTTACCTTGAGGAGACCTCCGTGACTGTCCCCCAACTGCAGGATGCAGCACATGCCCCATTGGTTGTAGTGGGAATTGCGGAAGATCCTCCTGAGGAGACAGATTATGGTGTCAACAGTGACTCTTGGTTCAGGCAAGCATAGGGTTAACACCAGGGAAGTAGCCGTGGCTCGGCTGCAGAGCTGCAGCCACTTAGGAGCCTATAGTGGGATATAAGGAGCATCTGGAGGAAGGAGAAGCTGTGGGTGGTAGTGGTGGAAGGGAAGGAGGCCTGCAAACATGGGGCAGGCTTACTGGCTTGACAAACCGACCAATGGACTGGCTTGGTGATCTGACATACTGACGGATTCACTGGCTAACTGATGGACAGGCAAGTCGGTGGGTGACTGAGTACTGGAAGGAGAACTGCTGTTTACTGGAGAGCAACTGCTCAGGAGGAGGGGACCTGCAGCCGTCAAGCAAGCCACTGGGGTGGGCTACCTCCCTGTTAGTGCTGGGGTCCAGCAGCCCATACACCCTACCAGGGCTAGCTGTATCTGGGTCAGGGGAGCTAATTAGCTTAAGCAGGCACAGCCTTTAGGGGGGAAGGTGTGGAGCAGGGGCTTTGGCAAGACATTGGTACAGCTGTGTCAGTGCTGGAACGTGGGTTAGGATTGTGCCCTAAGTAAGTGGCTGGGGACCCCACTACTGATCTTGCCCCCCTGGATCAGATCTGCCCACCCTGTTTCCTTCTACCTTTTGTGTCTTCACAACAACCCTGCGAGGTAGCAGCCTGAGCAGGGCTGGCTTTAGGAGTGGCACTGCGCGATGACACAACTGCAGCCTTCCAGCACACATACTAACACATCGCACCTGCAAACATCAGGGCCCACTGCTCAGTGGCAGAGCTTTGCATTCAGGAGATGTCTGGTTGAGGGCGCAATCCTAAAACCGGGCAGAAATAGGCAGGCCGACATGCTTGGCCCGTTTCCAGCCCGGGGCTTGGAGCTGCTGCTGTGCTGCTTCCCTTCCTCCGGGTAGCCCACAGCAGGCCGAATGGGGCTACTCAGAGCTGCCCTGCTGAAATCAGCGGCGCAACTTCAAGCGGCCAAACTGGGGCCAGCATTTGCCAATGAGTTTCTGTACAAGGGCTTATTTCTGGCCATCGGCTTAGTGATGTCATTTTCAGCCCCCAGCAGGCACCTGAGTGCTAACTTCAGCCGTCTTCATGAGCTGAGTTGGACATCCCCGGACTAGATGGAGTACAGCTCTTCTCATTCATTCCTTGCTTGCTAAAGTGCCCCCAAGAATGTTGGGCATTTTCTTCGGCCAAGTGCAATGTATTGCACCTCAAAAAGGACATAGTGGAGCTGGAAAAGGTGCAGAAGAGAGCGACGAAAATGATTACGGGGCTGGGGCACCTCCCTTATGAAGAAAGACTGCAGCGTTTGGGGCTCTTCAGCCTGGAAAAAAGGTGCCTGAGGGGGGACATGATCGAGACATATAAAATTATGCACGGAAGGGACAGAGTCAATAGAGGGATGTTCTTTTCCCTCTTGCAAAGCACCAGAACCAGGAGGCATCTGCTAAAACTGAGGGTTGGGAGAGTTAAAACAGATAAAAGAAAGTACTTTTTAACCCAGCGGGTGGTTAGTCTGTGGAACTCTCTGCCACAGGAGGTGGTGATGGCATCTGGCCTAGATGCCTTCAAGAGGGGATTGGATGGATTTCTGGAAGAAAAGTCCATCGTGGGCTATAGGTAATGATGGATTGTGCAACCTCCTTACATTAGTAGTAGGCTACTCCAGAGTACCGGGTGCAAGGGAGTGGCGACGGGGTCCAGGCATCTCTCATGCCTCCCTGGGGCACCTGGTGGGCCGCTGTGAGATACAGGAAGCTGGACTAGATGGGCCTTTGGCCTGATCCAGCAGGGCTCTTCTTATGTTCTTAAGTTCTTATTGCTATCAGCCCTGCTGTATGGAAGATTCAGCAAGACCCCCTACAGTGAACGTTACTGCAGTTGTGAGTCAGTTAAGTCTCTCTCGCAGATGGTCTTAAATTGCCCACTCCACCAATCACTACGAAATCAACACCTATCTCCTTTTCTGAGCGGATGGGCATATTGCCATATGGCCAGAAAATTTAGCCGAGAGGGTTAATGCCTCCGTTTGCCCGAAGATAACAGCTGAAGATCGTGAGCTTGAGACTACTGGAAGTCTCTGTGAGGGCAGACCTTGCAAACTGCGTCTGATTAGAAGCTGAGTTCCAGCTGCCTCGTGGGAGGAGGAGTGTGCTGAAGTCAGCTGCGTCTCTGGTGGGAGCAGGGAAGCCTCTTATCAGCCAGCAGAAGACAGATGGGTGGCTAAGAAAGAAGGCTAAATCCAGAAAGAAAGATCTGTATGAGTGTTGTTCTTGAAAGATAGAACATTTCTGTAAATTGTAAAAACCTTCGGGTTTGTGAATAAAAGTCTGCCTATGTAAACCCCCTTGAGTTACAGTCATTAGAGAAATCTAATGATCTCAAGAAAGGCGGTATATAAATACATGTATTATTATTATTATTATTATTATTATTATTATTATTATTATTATTATT
>JAJKFI010000156.1:1344489-1358535 GCA_029204185.1 Lerista edwardsae | reverse complement strand
TTATTATTATTATTATTATTATTATTATTATTATTATTATTATTATTGCCTCAGCCGGAGGCATTTATTGTCATCATTATCACCGAGGCTATGGGGTCCTTCTTAAAACATGAGACATCGTGGCGGCCAGAAAGAGGGGCTTCTCGGTGGTGGCCCCCCGACTTTGGAACACCCTCTGCGTAGAATTAAGACCTGCTCCCTCATTGGCAACATTCCGGAGGGGGTTGAAGACCTTTTTATTTCAACAAGCTTTTATATGTTGACAGGCAGACTGGTATTTTTTTACATTTTTCAATCCACAGGGCTTGTTTAAATTTTAACTGTTTTTAATATTGTTTTTAATATTTTTTTAATTGTATATAGTGTGGCTTGTATAGCCTTTTAATTGTTTGTAAGCCGCCTTGTGTGCCTTCGGGCAGAAAGGCAGGGTAGAAATCAAATTAATAATAATAATAAATTGTTGTCTCTCTTAGGGTAGCACCAGGGAGCTCAACTGTCATTCCAACTATTTTACTGTTGGATAGTATGTTCTTGCTTTTACGTTTCTTTGCTTGTTTGTTTGTCTATTTGTTAGTTTGTGTGAATTTTTAGTTGTGTGATTATGCCAATAAGGGTGTCCAATTCTTCTTGTCCCTTGCTATTCCTCCACCGAAGTCAGGGCTCCACCTCCTTCTCAGCGACCCTGTGAGATAGGCCAGTCATAAAGCCCAGCGATGGGATCTACAAACGACTTGGGGGAATGGAGGGCGGGACTTAGGCGGGACTACCGTTTGATTGGCAGCCCGTCCGTGCACTTCCGCTTTCGTTCTGCTCGCCCCGCGGCCGTCCCTGGCCTTGGAGGGGGCACCTGCTTGCCTGGAGGGAAAGGGTGGGGGCCACCCGTGTCCCCCCCCAGGCGAGCAGGCACCCCCTTTGAGGCCAGGGATGGCCGCGGGGCGAGCGGAACGAAAGCGGAAGTGCACGGACGGGCTGCCAATCAAACGGTAGTCCCGCCTAAGTCCCGCCCTCCGTTCCCCCAGGTCGTTTGTAGATCCCATTGCTGATAAAGACTCATCCTAACCTAAGGTTACTCGGTGATAAGCCTTGTGGCTGAGGCAGGGGCGGGGATTTGAACTCTCCTCATCTGAATGCAACGTTCTAACCCAGCGATCTTCAACCAGTCTACTGCAGCACATCGGTGTGCCGTGAATGGACCTTAGATGTTCTGCGGGAGTTTAGGGGAGGATAATTTATTAGTAGCCCCACTGGTGTTCCAAATCCTCTGCCGGCAGCATGGTGTGTCTTGTCAATTGTCAAAAAAACCCAGTGGTGTGCCCTGAAAATGTTAGCACATTGTCAACGCGCAGTGAGATGAAAAAGGTTGAAAAATCACAGCTCTAACCACTATGCCCCATCAGTGTGGTTTCCATTTTCCCTCAGGCTCATCAGAGATCACACAAGAATGTAGTGTCACACAAGAATGTAGACCATGAAAAGGGTGCAATCTAGTGGCCAAGAGACTGAGGGTGCAATCCTAACCTGGGGTTAGGCTGGCACAAGTCCCTTTTGGCCGCCTAGGACTGTCACAAACGCACTGTAAAAGGGTCTCTCTAACTCAGAGAATGGTACAAACATTTGTGAAACTCCTAAGCTGCCACAAGGCACTTGTGCCAGCCTAACTCCAGGTTGTGTCTTGAGGGCCTGGTCCTATAAGAGCCTAAGAAGAGCCCCGCTGGATCAGGGCAAAGGCCCACCTAGTCCAGCTTCCTGTATCTCACAGCGGCCCACCAGATGCCTCAGGGAGCACACAAGACAACAAGATCCTATGCAGCCCAGCACTGGTGATAAGCCCTGACTGCCGGCGTTGCAAAAATGCCGTAAAACACTAGCTTACCACGACCACTAGGTAAACACTAGCGTACCACTGGTTCTGGGCCTGTGCCAGTATAGGCGCTCAGCCTCTGCACCAGGAGGACCTGACACCATGCCGCATGGGAGTAAGTTTCACCGCCAGCAGCGGTGTGCTCATTCCGGGAAGGACGGACCTGGGTGGGGGAGGGGCAGAGCTGGCCCAGGCCTCCACCGCCACATCCTATCCTCTTTGTCAGGGCATGTGGCCCAACACAGAGGTTCTCACGTCTGTGCCGGCAAAATAGCTGCTGTAGACTTGAGGCCCATTGCCGGGCCAGCACCCTTACCCAGGAGGGGACAAATGTCCCCTTCTCCTGAGGAGCCTCTTATGGCTGCGGCGGCACCCACAGGACACTGAGGTGGCCACTTTGGCACAACTGCTCCTATGGGGGCCAGGCAGCTTAAGATTGGGCTGTGTTCTACAGATCAAAGCGCCCCTTGTTTGAAGCTCACTCCATGGATTTTTTTTAGCTAGATAAGGAACACCCCCCTCCTCCTCACAGCTTCAGCCATTATCCCGTCCACAATATCAGAACAGCAACATTCATCTGAAGATTTAGGCAGAAGATTTAGTCGAGAGGGTTAATGCCTCTGTTTGCCTGAAGATAAGAGCTGAAGATAGCCAGTTTCGGACAGCCGGAAGTCTCTGTGAGGGCAGACCTCTTAATTGCAACTGATTAACAGCTGAGCTGTCTCCGGCTGCCTTGTGTGAGGGGGAGTTGTGCCTAAGCTCAGCCGCTTCTCTGGTGGGAGCAGGGAAGCTGTTTATCAGCCAGCAAGAAGACAAACGGGTGGCCAGAAAGAAGGACTAAATCCAGAAAGATCCATCTGTATGTGTGCAGTTCTTGGAAGATAGAACATTTCTGTAAAAATTGTAAAAACCTTCGGGTTTACGAATAAAGTTTGCCTATGTAAACCACCTTGAGTTATAGTCATTAGAGAAATCTGGTGACCTAAGAAAGGCGGTATATAAATCCAAGTATTATTATTATCATCATCATCTTACAGGGCTGGTATAAGGAAGTCAAAATACATGCAGTGCACTTCGAATACTCGGGAGTGCTATGCAATTATGTTATAAGGAAGCGTGCGAGAAGAGCCACAGAAGAACCGAGAGGCTGTGTCAGTGATAGCACAACACCAGTGTGGTTCCCACGTGAGCCCACTCCTCCCACACAGTTTGTACATTGCCAGAGGGCAGCAGGAGCCACAGTCCTTGCCACACCAGAACAAGCCTTTGGCTTGTGTCTGGCCTTGCAGTTACGCCAGCGGAGCAACATTCCTGGCTGATTTTTGCTGCAACACCGCAACTTGCAATCGTGTATTGATGATGCAAGAAGGCTTTGTGTCTGGGCAGGATCGCCTTCTTGCCTTTCACGGTGGGATAAGAACATAAGAAAAGCCTTGCTGAATCAGGGCAAGGGCCCATCTAGTTCAGCTTCCCGCATCTCACAGCGGCGTACCAGATGCCTCAGGGAGCACATGAGACAACTAGATACCTGCATCCTGTTGCCACTCCCCTGCAGCTGGCATTCTGAGGTAAATTCTGAGGTAAACACACTGGGGGCCAGTCAAGAGTCTCCGCAGCATTTCTCTTTGGCAGCCACCAGAACTCCACTTCAGACCTGTACTCATAGGAACTGCCCCACTGAATCAGGCCAAAGGCCCACCTAGTCCAGCTTCCTGTCTCTCACAATGGCCCACCAGATGCCTCAGGGAGCACGCAAGACAACCAGATACTTGTATCTCGCTGCCACTCCCCTGCATCTGGCATTCTGAGGTAGCCTATTACCCTTACACCACCCCCAAGATAGACACTTTATTAACTTTATTGGGGATTAACTTTATTAAACACAAGTGTAAATCATGAAACCTAGTGAACATCCGTCCCTCCCTCCCCAGTCTGGAGGATCAGAAGATCACCCATGTGGCTGGCACAGGAAACAGGAGCTGCTCAAGAACTCCTGGTGTCGGAGGCTGTCCCCTTGCCTGGCCTTTGCTCCTCCTGCTCCCTGGATTGGATGAAGAGGAAGCGGAAAGGACAGAAAAGCAGCAGGCTAGACTGTCCAAGACCTCCGCACTTCCTTTTCCGATCCACAGCGTGGGAAGAGCAGCCAGAAGTGGGCACCCATCCCTCCCAACCAATTGCCTGCCTGATAGAAAGGGCAGCTCTGGAAATAATCACCATCAGCAACCTAATAAGCCTATTGCTATTCCCAACTCTGCCACTCCGGTACACTATATGACTTCACGCAGAGCTTGGATGATTATACTAATTACAATGAGGCAATCGTAAAGCCATGGGTGTAATTTGCTTGCTGTTAGTTAATGGCAGGCACGCCAGAGTATGAATAGAACATGACAAGATGCATTCCAAGCTTTCCCCAGAGAGGACGGCCAGGCACTCCTGCTTTAGATGCTATTGAGCACTGAGACACAGCAATCACATTCTCCTTGCCACAGGAGGTGGTGATGGCATCTGGCCTAGGTGCCTTTAAAATGGGATTGGACAGATTTCTGGAAGAAAAGTCCATCACAGGCTACAGGCCATGATGGGTGGTGCAACCTCCGTAGGCTACTTCAGAACATAAGAAGAACCCATTGGATCAGGCCAAAGGCCCATCTAGTCCAGCTTCCTGCATCTCGCAGCAGCCCACCAGATGCCTCAGGAAATACACAAGACAACTAGATATGCGCATCTTGTTGCCACTCCCCTGCATCTGGCACTCCGAGGTAGCCTAACTCTAAAGTAAGAAGCACTAACCATCATGGCCTGTAGCCTGCGATGGACCTCCAGAAATCTGTCCAGTCCCCTTTTAAAGGCATCTAGACCAGATGCCAACACCACCTCCTGTGGCAAGGAGTTCCACAGCTTAATTACCCACTGAGTAAAAAAGTATTTCCTTTTTATCTGTTCTCACTCTCCCAACACTCCATTTTAGTGGATGTCCCCTGGTTCTGGTATTGTGAGAGAGGGAAAAGAACCTGCCTATATCCACTTTGCCAGATGCAGAATGCCACATGCAGGGGAGAGGCATCCCTGAGGCATCTAGTGGGTGGGCCACTGTGAGATACAGGAAGCTGGACTAGATGGGCCTAGGCCTGATCCGATGGGGTTGTGCCTGAGTACATGTCTGAAGAGGAGCGTCTGGTTCTGGTGGCTGTCAGCGAAATGCTATGGAGAATCTTGACAGGCCACCAGTGTGTTTATCTCAAAATTTACCTCAGAATGCCAGATGCAGGGGAGGGGCAACGAGACGCAGGTATCTTGCTGTCTTGGGTGCTCTCTGAGTTATCTGGTTGGCCACTGTGAGGTGCTTTAACTGCTATCCTCATTGGGCAGGTATATGTCAACATATAAGTAGAAAGGAGGTTAAACCTTAGACTTAAATGGCCACAGACTACAAGAGGTAAAGTTTTAATGGTAAAACTTAATGCATACAAGACAAGCACAATGAGTCCTTGGAAGAGCATTAATTGGCAGTAAGAAACTAGGAAGGTTGTGTTTCAGATACTTTACAGCCAGGACAAGCTCAAGCTTCCGAACCACCAATACAAGGCAGTTTGTCAGATGCTGCTTCTTGCCCCTTATCGCCGGTGATGCACTTGGCTCTGCTCTTCCCATGTGGGGAGAGATATTGCAGGATAGAGTTTCTCAAATTGTGGAGTGGGCCCACTAAATGGGCCACAAAAGCCATTTTCAGGCGGGTCCCCATTCACTTGAAAGTGCATTTCATTTTTAATGTATTAGACTTGATGCTAACATGCAATGTGACTGTATTTGGGGAAATATTATAGATCTGTACTTTTAACTATCACCCTGCCAACAAAGGTTCACATAGTCAAAGCTGTGGTTTCCCCAGTAGCAGTGTATGGCTGTGAGAGCTGGACCATAAGAAAGGCAGAGCGCCGAAGAAGAGATGCTTTTGAATTATGGTGTTGGAGAAGACTCTTGAGAGTCCCCTGGACTGCAAGGAGATCCAATCAGTCAATCCTCCAGGAAGCCAAGCCTGATTGCTCCCTGGAAGGACAAATGCTGAAGCTGAAGCTCAAATCCTTTGGCCACCTCATGAGAAGAGAAAACTCTTTAGAAAAGACCCTCATGCTGGGAAAGATGGAAGGCCAAAGGAGAAGGGGGCGGCAGAGGATGAGATGGTTAGACAGTGTCACCAAAGCGATGAACATGAAATTGGGCGAACTCCGGAAGCTAGTGGAGGACAGGGAGGCCTAGCATGCTGTGGTCCAGGGGGTCGCAAAGAGTCGGACACGACTTAGCGACTGAACAACAACAACAACTTTTAACAGGATGCTATGTATATGCTTTTAACTATGATAGCCAATGGGACTTACACCCGGGTAATTGTGGATAGGATTGCAGCCTTTGGGATGTTTGGGGAATTAAATAACACAGATCAGCAACTGCTTGGGAGGATTGTGAGGGTTCTTTAAATTTATATAATAAGTATAAATTTAAATGTGTACTTATTGTAAACCTTCAAGGGCACAATCCTAGCCAAGTTTCCAGCTGTGCCAATGGGGCATGTGCTGCATTCTGCAGTTGAGGGTAGTCATGGAGGTCTCCTCAAGGTAAAGGAATGTTTGTTTCCTTACCTCCGAGCTGCATTGCCCTTACTCTGGCGCTGGAAAGTTGGATAAGATTGCACTCTAAGTTGTTAATTTATTTAATGTTTTATTGGGGGGGCATTAAAAATTTTTCCTACTTGATGATGTCACTTCTGGACATGACATCACTTTCAGTAGGTCCTGACAGATTGTCATTCTAAAAAGTGGGTCCTGATGCTAAAATGTTTGAGGACCACTGGGCTAGGGTGCCAGAGATGCCACTCTTATAAGAACATGAGCCCCACTGGATCAGGCCAAAGGCTCATCTAGTGTCTCCTGTGGCCCACCAGTTGCCTCAGGGTGCACACAGGACGATAAGACACTTGCCACTCCATTGCATCTGGCACTCTGAGGTAGCCTACTCCTAAAACCAGAAGGTTGAACACAGCAATCACAGCTTGTAACCTAGGATGGAGTTTTCTTCTAGAAATCTGTCCTATCCCCCCCTTTTTTTGTCCTATCCCCTTTTAAAGGCATCCAGACCAGGCGCCATCACCACATCCTGTGGCAAGGAGTTCCACAGTTTAATTACATGCTGGGTAAAGAAACCTTTTTCCTTTGTATTGTTCTCTTCATTCTTTATCCTCTTTTCTTTAGTCTCTTCTTTCCCCTCCCATTTTAAAAGTTTTTATTTTTTGCTTTAATCTTGAGCCTAAACAGCGATGCCGCTATGCTTGCTCCATTTTGTGAAGTTTTTGTGGGTTCTATTGGAAACATGACCCTTTTTGAAACATGACATGTTGCTTTTCTACTTTTACTAACTTCCTGCTTCATTCAACTGCTTGAATAGCTTTAAAAAAAAACCACTGAAGTGCAATTAGGACAGTGATCAAAGGAGCTTATATTCTCAACCCCTTTAAGGGAAGAGAAATATGCATCTCCAAGGTCCAAAGGCCACTCACCTTCATGGACACCGCAGCCCCAACCTGCACAGTCCTAGAATGAAAGGGAGATCTCTGTCTGTCTCCGGTTCTCACTACAGAACACCCTGGGGGGCTTTTCTGATTAGGAAGAAAGGTAACTGAGATGGGCATCCAGACAGAGGTTTTATACAATCATGCATTGGTTTGGAGAAAGGTCAGAGAGAGATTTTTGTGCCCCTCTCACAGACTCTGAGTTGGGCAGTGTAAGACTAGAACAGACAAAAGAAAACATAACCAATTGGCCTATTGCTGCTGTTGTTCAGTCGCTAAGTCGTGTCAGACTCTTTGCGACCCCCTGGACCACAGCACGCCAGGCCTCCCTGTCCTCCACCAGCTTTCGGAGTTCGCCCAATCGCATGTTCATTGCTTTGGTGACATTGTCTAACCATCTCATCCTCTGCCACCCCCTTCTCCTTTGGCCTTCCATCTTTCTCAGCATGAGGGTCTTTTCTAAAGAGTCCTCTCTTCTCATGAGGTGGCCAAAGGATTTGAGCTTCAGCTTCAGGATTTGTCCTTCCAGGGAGCCATCAGGCTTGACTTCCTGGAGGATTGACCGATTGGATCTCCTTGCAGTCCAGGGGACTCTCAAGAGTCTTCTCCAGCACCTTAATTCAAAAGCATCTATTCTTCAGCCTATACATGAGGCCAACTGGGGCAACTGCCTCAGGGAGCAGAATGGTAATGTGTTGCTACCTCTCCGTTCACCCACTAGCCTCCACACCTCCTCCTAGATTGGGAGCAGAAGAGTGTGGAGGAAGGAGGGGATTAGAGTAGCAGTTCTCAAACTGTGGGTTGGTTTGCAGCCCACAAGCAAGCAACCCCATTTTTGGTGGGTCACAAAACTGACAAGGCAGATGAGGCTATGTGCCTCAAGGATAAAAAAAGCTGCTACTTGGGAGTGGGGAGCATTGCTGCCCAGTCAGCATTATAGCCACACCCTTTGGCATTCACAAACCATGAATTTGGCATTAGTGCTCCAAACTCTCAGGGAGGAAGTCCCCTCCCAAGCAGGCAAGGAAAATGGATTAAACCCTACGGGAAGCGAAACTGAGCCACACATGCATATTTACCCATAAGTAGGGACGTGGTGGCGCAGCGAGTTAATCCGCTGTTGCTGGGCTTTCTGACTGCAAGGTTGGGAGTTCAAGACTGCATGACAGAGTGAGCTCCCGTTGCTTGTCCCAGCTCCTGCCAACCTAGCAGTTCAAAGGCACCTAAATGTGAGTAGATAAATAGGGACCACTTCGGTGGGAAGGGAACAGCGTTCCATGCGCTACGGCGTAGAGTCATACCGGCCACATGATCACGGAAGCTTGTCCTCGGACAAAGGCTGGCTCTACAGGCTTTGAAACGGAGATGAGCACTGCCCCCTACAGTTGATCACGACTAGACCATCCGGTCGTGGGGAAACCTTTACCTTTAGGGAACTGTACCTCTGCTCTTATCTAAGGCCAGGAAAGGGGGAATGCAAGGCCACCTAAATGGTCCCAATCCAATGAATGTGGAGTTTAACGAACACTCCAAAAGGTGGTCATCCCCCCATTATATAGTAAAAAGAATGAAAACAGAGGCTTGAGCTAGGTGAGTCCCAATAGAGCCATGTTATTCAAACTGTGGTTTGGGACCCACTTGGTGGGTCGTGGAAAGCTGGGAGCAGCCATCTTGGAAACTGCAGGCCTTACCCTTGCTATATTCCTTTTGTGAGTGTTATCAGTTTGAATTTTCAAGTGAGGGTTTTTAAAAAAATTTTAGTTCAGTGCTTTTACATAATATTTTGTCCTCATCTTGCTTTCTGTCAGGGATGTTTCCTGGTTGTACAATTGCTGCAGTCCAAGAATGCCCATTTGTCATTTGATTATGCGACAATGACAGCACTTCCTGTCAGCACTTGATGGTGTCACTTCCTGCCACAACATCACTTCCAGGTTAATGACATCATTTCTGGTGGGTCCCGACACGAGCGCCATTCTAAAAAGTGCGTCCTGGTCTAAAAAATTTGAATACCACTGCAATAGAGTGTCATTTTAAAGAGTAGGTCTCAAAAGTTTCAGGATGAAACGGAAAAGTTTCATCTTCAGTGTACTAGCCTGGTGTTCTGACGGTTTCAGAAATGGTGCGGAGGAAGGAGAGAGGTCATTCTTTATTGTCTCTCATAGTGCCAGACCTTGGGTCAAGGAGGTCATCAAATGAATGATGCCAACCCCTGGCATCACCAGGTAGGACAGAGGACCACATGGAGAACCTCTGGAGACCTGCTGACAGTCTGAGCTGACAATCCTGGCATAGGCAGGTCAATAGCCTGACTCAGTAGACGGCAGCTTCCAAAAATGCATAATCCACATACATCACTGTCACAAGATTGGATGGCGCCCCCCGCTGGCGCCCCCCCGCTGGCTTTAGATAAATTCCACGATGGCTAGAAAAATCCTCCACACCAGGGGTCTCCAAATCCTCGCCCGCGGCCCAAATGCCCCAAATGAGAACCTGTATCCAGTCCGTGGCAAGCCTCTGGCCCTCCTGACCTCGTTGGCATAGGCTGCACCCACCAAGCTGTGCTCTGGTTCTGTGCAGAGGGTGTTCTGAGGGCCAGGGAGACTGTGGGTTTCTGCCTTTCTTATGGCCCAGCTCTCACAGCCATACATTGCTAGTGGGAAAACCATCGCTTTGACTGTACGAACCTTTGTTGGCAGGGTGATGTCTCGGCTTTTGACTAAGTTGTCTAGGTTCGCCAGAGCTTTCCTCCCAAGAAGTAAACGTCTTTTAATTTCATGGCTGCAGTCACCATCTGCGGTGATCTTGGAGCCCAGGAAGATAAAGTCTGTCACTGCTTCCATTTCTTCCCCTTCTAATTGCCAGGAAGTGATGGGAGTGGTGGCCATGATCTTACTTTTTTGGATGTTGAGCTTCAAGCCAATTTTGGCACTTTCCTCTTTCATTTTCATCAGAAGGTTCTTGAGGTCTTCCTCACTTTCTGCCATTAGAGTGGTATCGTCTGCATATCTGAGGTTGTTGATATTTCTCCCAGCAATCTTGATTCCAGCTTGTGAATCATCCAGCCCTGCCTTCCTCATGAGGTACTCTGCATATAAGTTAAATAAGCAGGGTAACAGTATACAGCCTTGTCGTACTCCTTTTCCAATTTGAAACCAATCGGTTGTTCCATGTCCAGTTCTAATTGTTGCTTCCTGGCCCGTATACAGGTTTCTCAGAAGACAGATAAGGTGGTCTGGTACTCCCATCTCTTCAAGAACTTGCCACAGTTTGTTGTGATCCACACCATCAAAGGCTTTAGCATAGTCAATGAAGCAGAAGTAGATGTTTCTCTGGAACTCTCTTGCTTTCTCCATGATCCAGTGAATGTTGGCAATTTGATCTCTAGTTCCTCTGCCTCTTCAGAAACCACCTTGTACATCTGGTAGTTCTCAATTCACATACTGCTGAAGCCTAGCTTGTAGGATTTTGAGCATGATCTTGCTAGCATGTGAAATTAGTGCAATGGTGCAGTAGTTTGAACAATCTTTGGCATTGCCCTTCTTTGGGATTGGAATGTAAACTGATCTTTTCCAGTCTTGTGGCCACTCCAATTTGTGGTTTTCCAAATTTGCTGGCATATGGAGTGCAGCACTTTGACAGCATCATCTTTTAAGGTTTTGAGTAACTCAGCTGGAATGTTGTCACCTCCACTAGCTTTGTTGTTAGTGATGCATTCTAAAGCCCACTTGACTTCACACTCCAGGATGTCAGGTTCGAGCTCAGTGACCACACCATTGAACTAGAACCATCCCAAAGAGAAAGAAATGCAAGAAGGCAAAGTGGCTGGCTGACGAGGCTTTACAAATAGCTGAGGAAAGAAGGGAAGCAAAAAGCAAGGGAGAAAAGGAAAGATATACCCAGTTGAATGCAGATTTCCAGAGAACGGCAAGGAGATATAGGAAGGCCTTCCTAAATGAGCAATGCAAAGAAATAGAGGAAAACAATAGAATGGGAAAGACTAGAGATCTTTTCAAGAAAATTGGAGATATCAAAGGACAATTTCATGCTAAGGTAGGCACAATAAAAGACAAGAAGGGCAAGGACCTAACAAAAGCAGATGAGATTAAGAAGAGGTGGCAAGAATACACAAAGGAACTATATAAGGCCAATCTAAATGTTCCTGATAACCACAATGGTGCAGTCACTGAGCTCGAACCTGACATAGCTTAATTACCTGCTGGGTACAAAAGTATTTCCTTTTATCTGTTTTAACTCTCCCATCACACCATTTCAGTGGATGCCCCCTGGTTCTGGTACCGTGAGAGAGGGAAAAGAACATCCCTCTATTGACTCTATCCCTTTTGTGCATGATTTTGTATGTCTCAATCATGTCCCCCCTCAGGCGCCTTTTTTCTAGGCTGAAGAGCCCCAAACACTGCACTCTTTCTTCATAAGGAAAGAAAGAAATTCTTCATAAGGGAAGAAAGAAATTCTTTCTTCATTACCCCAGCCCCGTAATCATTTTTGTCGCTCTCCTCTGCACCTTTTCCACTGGAAAAGGTGCAGAAGAGAGTTACAAGAATGATTAATCTGTCCTTGTCCTAACTGTTTACACTCCCAGTGAAAAGGTTTTTGCATTTCCTTGTTCGTGGACTGGACATGAGCAAACATCCGCCTTCTCTCCCCTCCCCCTCTTGTCCAAACCCTTGCAGCCAAACATGCCAATCTGTTTCCCTGGACGGCTCCTCAAGCCCCTCACTCCATGAACAAGATACGTGACTGCCACAGAGAAGGACTCTTTCAATGCCAAAAACAAACCCTGAAGAATAATTAATGGGGCATACCGTCAAATGCTCAGCCAGATGCAAAGAATTGAATGCGACACATTAACTGGGCGATCCTCTGCATATTTACCCAGCAGTTAATCTCAACATGTTAGAACGCAAGAGTTAGAACTGATAAAAGAACATACTGAGCCAGGCCATTTTTTTTTTTGCCTACCCAAAACTGGTGAGGGATGTGGTCAGTAAGTTTCATGATCACTTGTGCTTAATAAAGTTAAAATCCAACCACAGTCCGGTGTCTCCCTTAGGGGTGGTGTGAGGGTAACAGGCTACCTCGGAGTGCCAGGTACAAGAGAGTGGCAACAGAACATAGGTATATTATTGTCTTGTGTGCTCCCTTAAGCATCTGGTGGGCCACTGTGAGATACAGGAAGCTGGGATAGATGGGCCTTTGGCCTGATCCAGTGGCGCTGTTCCTATGAGTGCATGTCTGAAGAGGAGTGTCTGGTTCTGGTGACTGTCAAAGAGAAATGCTGTGGAGAATCTTGACTGGCCACCAGTGTGTTTACCTCAGAACTTACCTCAGAGTGCCAGATACAGGGGAGTGGCAACATGATGCAAGTATCTGTGTGCTCCCTGAGGCATCTGGTGGGCCACTGTGAGATACAGGAAGCTGGACCAGATGGGCTTTTGGCCTGATCTAGCATGGTTCTTCGTGTGTGCTCCATATGCCTTACTAAGAACATTCGGGATAGCAGCCTAAGAGCACAATCCAAAGGTAAAGGTTTCCCCACGATCGAATGGTCTAATCACGACTGACTGTAGGGGGTGGTGCTCATCTGCGTTTCGAAGCCAAAGAGCAGGTGTTTGTCCTAAGACAAGCTTCTGTGGTCATGTGGCCGGCATGACTATACGCCAAGGCGCACGGAACACAGTTACCTTCCCACAACTTGGCGTTAGGCTGCCACAATTAGGCCAGCAAAGTTTGGCTGGCACAAGAGCCACTGTAAAGCGCATTTGGACCACTCTCGGAGTCAGGGAGGATGGTACACATCTGTGCGCTGCCCAAGAGTGGTCCAAGCCTCGTGGGAGGAGGAGTGTGCTGAAATCAGCTGCATCTCTGGTGGCAGCAGGGAAGCCTCATCAGCCAGCAGACGACAGACGGGTGGCTAAAGAAAGAAGGCTAAATCCAGAAAGAAAGATCCGTATGAGTGTTGTTCTTGGAAGATAGAACATTCTGTAAATTGTAAAAACCTTCGGGTTTGTGAGAAAGTCTGCCTATGTAAACCGCCTTGAGTTCAATCATTAGAGAAATCTAGTGATATTAAGAAAGGCGGTGTATAAATAAATGTATTATTAAGCACACTCTACCGTGTCCCTTGTGCCGGCCAAACTTTGCTAGCCTAACTGTGCCGGCCTAACTCCAGGTTAGGATCGCACTCTGAGAGACATTAAGAAGACACCCATACACAAAACACTAAAATACGTCCTGCTAGGACTGCAGAAGTCAGCAGATGGTCCCATACCAAGTTAAAAGCCAAATTTGTTGTAGTTATTGCTTCTTGCACACCAGTTTTTGAATAATTGGCAAGGCTGACTGTGCTGTTGCTGCTGGGGCTCACCCCCCGCCAATTGCCCTATTAATAAAATAACCCTCCCCCACGCTCCCCCGACACACCTGTAGACCAATCACAGCACACAATGTGCCATGGCACGCTGGTTGAAAACCACTTCCATACAGAGTAACATGAGCTAAAGATGGGTTTGCACCCCATACAGTTCCAAGTCTAAATTACACACATACGCATGGGCGAGATGGATGCAAACATTTGTTATTAACTATTCCTCCCTTG
>JAJKFI010000156.1:1247498-1343475 GCA_029204185.1 Lerista edwardsae | reverse complement strand
CCCACCAGATGCCTCAGGGAGCACACAAGGCAACCAGACACTTGTATCTTGCTGCCACTCCCCTGCATCTGGCATTCTAAAGTAGCCTATTACCTTTGCACCACCCCATCCTTGCTTTTTCTCTTTCCGTTTAGTTGCTGGGGAGGGTTTTCAGACACTAGGTGAATGGGGGGGAGGGGGGAGGCAGGCGGGAGGGTAGCATCAGAGTAGCAAAACTCACCCCCTATTCATTCAGTACCTCCTTTCAAGTGCCTAAAAGGGGTTATCACAGCCGATTCTTAACTGCATTTCTATCATGCCAACCAAAGACTCCTGCTTAATCCAAAAGCCTTTAAGTTTTCAAGAATTGACGGTGTACAACACCTTTTCCAGAGAGGGCTCTGGGTACCCACTGAATAAAAAAGTATTTCCTTTTATATTTTTTCCAACTCTCCCGACACTCAATTTTACTGGATGTTTCCTGGACATCCAGGGGACAACTTCCAATTTTAATGGAAGTCCATTAAGAAGCCTCCAGTAGAGGCTTTGGCATGTCAATTTCCCTGCATGGAAAAATTGTCTCAATCTTCTTCTTGGAATAATGGAGGAGGAATGACCTGCCCCAGCACAATGCATGTTGGGTAATTTGGACATGTACTCCTTACACATAGCCCAACGCAGTTCTCAGATGGCTTGTAGATCTAGCTGGCTACCCCCACCTCTAAAGGTTAAGTTACAGCATACTAAAACTATAGGACATTTTGAAATTATATCAAGAGCCAAGGTTTCTAGGGGAAATGGTGGTGCAGCGGGTTAAACTGCTGCTGCTGGGCTTTCCGACCGGAAGGTTGGGAGTTCAAGACTGTGAGACGGAGTGAGCTCCCGTTGCTTGTCCCAGCTCCTGCCAACCTAGCAGTTCGAAAGCACCTAAATGCAAGTAGATAAATAGGGACCACTTCGGTGGGAAGGGAACGGTGTTCCCTGCGTTACGGCATAGAGTCATGCCGGCCACATGACCACGGAAGCTTGTCCTTGGACAAAACACCGGCTCTACAGGCTTTGAAATGGAGATGAGCCCTACAGTCGATCACGACTAGACCATTCGGTCGTGGGGAAACCTTTACCTTTAAGATTTCTATATCAGGGATCGCTAAACTATGGCCCAGGGGCGAATCTATTTGAAAGGGCGCCCATGGCGCCCAATGAAAATGCGCCCCTAGGGGCACGCAACATCATGATGTCACACCATGACGTCATGACATAGTGCCCCGCCCCTTCTAAGAGGCGCGTTCTGTTCGCTGCCGCCGGCCCATTAAGGCCAGCGGCAGCGAACAAAACGCGGCGGGGGCGCCGTGTTCTGTTCGCTGCCGTTGGCCTTAAAGGGCCGGCGGCAGCAAACAGAACGCAGCGCCCCAGCTGCATTCTATTCGCTCGTGCTGGCTCTTTAAGGCTGGCATGAGCGAACAGAACGCGGCTGGGGCGCCGCGTTCTGTTCACTGCGGAGCAAACAGAACACAGCGCCCCGGCGGCATTCTTTCTGTTCATTCGTGCTGGCCTTAAAGGGCCGGCAGGAGCAAACAGAACGCGGCGCCCCCCAGCGCCCCGCCCCCCTTGAGAAGCGGGACGGGGCGCCGGGTGGCAGCACGTTCTCCTCGTTCCGGCTGGCTCTTTAAGGCCAGCCGGAGCGAGGAGAATGCGGCGCAGGGAGCGGGCGGGCCGTGGGCGCCATTTTGGGGGCGGGCGCCATGCGAACAGCGCCCCCTGAAAGATGGCGCCCATGGCTCGTGCCACCCCCTGCCACACCCTAGTTACGCCCCTGCTATGGCCCGAGGGCCAAATTCAGCCTGCCAAAAGCTTTTATCTGGCCCACAGCAACACAAAATATTTGACATTTATACTCATTATATGGCATTTCTCAGTTTAAGCATGGCATTGTTCCTCTGTAAATGTCACCTTTCTCTTTTATTCTGAATCATATCATGCTGGTTACAAAAAAGATCCATGTAAAGGTTATTCATTCATTTAAATTTCATTCATAAAAAAAAAAATTTTGGCCCACAAAAATGTGTAAAATACATGGCATGGCCCTCATACTGAAGCATTTGGGCACCTTTGTTCCTTTTAGACAATATCTTAAAAGCACCTACGGAGGGTTATGACTGTGTAAACCACCTTGAATAAGTCTATGAGAATCTGATGAGAAAGGCGGAATATAAATACTGGAATGAATGACTAAATAAGTAAATAGCAGGCTGCTTCACTCTTCAAACCCTGGTTGAAATAAGAACATTTCAGACAAATTTTCAGCCTTGTCCCTTCTTCCAACTAATCTGACCTCCAAAACCAAAGCAAGTTGCTCTTTTGGTGATCTGGTGGAAAAAGTATAATAAGGAAGGAGGTACTTCCCCAGATAAAAGCCTGGATACAAGCTTTTAAACCCTACACTTTGAACTGTTTTCAGAAGAACTGGGAGCCCATGAAGCTGTTTTAGTAATTTTTCCCCTGTGGCACCACAGGGTTATTTTGTGAATTCTCCATCTTCTTTGTCTGGTTTCCCCAGGAGTAAGAAGAGTGCAATCCTAACCTGGAGTTAGGCACAGTTAGGCTAGCAAAGTTTGGCTGGCACATGGGACACCGTAAAGTATGTTTGGGCCACTCTCGGAGTTAAGGAGGCCAGCACACAGACGTGCACCATCCTCCTCGACTCCATGAGTGGTCCAGACATAATTTACGGTGGCCCTTGTGCCAGCCAAACTTTGGTGGCCTAACTGTGCCGGCCGAACTCCAAGTTAGGATTGTGCTCTAAGTCTGTGATAGCCCATTTGCAGAGTTTTGAATGCCCAATCGACTGAGATCCTAGCCCATCTGACAAGGTCAGAGGGCACAGGTGTGTACTCAGGTGGACATAAGACATCCAACAGGACAATGACCTCATCAAAGCTAGTCACCCAACTCTCAGGTTCAGAGATGTGATGGACTCCTCAAGGACTGATCATCTTACTAAGCAATTCCCAAAACGTACAAGTTAAATACGAGACTCTTCTAGTCTCTGTGTTATTTCTGGCAATGAGAGATGGTGGGTGACCAGAGTGAGCTACAAGTTCAAGGAAGACCCCAGTTCAAATCTTGCCCGCATCAGCCACTTACTCGGCAAGCTCAAGCAAGCTGCTCCCTCAGCCTCAGCTGCCCCTCTGCAAGATTCACCCCCTTTACAGGCAAGGCTGGCATCCACAAGGGCAGCTGCTGATGGCTCAGCACCAAGGACTCCACTGCTGGTGCCAAGGGAAAGATTGGGCCCATTCATTTGGCAATGTGATGGCCCACTCAAACCTGGAGCTTGGCCCTGCCCACATAATGCTGCAAGAATTACAGGAGAACACATGGGAAGCGCTAGACAGCAAGTTTGTGTCCACAAGTTACTTTTGTGAGTTGAGCTCTCTCTGCCACCAAAACCTGCAG
Source organism: Lerista edwardsae (assembly GCA_029204185.1). Lineage (NCBI taxonomy): Eukaryota > Metazoa > Chordata > Lepidosauria > Squamata > Scincidae > Lerista > Lerista edwardsae. The sequence continues at coordinate 1,340,037 of JAJKFI010000156.1, read as the reverse complement.
GCCAGAATGAGCTAACCAGAGTATTTTAAAACATCTTTACATAAGAATTCCCAAACAGCTTCACTCACAAGGCGGTTTCACTATGTTCAATAAGGTTCAACTCAGTAAGGAAAGTGTATATAGAAGTTTGTCTTTTGCTGCAGTTTAAGAAACCTTTTTAGAGGCTTGTTGTTGTTCAGTCGCTAAGTCATGTTTGACTCTTCCCGACCCCCTGGACCACAGCACGCCAGGCCTCCCTGTCCTCCACTAGCTTCCGGAGTTCGCCCAATTTCATGTTCACTGCTTCGGTGACACTCTCTAACCATCTCATCCTCTGCCGCCCCCTTCTCCTTTGGCCTTCAATCTTTCCCAGCATGAGGGTCTTTTCTAAAGAGTCCTCTCTTCTCATGAGGTGGCCAAAGTACTTGAGCTTCAGCTTCAGGATTTGTCCTTCCAGGGAGCAACCAGGCTTGACTTCCTGGAGGATTGAACGATTAGATCTCCTTGCAGTCCAGGGGACTCTCAAGAGTCTTCTCCAACACCATAATTCAAAAGCATCTATTCTTCGGCGCTCTGCCTTTCTTATGGTCCAGCTCTCACAGACATACATGACTACTGGGAAAACCACAGCTTTGACTATGAGAGCCTTTGTTGGCAGGGTGATGTCTCAGCTTTTTATTAAGTTGTCTAGGTTCGCCATAGCTTTCCTCCCAAGAAGTAAACGTCTTTTAATTTCAGGGCTGCAGTCACCATCTGCGGTGATTTTGGAGCTCAGGAAAATAAACTCTGTCACTGCTTCCATTTCTTCCCCTTCTATTTGCCAGGAAGTGATGGGAGTGGTGGCCATGATCTTAGTTTTTTTAATGTTGAGCTTCAAGCCAATTTTGGCACTTTCCTCTTTCACCTTCATCAGAAGGTTCTTGAGGTCTTCCTCACTTTCTGCCATTAGAGTGGTATCGTCTGCACATCTGAGGTTGTTGATATTTCTCCCAGCAATTTTGACTCCAGCTTGTGAATCATCCAGCCCAGCCTTTCTCATAATGTATTTTAGAGGCTACTACCTGATTTATAAATGCCAAGCAAGGAGTGTGGCTATAATGGTGATTGGGCAGCAGTACTTCCTCCCCACCACCACCAAAAAAAACCCTGCAGCTTGTTTAACCCTTGATGCACATACCCTAATCGGTCCTGTCAGTTTTGCAACACACCAAAAACAGAGGCCCAACCCACCAGTGAGCTCCAGATCCACAGTTTGGGAACTGTACAGTATACTGCTGTACAGAACACTGCTGTATAGTATTCAAGTTAGATTTTGCACTACCCTCTTATGCTTATTTCCCACTGAAGAGCTAAGTCCATAACTCAAACATGTTTCCCTTCTCCTTTGTGTCAAGTTTTAGAGAATGTATGCTCCTTGGGGCAGAGACCCACCATCTGTTATGCACAAAATGGCACAATTAATGGCAGGCTTATGATCGTGCAAAGGGGGGGAGGATCCCTGCTTGTAACTCCCTCTTCCCCCCCCCCAAAAAAAAATTCTTCCTAGTTACACAAGCGAAAAATCATTGCCTCCCAAATGACCTCCCCATTCCACGGAACTAGGATGTCTAACCATGTCTCCACCACTTGAACCCACAAACTTTCCCACCAACTCCTCTCACCTCAAACGGCGTTTCCTGTTCTAAGGTTCCCCCCATCTTCTTCCCACCCAGACCCTCACCCCAAAAATAGCCAGATTCCTCCAAATCTGAAGTCTTTCCAAAAACCACTGAACTCCCAACCACGGAACTCGGCAACAGTCACCCTCGACGTCCTCTCCCGTCCAGATCTAACCACATTTCCCCCCTCTTTCCTCTAAATCTCCAGATCGCAGAATATGGAGGGGAGAAGGGACAATGGAATCGATTCCTGAAGGTCTCCGAAGAGCACACTTCAGGTTAAGTTCCACTTCCTGGGGGTTTCGGGCACCCAGCTGGGGGAGGGCTCCCCACTGCCCCCTCGCCCCAGATCCTCCCCCCCCCCGGAAACTCGCTGAGCAAAGCCTGTTGCAGATCGAGGACTCACCGTAGAGGCTGGAGGCGGTGGAAGAAGAGGAGGCTTCGGGTACCCCCTTTTTCTCTTTAGCCCCCATGGTGTGACGGGAGTGGGGTGGGAGAGGGAGGCGACACAGCCCTGCGCCCAGGACCAGGGAGGGAGAAGAAGTCGAATTGTTTCAGGGATTCTGGCGGTGGAACCTGTTGCTTAGCAGTTGCCTCCCCCCCGCCTGCCTTGACATCACCGCCGCCCTGCCTTGGGCAGAGCCACACACCTGCTGGCTCCACTCACCTGCCTCTCCGGCCGGCCACGCCCCCTGCCCGCCCAGCCGAGCCCCGGCCACGCCCCTCGCACCTGCCCGTTCACCCGCTCCGCGCTGCCCCGCCGCCGGCTCAACAGTCGCGATCCGGCTCGCGCGGAGACCGCACCACGCCCCCGAGCTGCTCCCTCGATCCAAGCGCAGTACAGGGCGAGCTCTGTACTGCCCCCTAGCCGGCTTCAATCAGGAGCCAGAGCCTTGGAGGGGGGGAGGTTGCCAACTGTTGGTTTCCGGTAGCGCTCCTGCCACTTTAACACAAGCATGAATGAGGCTCTATCAAGACCCCAGTTTGCTGGTATCTCGTCTGAACACGCTGAACGCTTTGTTACCCTTTATAACTAGGGTTACCAGATGCAAACTGGGGCAGGGTGCCTAGACCTTTAACCCTGGTACAGCCGAGGGAATTTAGGCAGGTGCAACTCAACCTGACAGGGTTTCAAAAGCTGCACCTGCCCAAATTCCCTCTTCTATTCAAGAGTTAAAAATATAGGCACTCTGTCCCAGTTTGAATCTGGTGACCCTATTTATAACCAGTTGTGTAACAAAGTTACTCTGGCTGCAATCTGATCTACACTTACCTTGTTTTATGTACACTTACCTGGGGGTAAGCCCCACTGCTATAATGGGACTTACTTCAGAGTAGACATGCCAAGGGTTGGACTCATGCAAGACAGGCCCCTGCCCCAAGGAGCTCACAATCTAAAACAGACTGTGCAGAAGGCAAACAGAGAGGGGGAGAATAGCCTGGCTGCTACTTCTCCAGCCTTACAGTAATGGTAACGTTTTCCCTTCTGAGCAACTTTTAAAGAGATGGGCAGGTGATGATGGTGGCAGCAGTGGCATAGCTAAGGCATCTGCTCCCAAGGCCAAGAAGATTTTGTAGCCCCCACCCCAATGAAAAATCAGATTTATTAAGTAAATAAATCATAGAATTGGAAGGGACCTACAAGGTCATCTAGTCCAACCCCCTGCCTGTAGCAGGAAATTCTCCTAGAGCATCTCCAGCAGGTGCCTGTCAAGCCTCTGCTTGAAAGTCTCTAGTGAGGGAGAATCCGCCACCTCCCTTGGCAGACTATTCCACTGTCAAACTGCCCTTATCGTCCAGAAATTATTCCTGATGTCCAGCCAGAATCTCCTCTATTGCATTTTGTACCCATTGGACCTAGTTCTACTGTCAAAGGCAGATGAGAACAGATTTGTCCCTTCTTCCTTGTGACAGCCGTTCAGGTATTTGAAGACTGATATCATATCCCCTCTCAGTCTTCTCTTCTCCAAGCTGAACATACCAAGTTCCCTCAACCTTTCCTCATGGGACTTGTTTTCCAGTCCCCTGATCATCTTTGTTGCTCTTATCTGAACCTGCTCCAATTTGGCTGCATCTCTCTTGAACTGAGATGCCCAGAATTGAACACAGTACTCCAGATGAGGTCGCATCAATACAGAGTGTAGCGGAACCACAGCTTCTTGTGATTTACATAAGAACATAAGAACATAAGAAGAGCCCTGCTGGATCAGGCCAAAGGCCCATCTAGTCCAGCATCCTGTATCTCACAGCGGCCCACCAGGTGCCCCAGGGAGGCATGAAACAACAAGATCCTGTTGCATCCTGTTGCCACTCCCTTGCACCCGGTACCAGTAGCCCACCACCTTTGTAAGGAGGTTGCACAACCCATCATTGCCTATAGCCCACGATGGACCTTTCCTCCAGAAATCTGTCCAATCCCCTCTTAAAGGCATCAAGAACAGATGCCATCACCACCTCCTGTGGCAAGGAGTTCCACAGATTAACTACCCGCTGGGTAAAAAAGTACTTCCTTTTATCTGTTTTAACTCTCCCAATCCTCAGTTTTAGCGGATGCCCCCTGGTTCTGGTGTTTTGAGAGAGGGAAAAGAACATCCCTCTATCGACTTTATCCCTTCCATGCATAATTTTGTATGTCTCAATCATGTCCCCCCTCAGGCGCCTTTTTTCTAGACTGAAGAGCCCCAAACGCTGCAGTCTTTCTTCATAAGGGAGGTGCCCCAGCCCCGTAATCATTTTTGTCGCTCTCTTCTGCACCTTTTCCAACTCCACTATGTCCTTTTTGAGATGCGGCGACCAGAACTGGACACAGTATTCCAGGTGTGGCCTTACCATCGATTTGTACAATGGCATGATAATATTGGCTGTTTTATTCTCAACCCCTTTTTTAATGACCCCAAGCATGGAATTGGCCTTCTTAATTGCTGACGCACACTGGGTCGATACCTTCATTGAATTGTCCACCAGCACCCCGAGATCTCTCTCCTGAGTTGTCACAGACAGCTCAGAACCCATTAGCCTATAGGTAAAGTGTTGGTTTTTTGCCCCAACGTGCATCACTTTACATTTGTCTATGTTGTAACGCATCTGCCATTTGGCTGCCCATTCCCCCAACTTGGAGAGATCCTTCTGGAGCTCTTCACAATCCTTTCTGGTTTTTACCACCCGGAAAAGTTTTGTGTCATCCGCAAACTTGGCCACCTCGCTGCTTATCCCTGTCTCCAGGTCATTTATGAATAAGTTGAAAAGCACGGGCCCCAAGACAGATCCCTGGGGCACTCCGCTTTTCACCTCTCTCCATTGTGAAAATTGCCCATTGACCCCCACTCTCTGTTTCCTGGCCCTCAACCAATTCTGGATCCATAAGAGGACCTGCCCTCTTACTCCCTGACTGTGAAGTTTCTTAGCATTTGGATGCTACGGTTCTATTAATGCAGGCTAAAATTGCATTAGCCTTCTTTGTAGCTGTATCACACTGCTGACGCATGCTTATCTTGTGATCCACTGCAACTCCAAGATCCCCATCGCATGTTGTGCTGCCAAGCCAGGTTTCCGCCATTCTATAGCTGTGTCTTTGGTTATTTTTGCCCAAGTGTAGAACCTTGCATTTTTCCCTGTTGAACGTCATCTTATTCTTTTCAGCGCCAGTATTCCATCTTGTCAAGGTCTTCCTGAAGGCTTTTACTGTCTTCTATAGTGTTTGCTACTCCTCCCAGTTTTGTGTCATCTGCAAATTTGATGCGGTCCCCTTGTATCCCTTCATCCAAGTCATTGATGAAGCCGTTAAAGAGAACCGGGCCCAAGACAGAGCCCTGGGGCACGCCACTTGAAACTGTCCTCCAGGTGAAGCAAAGCCATTGACAATCACTCTTTGTGTACGGTTATCCAACCCTATAAAAGGTTTTCTGGTTAATTGGCCATAAGGTTTGATAGAACACAGATGTTCTAACACACTTAGACCATACTTCAATTCATTGCATTCTGCATTAAATTACCTTTCTAATAATATATAACATGATGGTGTTATTTGTGCTTACCAAGGTTTTCACAATTTTGGCTGCTAGTGTCAAGCTCAGCTTGTTGCCCCCCAAAGCTTGTTTCCTGGTGCAATCGCTACCCTCTGCCCTCCTTAGCTATGCCATTGGGGGTGGGGGTGATAAGTCTCCTAGCTAGGCCATTTCTTTTAGTTTTCCTCTTCTCACTTCTCAGTGAGAAACACATTACAACAGCCACCTGAGCTTTTCCCTCTCTCAAAACACCAGAACCTGGGGACATCCGCTAAAACTGAGGGTTGGGAGAGTTAAAACAGATAAAAGGAAATACTTCTTTACCCAGCAGGTAGTTAATCTGTGGAACTCTTCGCCACAGGAGGTGCTGATGACATCTGGCCTAGATGCCTTTAAGAGGGGATTGGACAGATTTCTGGAAGAAAAGTCCATCGTGGGCTATAGGCCATAATAAATTGTGCAACCTCCTTACATTAGTAGTAGGCTACTTCAGAGTACCGGGTGCAAGGGAATGGCAACAGGATGCAAGCATCTTGTTGTCTCGTGCCTCCCTGGGGCACCTGGTGGGCCGCTATGAGATACAGGAAGCTGGACTAGATGGGCCCTTGGCCTGATCCAGCGGGGCTCTTCTTCTTACCCAAGTTCTGATCATGTTATCACTCTCAGTTTGTGTAGTGCCCCCTTCTCTTCCAAGGAGTGCCTGCAGAGTGGCCTTTTAAGCTGCTTTGGGAACATACCAAAGTTCCTTGACCAAAGCTAGGGGGCCTCAAGGCTCAAGAGACCCACACCCAAAACCTCAGACATTTATCTGTGGTGGTGGAAGGCATTTCCCCAACAGCCAGGCAACCCCAAGCACAGTCTTGGCATCCTAAGCCTGGCTTGCCAGGGAGCAGGACCCATTTCCAAGCAAACCTGTGCCGATCCAATTCAGATTGCCAGGGTTGTGCAAGGGGGAGGGGTTCACAAAGTGCTGTTTCTTCTCTCATCATAAAGGGAGGGAGAGAAAAACCTCTTCCGGCCTCAACAGAGCAATCCTTTCCAAAGTCATTGGATTAAGGATGAAAACTGCTTTCTTTCCCCCACACTTGTCCTTTCTTTGGACAGTCATCTGAAGCTGCCGTACGAGGTCAGTCCATTTGTTCATTAACTCAACAATGCCTACAAATGAATTTGGCACCCGCTCTCTGAGGTTTCAAGCAGAGATCTTTCCAATACCCTCTCAAATTACACACCGGAGCCTTTTCTCTATAAGCATGTGCTTTACCACTGAGATAGGAGTACAGGATTTGGGAGAGAGCCTAACTCAGGGCGCAATCCTAACCTGGAGTTAAGCCAGTGTAGTTCGGCCAGTAAAGTTTGGCCAGCACAAGGGACACCGTAAAGTGCGTTTGGACCACTCTCGGAGTCCGGAAGGATGGTGCACGTCTGTGTGCTGGCCTCTGACTCTGAGAGTGCTCCAAAGATATTTGACGTGGGCCAGCCAAACTTTGCTGGACTAACTGTGCCGGCCTAACTCCAGGTTAGGATTGCTCCAGTTCTCTGTTCCCTTAATCACATATTTATCCTGCATAATCACATCATTATCCTGGGTGGCCAACCCGTGGCACATGTGCTCCCACTAGGGCACATGGACATTTTCCAAGCGACATGCAGCAGAGCCTGTCCCCTCATTGGCGACCTGAGAAAAGCCTCCAGTGGAGTCCCAGCTGTGTGTGGCTTTGCCAGGATGCCCGCCGAATCAAGCTGCATCGGTTCCTACCCCCCTTTCAATAGTGCGAGGCATCTCAGCAGGGCCGGCTCTAGCAGCGGCGGGGCCAGTGATGTCATTCAGGGGGAATGGACCAGAACGGGCGTTCCAGATCCTAACGGGCTCCATGGCTGGTTCCGGGTGCCAATCCAATCAAGACAAGTGCCAATCAAAAGTGAGTTCCTGTTCCTAAATCATTTGAATGACACTACTGGGCGGGGCCCAATGTGGGGCATTCCTGCGGGGGGGGGCCCAACCCTCCCTGCGGAGCCCCCACTCACCAAGAAGAGCGCCGTTCATGCCACGTGCAAAGCATGGCATGCGGAAGTACTTGGTGGTGATGTCATCACATCACCGCCAACTGGTTCCAGGTGGCCCATTTTGGGCTGTTCAGAAGCAGAGGCAGATGGGAGAGACCAAGGTAAAGCTGCTCTGCTCACCCCACTGACTTACAGCCCATAGAGATCCCAGCTGCAGCCACAGGCAATAGGCTCACCCTGCTAGTGCGGGGTCTTCTGAAGTGTGGGGCCCGATGTGATGACATTGGTCACATTGGCTTAAAGCCAGCCCTGCATCTCAGCCAAGCTGCACCTAAGCTAGGATGCTACTGGAAGCAGGGAGAGTGGCACATTCAAGATTCTGTGCACTAAAATTGGGACATGGTGTGCTGCAGGTTGGCCACTCCTACCTTATTGTATATGCCTCCATCTCATCATCTTCTCTTTCTTTCTCTAACACAGTGGTTCCCAACCTGGGGGTCAGGACCCCCAAGTGGGTCACAAACAGTGGTGTCATTCAAATGATTTAGGAACAGGAACTCACTTTTGATTGGCACTTGTCGGGAACCCGGAACCAGCCACGGAGCCCGTTAGGATCCGGAACGCCTGTTCTGGTCCGTTCCCCCTGAATGACATCACTGCCTTCGCCCCCCTAGGAATCCGGAGTCGCTCCCTTTAACCCTCTGAGTGCCGGCCAACCAAGAAGAAAAGCTCTTTGCAGAGGAATTGGGAGGGGGGAGGAGGGAGAGTGAAGTGGGTGGAGTCAGCCCTAATTTTAACTAGTGGAACTGAGTTCCCCCACGTTCCCTCTGCATGACATCACTGGTCACAATCCAATTTTCAGAGGGTTGCGAAGAGCGCCACCATCTTGGAAGCTTTGGTTTGGCTACGGCAGAGGCTTCCCCCTTAAACTGCCATGTGCATGCTTGTGGCTGCGAGAGACGTTAGCCTTGCTATTGGCTCATCTTGGTGCGTGTGTACACATGTGATGAAGTAGCACCCAGCTCTCTTTCCAAATGGGCATGCCACACCTTCCATGCGCATGCCTAGGTGAGTCTCAGCACATGGGGAAGAAGAACATAAATACTCTGAAGACTGTCTAAAACCTGGCTTAAACCAGCAAAAAAACGGTCTAAAACCAGCAAGAGGGACACCATAAAGTACGTTTGGATCACTATCCGAGTTAGAGAGGCCAGCACACAGACGTCCGCCATCCTCCCTGACTCCGAGTCAGGTCCAAACATATGTTATGGTCGCCCTTGTACCAGAACTTTGCTGGCCCAACTGTGCCGGCCTAACTCTAGGTTAGGATTGCGCCCCCAGGTTTGCTCAGCAGGGTGTCAAACTCATTTCACACACCGGGCCAAATAACATTCACGACGCCTGATGAGGGCTGGATGTGATGTCATAAAGCAGGAAGTGATGTCATTAACCAGGTCATGACTCATAATAAACACTTTTTCTCACTTAGGAACTCGTTAGATGCCAACAGAGGAGAACGCAGATGCAGATCCTGATCCTATTTTCAAGATGCGGGAGAGCCACATCATGCAGGCTGCCCTTTCAGCCATGACACCGCTGCACAGCTCAGCAGCTGATGGTGGTGCTGGGAGAGCCTGAGGGCCAGATAAAAAGCTTCTGTGGGCCACGACTGGCCCCTGGGCCTTACGTTTGACAACCCTGCTCTAGCTAGCAGGATCAATCTCCAGGCAACAAGTGAAGGCAACCCTGGAGATTTCAAACAGGGCCTGTAGGAATGGCCGGCGTGCCATCTTGTTTGGGGGGTGGGGGGAAAGGTTCCAGGAAGAACTTCAAGCAGAGCTGGTCACCCTAAGCTGGCCACATCTGCACTGATTTATTCCAAGTTAATGCAAACAAACCAAACCATTTGTAAATAGAAAAAAAAACACACAGTAGGCCACAAAGTGGGGCTGAGCATTTCTGTCTGCTCTTACTAGTTTCCCCATGTGCAGAAAGAGTGGCAAGACCCATTTCCAATCAGAATCCTGAATTCAGAGTGGTACAATCCACTTTTATCATCTTTATCCTCCAGGTGCATTTCCCAGTACAGAAGCTGCTTTTGCTCCAAGCCCACATGAGCAAAAACAGAACATTTCCCCCCACTCGTGCTGTCAGATGTTCACCTGGCTTGTGGGGCTTGGCTTTGTGGGTCAAAGCTCATACAGGCATGCCCTGGTACCTGCTGGGGTTCTGTTCCGGAGCCCACTGTGGATACCTGAAACTGCGGATACTGGGGATGCCTTTTCAAAGGACATCAGTGGTTTTGCTGCAACATGGTAAAAAAAGGTTTAATGTTCCCTATCTTTTTAAAAGGCATCTGAGCATCCATGGAAAACTGACACGGTGGATACTAAATCAGTGGATACCAAGGCACGCCTGTATTGTAATATTTAGCAGAGTTTTTTAATCTCCATGTTGTCAAAAGTTTCACCTGCAAATTTCTGTGCATCAAAGCACTAGAAAGCAAGCAAGGCCAATTATTTTAGTTAATGGGCAGGCCCGTCTTCTTCTAGGTGCCAAAGACTGAAAGGCACACTGAAGAGCTTACCGCGATGGCTAATGTTCAAAATGTAGAGCCAAAAACCATAGGAGACAGCGCTACGTAGATAAATTATGTCTGTATATGTGTAAGCATTCCGTGCGCTACGGCGTAGTCATGCCGGCCACATGACCACGGAAGCTTGTCCTCGGACAAACGCCGGCTCTACAGGCTTTGAAACGGAGATGAGCACCGCCCCCTACAGTCGGTCACGACGAGACCATCCGGTCGTGGGGAAACCTTTACCTTTATACGTGTAAGCACGTCCCCTTCAGCAATAAGGGTTGCCAACTAACTAAGAATTATCTGCGTGACTTGTTCCTCTGCATTTCACAGCTACGTGCCATGCACGGGGGAGGTTTCGCACAAAACGGAGGTAAACAGCATCTCCTGCTATGCCCAGCGCACCAAGTGCTTAAAAGCGATTGCACATCATGTTACTGGCCAATTGCCAACATCTCTACCCTACCCAGCACCACCACTGATCGAGGCACCCAACAAGTTGGCTCTCGCTTGTTCAGCCAGGGGAAGAAAGTTTGACTAGGATTGGCACTGTACGTGCACCTATAGATCAGCAGAACAACACCTGCCTTGTACACAGAAGGAGCCCTCTCCAGGGAGGGCTTGGGAAGACCCCATCTAAAACACTGGAGAGCTGTTGCCTTATTTTACTTTTCATTGTCCAGTTAATTGCACTTTCTCCTGTGCTGCCTGTGCAGACAATGCTGAGCTCAAGGGACCAGTGATCTGAATCCGTATAAAGGCAGGTTCTATGTTCCTCTATGTACTGATGGCAAGTGAAGAGCTAGCCCTGCCCAGTCCACAGCCGACATCACACTGTGCCTGGTGTTTGAGCGCCTGGACATTACAATGTTGGGAGTAGAAATGCACACACATGCATGCACTCCCACCCTCAGTTCAGGAAACATGCATCTATCTCTCAAGCTTCTGGCAAGTCAAGGCACACATTTTTTGGGGTGGGGTGGGGAAATGACTCATACAGAGACACAAACAGGCGCTATCTTCTGTGGGCGAGCACTTGGATGTAAAAGGGAGCCTCCACTGGTTTATTTCGTGCAGCACACTGCTATGTCTCAGCAACTTGGGAAGGACACTTATCCAACAACACTGCCCTAACCCAAGGCACAGGATACGGAGTCCACAACCCTGAATCTTCAGAATGGAGCTCATCAGCATTCATTTGAATGCACGTATAAAGAACAGCTGCAGGCGCCAAAATTAAATAGGCTTTGTGACACACAGATATGCCTTCTGCAGGCAGGGAACCTGTGGACAGAACAAAGACAAAAATGAGAGTGTGTGTGTGTAAGGATCCTGTGGGCATGTATGCTAGACTCATTGCAAAGCAACGAACTGGAAAGTAAAATAAGGCTGCCCTTCTAAGCGTGGTTCTGTATACAGGCATGCCCCAGAATTTGTCCCAGACCCCACCGTGGACACCTGAAACCATGGATACTGGGAATGCCTTTTTAAAGATCGGAGAATATCAGTGGTTTTGCTGCAACAAGGTAGAAAAAGATTTGTTTACTGTTCCCCTATCTTTTTAATTATGGTGTTGGAGAAGACTCTTCAGAGTCCCCTGGACTGCAAAGAGATCCAATCGCTCAGTCCTCCAGGAAGCCAAGCCTGATTGCTCCCTGGAAGGACAAATCCTGAAGCTGAAGCTCAACTACTTTGGCCACCTCATGAGAAGAGAGGACTCTTTGGAAAAGACCCTCATGCTGGGAAAGATGGAAGGCAGAAGGAGAAGGGGGCGGCAGAGGATGAGATGGTTAGATAGTGTCACCGAAGCGTTGAACATGAAATTGGGCGAACTCAGGAAGCTAGTGGGGGACAGGGAGGCCTGGCGTGCTGTGGTCCATGGGGTCGCGAAGAGTCGGACACGACTTAGTGACTGAACAACAACAATCTTTTTAATAGGGGTCCCAGTATCCATGGATAACTGAAACGGTGGATACTGGGGCACACCTGTACACTCTATGGTCAGGTGAGAATGAGCAATAGGTGTGCAAATTTCTTTCAAAATGGACCTTCTACCCGGAAAGAGATAAAGATGCAAGCCACCTTGGTAACGTTTGTATCAAAAATCACCAGATGCCCACATTTATTGGTTTTATGGCCCCAGAAAGTTACAGTTTAAAAAACAAACCAACAAATGAAAACCCACAGGAAAAAGAGAGAGAGAGAGACGGGGAAGGCTGGCCCCTCAAAACTGAATCAGGCTTCTGTTGTTCCAGGGCTGGAAAGGGGAGGAAACATCATGAGCAGACATCGAGTCACAGTTCCTCAAAAAGCCGAGGCTTGGAGAAGGCGAACGTGCCGGGGGCCTGGCACCAACTAAAGCGGAGTCTCTTGTTACAAAAAGGCTAAAAATTACCTGGCCCAGAACAAGGAAGTTCACAGACGCACAGTGTTTCCCCCACCCCCAGCCACTCAGGCAGCAAGTGCCCAGCAACCAGGCACACACACACACACTTGTATCACCAAGCTGTAGCACCGTCTCAGAATACGACCATCACTTCTCCTCTCTCTCCATCAGGTCTGCACAACTAGTGACCCAAGCCAACGCAGCCCACTCATTACGGATTGCGACCTGGCAGGAGTTTGTTCTCCTCTCTCTCTCTCTCTCTCTCTCTCACACACACACACACAGAGCACGCAATTCTAATCTGGAGCTAGGCCAGCAAAGTTTGGCTGGCACAAGGGACACCATAAAGTATGTCTGGACCACTCTTGGTGCACCAATTTGCGCCACCCTCCATTCTTCTGAGCAGTAGCGCCAACTTTGTGGGTAATGAGGTGCTGTCAGCACTCCAAATGTTTGGTGATTATTGTGACCCACAATGTCCGGCACCCCCATGTCTGCGCCTGTGCGCCAGAAGAGGCTGAGGGCATCCCTGTGCCATGTTGCCTTTGCCGCGCTGGGCCAGGCGTGCTCCGCCACAACCTGCCCAGCTGAGTGGTGAACAAGCCAACCCAAGTGCAGCGCAAGCAAGCGCAGTGGTTGCGAGGCCAGGCGACCACTGCACATACTCGCGCTCTCCGGAGATAGCGAGCGTGTGCAGCGGTCGCCTCGCCTCGCCACCACTGCGCATGCTCGCTTCAGCAGCAGGGAGAGCCAATGGGATGCGGCAGCCTCTGGCGTCCTGATTGGCCGGCCGGCTGCCTCAAGGCTACAGCACCCCCAATGTTGAGATCAAGTCGACGCCACCGATTCTGAGAGTGGTCCAAACGTGCTTTACAACGGACCTTGTGCCGGCCAAACTTTGCTGGCCTAACTCCAGGTGAGGTTTGCACCCACACTTTCTACCGCCCAAGGCAGGAAGTCTGAATCCTTTGTGGGCTGCCACACATGGGAGACGACCTTCATAAACGTTTGTATTTTTGACTTGTATTTTAATGTGTAATTTGAATGATTGTATTGTGGTCTGCCATTTTTAATTATCTGTTACAGTTTTAAGCAATTTTATTCTGTATTTTTTTATTGCAAGCCACCTTGGGTGCCCTAACAAGGAGCAGAAAGGTGGGGTATGAATTAAAGTAATAATAATAATAATAATTAAAGCAGGCCTTTACAAGCCTGTCAATACACTCGACTTGTGGAGTCTGTTAATGTCGTCTTTCCGCTGCCTATCTGGGACCAAGAAATTTGTTTATTTTTCTTACCTCACATTTATTGAGTGTAAGTCAATACACTCGACTTGTGGAATCTATTAACGTCGTCTTTCTGCTGCCTATCTGGGACCAAGAAATTTGTGTGTGTGTGTGTGTGTGTGTGTGTGTGTGTGAGAGAGAGAGAGAGAGTGAGAGAGAGAGAGAGAGAGAGAGCTGGGCAAGGCTGGCGTTTGGCTTGGTTTGTCATAAATCGTGATGGTAGACCCTTATGCAGCTGGTGAGAAGCCTGCACTTTGGGGGGGAAACCCCAGATGCATCCTTGCCACCCCTCTTTCCACTGTGCAAAGGGCTTCCTGCAAGGGAGAGTTCGCTCTCTCCCCCTCCCCTTTCCCTCCCTGGAACAGAACATCCTCTCTCTGTTCCCTCTTCCCCTTCCCCAACTTGATGCTTCTTCCAAGGCAAACTCTGGACAGGGAGGTCGGCTTCTTTCTGCCTTCCAACACACCGCTGGCGGGAGGAGGGGAGGGTTCCCAACAGTCAGGGCTGGCAGCTGCGCCCAGACTAGGCCTGGGCAGCAGGGAGGCTGCTGCCGTCAGGAAGCATGTCCTGGTGGGCCTCGAGGCGGGCCAGGCGGCTCTGCTCGAGGGCGATGGCTTCGGCCGAATGCTTGCACTTCTCCGAGCCGCACTGGCACGTGAAGTATTTGCTCTTGATGTCCCAGAAGCGGTCGCCGTAGTCAAACCTGCAGCCCCGGGTGGGAAGCAAAACAAAGTGTTACGGTGAGATGCTGGTGGGGGAAGAGGGACAGACACTTTGGGACTACAGACCGTTGTCCTAGAACCATGTTATTCAATCTGTGGGTTGGGAAGATGGTGGGTCATAAACAGCGATGGGATTAACAAATGACCTGGGGGAACGCTGGGCGGGACGTACCCGGAACTCCCGCGCGATTGGCTGCCCGTTCATTCTGCCCCGCCGCCTTCCCCGCTGCCACGCAGGCCCCCCAGGCCTCGGAGGGGGCACCTGCTCGCCTGGTGGGCCCCCCCGGGTGCCCGGGCACGCAGCGGTGGGGCATGCCAACCAGGGGCAGCGGGCCCAGCCCGCACGGCCGGCGGGGCGGAACAGACAGGCTGCCAATCACGCGGGCTGCCAATCACGGGCTTCCAATTACGAGTACGGTCCGCCCAGCATTCCCCAGGTTGTTTGTGAATCCCATCGCTGGTCATGACCTGATGTCAGGTGGGTCTCAGAGAGCAGCCATCTTGGAAACTGCAGGCCTTACTCTTGCTATATTCCTTTTGTGAGTGATCGCAGTTTAAATTTTCAAGTGAGATTATTATTATTTTAATTGTTTTCAGTTCAGTGCTTTGTTTCATGGTTGTACAATTGATGCAGTCCAAGAATGCCCATTTGCATTTCAAGAGTGCTATTTTATTATGTTACAATGACAGCATTTCCTGCTTGATGATGTCACTTCCCACCATGATATCATTTCTAGCTTAATGACATCACTTCCGGTAGGTCCCAATACGAGTGCCATTCTAAAAAGTGGCTCTCTGCCTAAAACGTTTGCGGACCACTGCCCTACAAAACAGAGCCACAGAACCTTGAAGAATTTGTTCTAGCTACGGGTAGATGATCCCTTAGCCGGGCATCCACAATCCAGACATTTTTGTCCAAGACATTTTAAAAACATTCAATAGAAAGATCTTGTGCTCATTTCCACATGCAGGCTGCAAGTTCTATTCTCTGCTCTGTGGTGTGCGCCGATACGGACATGGCTGAAAAATGTCACATGCGCAGTGGCACACTGGCTGAAAATAGCTGCCAGTAATGTTGTGGCAGGAAGTGACATAATCAAGCGCTATCGTTGTTAACACAATAAAATGACACTCCTGAAATGCAAATTGCATTCTTGGACTGCAGGAAATTCCAACGGTTAACACCCACAAAAGGAATATAACAAGAGTACGGTCTGCAGTTTTCAAGTTGGCCGCTCCCAGTTCTCCGCGACCCACCTGACAAAAGGTCGCAACCCACCAAGTGGGTCCCGACCCACAGTTTGAATAACACTGTTATAAGGCATTCCTGGAAAGCCCCAGGGGGTAATTAAAACATCAGGTATGTTTTCAGCCCTGGCAGGGGGATCCTGCAACGGGACGAGCAGCCCTTGTAACAAGACCGCTTCCCTCCATTTCAAAACCGAGGCTGCCCCCAATACCCTCCCCTTTGGCTCCGCCATGTGCCCGGCTGCATCTCCTCCCCATCACCCCCCTCTGCCCCATCCACTGACCCGAGCTCGTCCCCGGTCCGGATGTCCCGGCTGCTGAAGAAGGCGATCCGGGGGAAACGCAGGTCCTGGTGCAGCATGAACACCCGTACAGGGATGATGTTGGGGTCGCACAAGTGATTGATGAACCGGCTGACGTTGCCATAGTAACGTGCATCGATGCAGTAGACCTCACCGTCCTGCAAGGGAAGGCCCAGCAGAGGCAGCACTGGGGCTGGTGCCACATCCTGTGGCCCCCCCCGGTCCACCAGAGAACCCGGCATGTGCAGATCCATCAATTTAACTTTCACAGGTTCATCTCCAGCCTCCCTGGCTGCCCTTCCAGGAACAGCATCTGCCAGGCCCTAAACCCTTACACACAAGCGCCACGAACTGGTCTGTCAAATAAAAGGAATGCCTGTCCCAAAATACACATGCAGAATCGACGAAGAGCCAGTACTACCTACTGGACAAGATGCTGGACTGGGGCTGAGAGGTCTCAGGTTCAAAGCCCCACTGGCTCATGAAACTTGGGGCGCAATCCTAACCTGGAGTTAGGCCAACGAAGTTTGTCTAGCACAAGGGGCATAGTAAAGTATGTTTGGACCACTCTTGGAATTAGAGGGGCCAACACACAGACGTGCGCCGTCCTCCCTGACTCTGAGACGCCAAACATACTTTAAGGTGGCCCTTGTGCCGGCCAAACTTGGCTCGTCTACCTGTGCCAGTCTAACTCCAGGATTGCGCCTTCACTGGCTCATCTGGAAAGTCGCCTTCTTTCAGCTCCTGAGACGCACCTCAGCCTAACCTACCTTCGAGGGAAAGGTAGGGGGGGAAGGACAGCAAATGGACACTACCAGGGCTTTTTGGGAGGATAGGCAAGTTAAAACGAAATTAACGCTGCCGTGCCTTGGTATCCACTGATTTGATTCACCACTGATACCAGCAGGTCTACCTTGTTAACAAAGAAAAGAGGGTCAAGATCCTATTTCCGACCTTCCTACATTCCATTATTCACCTTCTAGTGGCTGAATGACTCTTTCGAAAAGACCCTCATGCTGGGAAAGATGGAAGGCAAAAGGAGAAGGGGGTGGCAGAGGATGAGATGGCGATGAACATGAACACCGAAGCGATGAACATGAAATTGAATGAACTCCGGAAGCTAGTGGAGGACAGGGAGGCCTGGCGTGCTGTGGTCCAGGGGGTCGCGAAGAGTCGGGCACGACTTAGCGACTGAACAACAACAAGTGGCTGAATGCAGTATGGCATCTATTCCAATGCATTCTAGGGCAGCAATGGCGGACCAAGAAACCTGGAAGTGGGCCTTAAATCTATTTTTTCCATTGATTTTGGTATCCACTGGGGGGTCCAGAATGGAGAACAAAACACAACCTGTATGCTATTTGGTCCTTAACTGTGCAAATTTAAAGTAAGTCAACTCGCAGCACAATCCTTTGCATGTCTACTCAGAAGCACGTCCCGTTATGTTCAAAGAGGCCTACTCCCAGGAAGCGTTGTCCATAGAATGGCACAGCCTAAAACTCGTATGATTTAAAAACCCAACACGTTACCCAGTCCTGAGGGCTTCTCGTCCCACCCTATCAGCCGCCGTCCCCTACTGCGAGGCTAGATTCAAAAGTTCCCCCCCTCCCCAGATCTGTGCAGGCACCCCTGGTGTGTGGGCAACCTCACCTTATTGTCGAGATCAAACAGGTAGGAGTCGTCTTCCCGGACATCAGCTTCTGCGTCGGAAATCAGCTCCCCGACGTACCTTTGTGTATAGGAAAACACGGCATGTGAGAGGAAGTGGGAGCTGCTCCTCGCTGTCAACCAGCCCTGGCAACCCCAGAACACATAAGAACAGAAGAGCCCTGCTGGATCAGGCCATAGGCCCATCTAGTCCAGCTTCCTGTATCTCACAGCGGCCCACCAGATGCCTCAGGGAGCACACGAGACAACAAGATGCCTGAGTCCTGTTGCCACTCCCTTGCACCCAGTACTCTGAAGTAGCCCACCACCAATGTAAGGAGGTTGCACAATCCATCATGGCCTATAGCCCACGATGGATTTTTCCTCCAGAAATCCATCCAATCCCCTCTTAAAGGGGAAACACCGCGGGGAAAGACTGCCCACCTGCCCTCCCCACGCAGATCCTGAGGCTGCAGCCTCAGCTAAAAGACAAGGCTGCACCTCTCCCCCCACGCCACTCACTCGCATATAAAAGTTCCCTGAGGGATCGTCTGCAAGGCCCGAACACCCCATCCCATTTTGGCAGTGCGGTAGAGCTGTAAACGGACCCTGCAGGAAACAGGAACGGAAAGGAAATTGTGTACTTTGAGGTATAGCTGAGCATCCAGGCTCCCCCCCCCCAATGCTGTTGCAGAGGCTGCGTACAACCCCCAGTTAATAAAACACGTCCCATTCTCAATTTCGGTGCAGAGCCTGAATGACTGCCAGGCATCGGTGTGGCTAAAGTCTTGCAAATCTGAGTGGCCGCCTCCCACCTGTATTCTCAGGTCATCCCTTCTGCCTGTGCCGCCACCAGGGGAGGTAAGGGGGGTGGTGGTGGCTGCCAGAAATAGGGCCTTCTTGGTGGCGGCTCCAGAATTGTGACATTCCTTCCCCTTGGAACTAAGAACAGCTCCCTCTCCGGCAATCTTTCGGTGGGACCTTAAGACTTTTTAATTATTATTTCAGGAGGCGTTTAGCTGCTGACATGCTGGGCTGGTACTTTTAACGATTGTAATTTTATACGTGGGGGAGCTACAGGGGCCTGCTTGTTTTTAACTGCTGTATGTTCAACGTTTTAATCTTTGTTTACTTGTATTTTTGTGTGCCACCTTGAGTGCCCTTTTATGGGGTAGAATGGCGGGAAACAGATACTTTAAATAAATAAATGTGGGCATCCCACACCTTGGCGTAATCTCATGATCAGGAAGTGGCTGCCCAGCATGAGGGATAACCCTGGTGTGCCGGTTCTGGCCTGGGGGGGGGCAGGGTTTGGAGTCCCCCCGGTCTAGGAGGCTGCAGGGGCCGCCCCAAAGAAAACTCACTTGATACCACTCTGCACAACCCGGTTCTTGCAGTTCCTCCAGCAAGTGCAGGCCTGGTTACATTCAAAGATCAGGGGCGGCTCGATCTTGTTGAACTCCTGCAGCAAGCGGCCATCCTGCAAGGAAGGAGACGGAAGGAAGCCATTTTTTGGCAGGGGTGCTATTGTGGAAACACAACGGCAGCTGACATGCGTGTCGTTCTAAAAAGCAGGCCTCAGTCTAAAACGTTTGTGAACCACTGTCCAAAACAATTTTATTTATAAAAGATAAAGGTTTCCCCACGACCGGATGGTCTAGTCGTGACCGACTGTAGGGGGCGGCGCTCATCTCCGTTTCTAAGCCTGTAGAGCCGGCGTTTGTTCAAGGACAAGCTTCCGTGGTCATGTGGCTGGCATGACTCTACGCCGTAGCGCACGGAACGCCGTTACCTTCCCACCGAAGTGGTCCCTATTTATCTACTTGCATTTTTAGGTGCTTTTGAACTGCTAGGTTGGCAGGAGCTGGGACAAGTGACGGGAGCTCACTCTGTCACACGGTGTCAAACTCCCAACCTTGCGGTCCGAAAGCCCAGCAGCAGCAGTTTAACCCACTGTGCCACCACATCCCATTTTATTTATATCTCTGATTAAATGATTCCCTTTACTGTGGGCAGAGAGTTGGTTTACCTTTGGGAGAATGAAACTGACAGGCCTTATTTTTCAGGCTTCATTCCACCTGCCCAGTGATGGGGAAATCCTGACATTCCCTGACAGACACCCATCCTGAGGCCTAGTGAGGGCCTGGCTATGGATTTTTTTTCGGGGGGGGGGGAGGAGTGGGGAGAAAAGAAACAACATCGTTTCCCCAATTGTTGTTCAGTCGCTAAGTCGTGTCCGACTCTTCACGACCCCATGGGCCACAGCAGGCCAGGCCTCCCTGTCCTCATAGCCAGGCCCTCACTGTTTGGAGGTGTGGGGAGGCCTGTGGAGGGAGACCATTGTCCCCTTGGGACAGGAAGTGCTGTGAAACTCACCTATGAAGGAGACCATGTCCCCTTGTGTACATCAGTTCCACAGCTCCCCCTGGTGGATTCTCTCCATACCTCCCACAACCAACCATGTTATCCATTTCTAGGCATCCCTCTCCGTCCTCCTGATCTGGTCAGATCAGACCAGACCCACCCCTTTCCCGCACTGGCTCACCTTGTCGTACCAGCAGCGGATGCTGAGCTGCCCGCATAGACAATTGCTGGAAGAACAGTCGTCCTGGCATGTGCAATGCTGCGAATGGAAAATTGGAGGTGGGATAAATGCCACACTAGAGCAGTTGTGACACAAAACAAAACACAGGGCAAAAACAGAGTGTGGCTCGCAGGTTGGCCTATCCAATGACACTGACTCCAAACCAAGGAAGAAGGAAATGGAGGAAACTTGGGAGAGAGTCACAGGTGAAAATATACAGCTGCCTTATACTCAAGCAAACCATTGGCTTCACTGATTTGGGAGCAGCTCACCAAGGCAGAAATCCAGGGTCTTTCCCAGCCCTGCCTGGAGATGTGGGACAGGAGTTCAAGATAGCGCAGTGGCTCCTGCCTGCAAGTAATATGGCTGTACTAACTGTATCGCCTACAAGACGACTTTTTGGTCTCCAGAATCCTTACACTCCCCTCAACAGTGTCTTGGGGACCCCTGCCATCACATGTGGGGAGTCTCGGAGCACAATCCTAGAGTTAGGCCAGCAAAGTTTGGCCTGCACAAGGGCCACCGTAAAGTATGTTTGGACCACTCTAAGAACATAAGAAGAGCCCTGCTGGATCAGGCTAAAGGCCCATCTAGTCCAGCTTCCTGTATCTCACAGCGGCCCCACAAGGTGCCCCAGGGAGGCATGAGACAACAAGATGCTTGCATCCTGTTGCCACTCCCTTGCACCTGGCACTCTGAAGTAGCCTACTACTAATGTAAGGGGGTTGCACAACCCATCATTGCCTATAGCCCATGATGGACCTTTCCTCCAGAAATCCGTCCAATCCCCTCTTAAAGGCATCTAGACCAGATGCCATCACCACCTCCTGTGGCAAAGAGTTCCACAGATTAACTACCCGCTGGGTAAAAAAGCACTTCCTTTTATCTGTTTTAACTCGCCCAACCCTCATTTTTAGCGGATGCCCCTGGTTCTGGTGTTTTGAGAGAGGGAAAAGAACATCTCTCTATCGACTCTATCTCTTCCATGCATTATTTTGTATGTCTCAATCATTTCCCCCCTCAGGCACCCTTTTTCTAGGCTGAAGAGCCCCAAACGCTGCAGTCTTTCTTCATAAGGGAGGTGCCCCAGCCCTGTAATCATTTTCGTCGCTCTCTTCTGCACCTTTTCCAGCTCCACTATGTCCTTTTTGAGGTGCGGCGACCAGAACTGGACACAATATTCCAGGTGTGGCTTTACCATCGATTTGTGCAACGGCATGATAATATTGGCTGTTTTATTCTCAACCCACTCTCTGAGTCAGAGAGGCCAGCACACAGACTTGCACCATCCTCCCTGAATCTGAGAGGGGTCCAAACGCACTTTACGGTGGCCCTTGTGCCAGTCAAACTTTGCTGGCCTAACTGTGCCGGCACAGGATAGCGCTCTCAGAGAGCCAGAGCATATGCAAAGTGGCACAGCGCTGAACAGATGGTGGCCACTTATGGTGTGCTTGTGGAGCCCATGAAGGAGTCTCAGGGAGCCCCAGAGTCCTAGGGTCACACTTTGAGAAATGCTGCCCTAAACCATGGCTTGATGTGGGCCAATTTGTAATCCTCACCCGTCACTTCCAGATTAGCACGGAGACAGCCTTTTCTCTCCCGCCACAGAAACGGATCTTTCTGACCTGTCTTAAAACCTGTTGCTTTTGGATGGTGAGCACCTCTGCAGCCCGAGTGGCCGAGCAGGCGCCAGTACCTGCAGGTGTGTGATGTTACGGTCAATGTTCATGGTGGACGTCTCGCAGTTCTCAGAGATGTATTTGTAATCGTCCGGACAGGGCTCGTCGTCCACGGAATTGACACAGGGGATGGGCACATTCTCATAACCCCGGGCAACATCCCTGGAAAGAGGAAGAGAGCCACACAAGAACTGGAGAAATGCTGAAGTACCAGCCGTCATGGCAACACTGCAATACAAGCTTAAGCAGCAGTGCACAGCGGAGATGAGGACTTAAGAAGAGCCCTGCTGGATCAGGCCAAAGGCCCATCTAGTCCAGCTTCCTGTATCTCACGGTGGCCCACCAGATGCCTCAGGGAGCACACAAGACAACCAGATGCCTGCATCCCATTGCCACTCCCTTGCACATCACCCTCCCAAGCACTCCCCGAAAGTGCTGTGCAACCCACCTACTGATGATGCGCTCAGTGCGCATGGAGCGGTTTAGGATGCCCTGGTGGACCTTGCGGTTGAGCTGCAGGGCGAACCACACCTCAGAGTTCTCCAAGGTCAAGTCCACAGGCGAGTCCCCTTCCTTGTTCCGCACTTCGGTGTCAGCTCCCCGGGACAGAAACAGGCTACGGGTGGGAGAGGTTGACGAAAAAAACATAATCACATCCAGACCATCACTTACCCACCCACACCCTCCCCGCCCCGCCCCCTCAAAGAAGCCCGGCATGCAGCTGCTTACAGGACACAGTCGTGGTAGCTTTCCCGGGCTGCTATGTGGAGTGGGGTGTCCCCGTGGAAATTGACGGCGTGGAGGTCACACTGGGCGTTCAGAAGGACTTCGGCAATCTCTGCACTTCCTGTGAAGGACGCCCAGTGCAGGCAAATGTTCTCTTCCTGTTTGGGGGGGGGGGAAGGAAAAAAACCTCATGACAAATGGACAGGGCACAAGAACATAAGAAGAGCCCTGCTGGATCAGGCCAAGGGCCCATCTAGTCCAACACCCTGTATCTCACAGTAGCCCACCAGGTGCCTCAGGGAGCCCAGGAGAAAACAAGATGCTTGCATCCTGGGGCCACTCCCTTGCACCTGGCATTCTGAAGTAGCCTATTATTAACATAAAGAGGTTGCCCAGCCCATCATGGCCTATAGCCCAGGATGGACTTTTCCTCCAGAAATCTGTCTATTCCCCTTTTAAAGGCACCTAGGCCAGATGCCATCACCATCTCCTGTGGCAAGGAGTTCCATAGCTTAATTACCGCTGAGTAAAAAAGCTTAAGAAATTAAAAGAAGAGGAAATGGACAGCTCAGAGTACAATGTACGGCAATTGAAGTTTTTGTTTCTAAAACTCCGGTTCTATGTCTACTCCCAGTCCTACAGCCAAAACTGAAATTTGGGGTCAAGAAGCATGTTTAGAAGATGAGCTACATTATTTTGTTCCTCTGCTGTATTATATTTGTTCCACTTTGACTTGCAGTCTGTTCTCCCCCCTCCCCCTCCCCCCGCCAAGTAGTTCAGGGGTGTCATTTTGGCCTTACGCCCAGGGATGTAGGTTGGGCCAGTTATGGCCACAGCCACCCAGAGAACTCTGCAGCCAAGCAGATTTTTGACTGGGATTCCCTCTTCCAACATCAACATTTTGCATTCGGCAGGTCCCAGGACCAATCTCTGGCAATTTTGGTAAAGCTGATTCCTGATCCCAGTTGGTGTAGACCAGCGATTTTCAAAAATTTTTCTTCTCATGGCACGCTGGCCTCTATGGCCTTCTCTATGGTCTTCTCCCCTTGTGATGTCACTTCCGGGAGACTCCTCTGGGTTCTGCAGCTCTGTTTCTAGAGCAGCTGACCGTAGTAACCAATTGTCTGCCCATCTTCCTTCACTGGCGGAGGCAGAGGGACAAAATTTGTTACTACAGATGGCTGCCCTAAAAACAGAGCCACTGAACCGGGGATCAGCAATTTTCAACCACTGTGCTCCAAACTCCTGTGGTCCTTTCACAGAACACCAGTGTGCATGGCACAATGGTTGAAAACTGGTTGTGTAGAGCAGGCACCTCCAAACTACAGCCCATGGGCCAGATCTGGTGCCTGCTAGTAGCCTTCCCCCGCGTGAACAGAGCTTACCGTTCTGCAGGGAAGCACCTCTTCTTTGCGCGCTATCACCCCCAAACATGGCGCCGGCCACCACGTCCGCATTGTGGTGGCCCAGCAGGCTTTGCAGCTGGATTTCTGGGCAGACACGGCTGGCAGGGGCCGTGTTTGGGGGTGATCCCCCTGCGGAACATTAAGCTCCGTTCAAGACGGGAACTGTGTTTTCAGTGCGCAGCAGTCTCCAGTTTGGAGACTATGTCCAGTTAGACAATGTGTAGTGTCTGCCATTTCCAATCCCCTTTGACATCCGGGGGACAGGATGGGGAGCAGGAAATAGATGCAGGCACAGATGCTTGGCCTCGTTTCTCTTTTTGACATTGCTGGTTCTTGCCCAACCTCCTGGAGGAGAAAAAGTAGCAAGGAAGAGGAAAAAAGTCCACCACCCCACCTCAGTAACAGAGAACATCACATGGAGCCTGCCCAAGCAAGCAAACCTATGAATGCCCTTGGAAGCAAACTGAAACCAGTGGGTATTACTTATAAGTAGCCGAACCCTGGAAGCAGATTCTTTTTTCTTAGAACGACTGGAATATACTGTTTATACAAATTCAATTGACTCAAACAATTAACTTAGAACAAACTGAGGGTACAATCCACCAGGGAACATAGCACTGACACAACATCATTGCGGTGGCACTATGTCATTAGCGCTGACCGCCACCCCCACACTGGTGCTAGAGTGCTCGGGCTGACACTACAGGAACATAAGGAGAGCCCTGCTGGATCAGGCCAAGGGCCCATCTGGTCCAGCTTCCTGTATCTCACAGTGGACCACCAGATGCCACAGGGAGCACACAAGACCACAAGATACCTGCATCTCGTTGCCACTCCCTTGTATCTGGCATTCTGAGGTAAAATTCTGAGGTAAACAAGCTGGGGGCCAGTCAAGATTTTCCACAGCATTTCTCTTTGACAGCCACCAGAACCAGACACTCCTCTTCAGACATGTACTCATAGGAACAGCCCCACTGGATCAGGCCAAAGGCCCATCTAGTCCAGCTTCCTGTCTCTCACAGTGGCCCTCCAGATGCCTCAGGGAGCACACAAGACAAGATCCCCGCATCCTGTTGCCATTCCCTTGCAGCTGGCATTTTGAGGTAGCCTACTTCTAAAATAAGGACGTTGCACAACCCATCAAGGCCTATAGCCCATGATGGACTTTTCCTCCAGAAATCTGTCCAATCCTTTTTTAAAGGCATCTAGGCCAGATGCCATTACCACCTCCAGTGGCAAGGAGTTCCATAGGTTAATTACACTATGACTAGCATCAGCCCAAGAGCGCTGGCAGAGAGCCGCCCGGGCGCCAGTGCAATTCTGGGAGGAGGGAGGGCAGGCGGGTGGGCGGGAGGAACTGGGCAGGGGGTGGGCGGGCCAGCCCATGTGCTAGCCCAGGGAGGGAGGTAAGACTGTGAATGCTTCCCTACTGTTCCCTCTGCAAATAGAAAACCAGCAAAGCAGACCAGAGCCTCAGTAGGTTCGCTTTCTATTTGCAGAGAGAGATGAGCAAGTCCCACTAAACTCAGAGGCTTCCTTCTGAGAAGAACACGCAGAGGGTTGCACTACAAGGCCTGATCTACCCATTCAGCAGAAGGAGAATGGCTGATAGAATGGAGTGCATCTCTTTGGAATAGGGGAAGGTTGGGTTGGGTTGGGGAAGAGGAGGGAGAAAACTTGAGATTGTGAAAGCTTCGCCGCAAACAGAAAACCAGCACAGCAGACCAGAGCCTGAGTAGGTTAGTTTTCTATTTGCAGATAGAGAGAGAGGGGGGGGGTTTGGTGTTTATTTTTAAATATGAGTGAACATTCAAATATGGTTTCACCCCCTTTCTACAGCCTGAAGTGGTACAGTCCATCTCATCAGTCCGCCTCAGTACATTCTGGTTACAAACAGGGGGAGGCAGGGGACGTACGTTGTCCGTCAGTGTGACATCAGCTCCACGGGTGAGAAGCATGCGGATCACCTCGATGTGCTTGTGCTCGGCAGCCCAAATGATGGGGGTCCAGCCTCCACTATCCTAAATGAGGAAAGAGAGGTAGAGGGAAAGAAATCTTGCAGAGCATCAGTAGGAGAGCCACGGTGGAGAAAACTGGAGTGGGTTACTGCCACATTCAGCCATCATCCCCAAGCACTGGCTAAGGCAGTGGTTCTCAAACTTTTTAGACTAGGACCCACTTTTTAGAATGGCACTAATGTTGGGACCCACCAGAAGTGATGTCACAGGCGAAAGTGACATCATCAAGCAGAAAGTGCTGTCAGTGTGACGTCATCAAATGACACTCCTAGAATGCAAAGTGGCATTCTTGGCCTGCAGCAATTGCACAGCCATGAAACATCATTGACAGAAAGCAAAACTAGGATAAAATATTATGTTAAAGCACTGAACTAAAAACAAAATTTTTTTTAAAATGTTCACTTGAAAATTCAAACTGTTAACACACACAAAAGGAATACAGGAAGAGTAAGGTCCGCAGTTTCCAAGACGGCTGTTTCCCAGCTTTCCGTGACCCACCTGACATCAAGTTGTGACCCACAGTTTGAATAACACTGGGCTAAGGGAAGTCTCTGTGCAGCTAGCAGCTTCTGCTGCGTATCGGTGTGAAGAGAAGGCAGGGGACAAGAGGTAGCAACTCTAATTTATGGAGTGAGGTACGGCTATGTTGCAGCCACCTAGACAGAACCTTCTAGGACAGTAGTTCCCAAGCAGTGGGTCCTGACTGGTGGGTCGCAACCTGATTTTGGGCGAGTCGCCAAAGGGTGATGGAAAAAAAACAATCGGACAACTAATTTCCTGAAGCCCTGAGGCTACTCAAAAATCAGACACGGCAACTGCTAATTATCCCTCAAAGAGCTCAGCTCCTGCAGTTTGCAAGATAGCTGCCAATTACCCTGCAAGGAGCTGAGCTCCTGCAGTTTGCCAACTTGGGTAAATATTGGCAGGTTAATGTTGGAGGGTATTTTTTCCAGTTATGATTACTTATAAATAATTTCTTACTAGATCTTTTTTTATAAAAAAATCTAGTAAAATTAGGTGGGTCCGCACACGGCAGAGATGCAGAACCTTTTGGACTTGGTGTGTTGAAACTTAGGAAAATGCTTAACTTGACTCTGCTGGTGTGTCAACCCTCCTCCCAGACAAAAGAGAAATAATTATTTATATTCATTTATTTAAACAAAAAATACAGTCCAATCATGTGTGATGTTATGTATTATACAAAGAAACATCAAATAATTACAAAATTACAAAAATGAAAAATGAGTAAAACAAACTCAGTTTTTGTCAGGTACTGGTGATTGCTGGTGTGTCACCTTTGACACGCGTGTCATAGGTTCGCCATCACTGGCATAGGGTGTCATTTTAAAAAGTGGATCCTGATGCGAAAAAATGTGGAATCCACTGCTCTAGGAATTAGCATTAGCCCCTGCATCTGCACTGCATTAAACAGGCCTTTGACAATGTGACGCCATTCAACAACCCCTCCCACTTGCACAGAGTGTCACATATCACAAAGCTAACTACTGGGCTACACTGCCAAGTAGCTCAAGGAAAAAAAAAACTTCCTTTTGCTCCCATTTCTATTTCCCTGAGTAAAGCATGCCGCCTTGCAGTAATTACACTGTCTGTAAGAAATCACATCTTTGCATGTCTGGGCATATTATGTAGTGGCATTCCAAGACCACTTATTAAGATTCCCATAATGCACCAGGAGGTTGAAGCAGTTCAGGACCAATTTGGACCTCAGGGCAAGTCTCTCATTTACCTGTGCATTGACATCCACCTGTCCTGTGGAAAGTAGCAAGCTGACCATCTCCACATTTCCGTTCTTAGCAGCATGATGAAGACAGGTAGATCCATCGTCCTCCTTTAGTAGAAGCAATGGGAAGGCAACGCCAGTTATTTGGGTGATGTGGGCATCTCACATCGCCACATTGCACACTAGTCCCTTGCCACACCACTTACTTCCTCATTGGCCCTGACAGAACACAGCCCCAAGGAACCACTGGCGCACTCCAGGGTGACCAGCCAGAAAACATATCATCGGTTGACAAGTCAAGAGTTTCTGGGTCTGATCTATTGCGTCCCTTCACAGAGACTGCTTTCCAGTGGCATACCTAGAGAGGGTCAGGAGGACAAATGTCTCCAGGCGGGGAGGGACGGCAAAATTGCCCATCCCATCTTTGGTTTACCCCTCCCCCCATCGCCCTGCTGCTTTAGGGGCCACCCTCCTCCTATGGAAGGTGGCCCCCAGAGGGTCTTCTGAGAGCTGGGGAAGCAGCATGTGGCCTCCCCAACCCCCAGAAGGCCTTGTGAGGCCTTCCAGAGGCTAAAAACAATCACTTCTGGTTTGCAGCCAAAAACAGGAAGTGGTGGTTTTCGGCCTACAGAAGACCTCGGAACATCCCTGAGGGGTGGCAGTAGGTGCGGGGGGGGGGGAAGCAGCCCCTCCAGGTGGGAGGTCACACCCCTGGAGGTGTCCTCCTGGGCATCCCCCCCCCAGGAATGCCACTGCTGTGACATCACTGCTCTATGAAATATGTTTCCCGCCCTTGTCTAAGATACTGCTGACTTAGATCAGGGTTTCCCCAAAATGTGAGCCCCATGTGTGGTGGGATTGTGAACTGGGCCCTCCCGCCCCCTTACTTCTGGTTGACTCCAAATCAGAGCCATTCCAGAAACATTGAGAGGGCCCGGAGGCCTGTCTCGGGTCACGCTGGGCCAGTGACCCACTCTTTTGGCCTCCAAGAGCCTCCAAATGACCCACAGCAGTGTCTGGATGAAAGTTCCAGTTTTCAGACAGAACAGAATCATCTGGAAGCAACTTCTGGTCGCTTCTGTGGGCTATTCAGAGGCTAATGCAGTGGGTCAGTAACACAACCCAGGGGAGGCCTCTGGGCCCTCCCGAGGAGGCCTTGCAGTGCAACACAACCCACTGCAGAGGAAGAAGTGGGTCGCACGCTGGGATGATGACCAAGTCCCATGCAAACCTTGCTTCTCAGATGAATAACCCTCTTTTCGAACTCCTTCGCCCTTACATGGTTCAAAAGGTCTCCTTCACACGTGAACACGCAGCCACATTTAACCCACTCTTTCACCACTGTCCCTGTGGCATGTTCATGAACAGGTTTCCATAAACACAGGGAACAGCCTCTGCCAATTGTCTTCCAAGTAGACTTGTCACCATTTCCTTGGCAAAGCTCTAGCTCTTTAACAGCATTTCATGGAAGGGTGACTTGACAAGGAGCACTGCGGAAGTCACACCGAGCTCCATTACAGAAGGAAAGCTTGGTATTTTTTATTATTATTATTATTATTATTATTATTATTATTATTAATTAGATTTCTACCCCGCCTTTTAGCCCGGAGGCACACAAGGCGGCACTACAATACAAAAACACAATATAAAAGTTAACATCAAAAAGCAATTTAAAAACAATATTAAAACCATACAATAAAACAAAATTAAAACAAAACAATACAATTTAAAAACAACAAGCCCAGTGGATCATAAAATATAAAAATGTAACAAACCAGCCAGCCAGCCAGCCTGTCAACAGTTAAAAGTATGCATTCAATACTTTATCTCCATAAAGACTGCACTTGTGGAATGTCTCTATCTGTCACATGCCCTTTAATGGCAGAGGAACCTTGAGAAGAAAATGGTGGCAACTCTCCTATTCGGATACTCCATGGAGTTATTATACACTGGAGAAGCCATGACGTCACATTCTTGAAGCCATGGACGGAACAATATGGCTGACTCAGATCATCGCCGCGAAGGAGGAGGATTGCCGCAAATTCTCGAATAAAAATCTCCCTGCACGCGTGTAAAAGTTAATTTCAACCTCTTTAAGCATGCCTGCGTGTTCTGCATACAGGTGTGCGAATCACTGAACGAAAAATGGGATTTAATTTCCACGGAAAGATTCATGTATTCACATTACATCGGCTCAATAAAACTACCCTTCAGTGAGTACTGAACATTAACAGAATTTGTTTTTTTTCTTTGGGGGGGTGAGTGTAGAAGTTAAAAAAAATACTCATAATAGTCTAGAAGTAAAAAAAAATTACTCTCATATTATTATTATTTATTATTTATTATTTATTTGATTTTTACCCCGCCTTTTCGCCCAGAGGCGCTCAAGGCGGCATTACAGTATAAAAAAGATAAAATATAAAATTAACATTACAAAGCAGTTAAAAACAATGTTAAAAAATGATACAAACAACAAAATTAAAACAGATACAATTTAAAACAACACGCCCAGTGGATCATATATAAAAATGAACAAACCAGCCAGCCAGCCAGCCTGTCAACAGTTAAAAGCTTTTTGGAATAAAAAGGTCTTCAGCCCCCGCCGAAATGTAAACAAAGAGGGAGCAGTTCTCAATTCTAAGGGGAGGGTGTTCCAGAGTTGGGGGGCCACCACCGAGAAGGCCCTCTTCCTGGCCGCCGCCCCTCTCACTTCTCCTGGTGGCGGCACAGTCAGAAGGGCCCCCCCCAGATGATCTAAGAGTACGGGATGGATTATATGGAAGGAGGCGGTTCCTCAAATACCCTGGACCCGAGCCGTAAAGAGCTTTAAAAGTCAAAACTAGCACCTTGAATTGGGCCCGGAACAGAACCGGCAGCCAGTGCAGTCGCCGAAGCAGCGGCTCGACAGAGTCAAACTGACGTGCCCCAGCAACCACCCGAGCCGCCGCGTTCTGTACTAGTTGTAATTTCCGGACCGTCTTCAAAGGCAGCCCCACGTAGAGCGCATTGCAATAATCTAACCTAGATGTCACTAGGGCGTGGGTCACTGTGGCCAGGTCCGCACAGCTCAGGTACGGCCGCAGCTGGCGGATCAGCCGAAGCTGAGCAAAGGCTCCCCTGGCCACCGCCGCCACCTGGGATTCCAGGTGTAGCTGTGGATCCAGGAGAACCCCCAAGCTGCGAACCTGCTCCTTCAGAGGAAGTGCAACCCCATTCAGAGCAGGGCGATAGTCCAATACCCGAGCTGTGGATTTCCGAACCAAAAGCACCTCTGTCTTATCCGGATTTAATTTCAGCTTGTTCGCCCACATCCAGCCCCCAACCGCCTCCAGACAGCGATCCAGGACCTCAACCGCCTCCTCAGAATCGGGGGGAAAGGAGAGATAAAGTTGGGTGTCATCAGCATATTGATGACACTCCACTCCAAACCCCCGGATGACCTCTCCCAGCGGTTTCATGTAGATGTTAAACAGCATGGGGGATAAGATGGAACCTTGTGGCACCCCAAACCTAAGAGGTCGGGGTGCCGAACAAGAGTCCCCCAGCACCACCTTCTGGGATCTATCAGCCAGGAAGGAGCGGAACCACTTCAAAACAGTGCCTCCAAGCCCCAACCCAGCCAGCCGACCCAGAAGGACACCATGGTCGATGGTGTCGAAAGCCGCCGAGAGGTCCAGCAGGACTAACAGGGTCGCACTTCCCCTGTCCATCCCCCGGCGCAGGTCATCCACCAAGGCGACCAAGGCAATCTCCTTCCCGAACCCCGGCCTGAAGCCAGATTGGAATGGGTCTAGATAATCCGTTTCCTCCAGTACCCTCTGACGTTGGGACGCTACCACCCGCTCAATCACCTTGCCCAAAAATGGGATATTGGAGACTGGCCGAAAGTTGTTTAAATTTGTGGGATCCAGGGAGGGCTTCTTCAGGAGGGGGCGAACCATCGCCTGCTTCAAAGCAGGCGGGAGCACCCCCTCCCTCAGAGATGAGTTCACCACCCTCCCTGTCCACTCGGCCAGCCCTCCCCGGGCAGCTCTAATTAGCCATGCCGGGCAAGGGTCGAGCGGGCAAGCAGCAGGTCTCACACTCCAGAGAATCCTGTCCACATCCTCAGGCTCTACAAGCTGAAAAGAATCCCAAATCGTAGGATAGACAGGTTCCCCAGGGACATCACTAGAAATGCCCACAGCGGCGTCCAAGTCGTGCCGAATCTGATCGACCTTCTCTGCAAAATGGTTTGCAAATTCGTCACAGCGAGCCTCCGTGTGCTCCTCCCCACCAATAGGGGGGGCCAGATGTAGAAGGTTGCGGACCACATGGAAGAGCTCAGCCGGACGGTTCTCTGCAGATGCAATGGTGGCAGAGAAGTGTGCCCTCTTAGCCGCCACCACTGCTCTAGAATAAACTTTTAAATGGGCCCTAGCCCGAGTCCGGTCAGACTCGGCATGAGTCTTTCGCCACCGACGCTCTAGTCGTCTTCCCTGCCGCTTCATCATTCGCAGCTCCTCAGAAAACCAAGGAGCCGCTCTGATTCTGCGACTGGGCAGAGGACGCTCAGGAGCGATCTCATCCAGGGCCCTGGCCATCTCCGTATTCCAGAGGTCGACCAGGGCACCGGGTGAGTCTCCAACTCTGGCAACAGGAAAGTCCCCCAGAGCCCTCAGGAATCCATTTGGATCCATCAGCCTCCAAGGGCGGATCATAGAGTGCGATCCCCCGCCATTGCAGAGGTGAGAAGCCGCAACAAGCCTAAATCCCACCAGACTATGATCTGTCCATGACAAAGGAGTGATCTCAATATCCTCCACCTCCAGATCATCATCAGCCTGCCCCGCAGTAAACACCAGGTCCAGCGTGTGTCCCGCCTCATGTGTTGGGGCAGATATTCTTTGAGACAGACCCATGGTTGTCATGGAGGCCATGAAATCCTGAGCCACAGGTGTTCCCGGGGCCTCGGCATGGACATTAAAGTCCCCCAACACCAATAGGCGGGGGGACTCCAACACCACGCTCGAGACCAACTCCATCAGCTCAGGCAGGGAGACTGTTGGGCAGCAAGGCGGGCGGTACACCAACAGAATCCCTGTTCTGTCTCGCCCCTCCAACACAACGCGGACAATATTGACAACTACTTGTGTCATGAAGAGATTTTAATGTAATTTTCCTTCGCGGCAATGATCTGAGTCAGCCATAGTGTTCCGTCCATGGCTTCAATTTGTGCCTATTAATTGTTAAAGCAGGGCCAGGGGTTGGGATACTCCTTCAAGACACCAACCTGATTACACTTTCAGAAATAACTCCCCTCCCCCGGCCCGTACCACACACCCCTCCCTCAGAAGAACTGTCTCCTGACCTTGGTGTAGACACAGCCGCCTCGTTTAACTAAGTAACGCGCTAACTCCACGTGGTTGTTTGCCACAGCTTCCATCAGGGGCGTCCGACGTAATTTGTCCACTGTGTTGATGTTGGCACCAGCCTGTAGTGGGGGAAGGAGAGTTAAATGCATCTCTCTCTATATTGCCTCAACAACAACCCCATACGTTCCTCTATCAGCCCAATACTCTACAGTCAACCCTCTATTCTGCCTTCCTCAGCTCAGCAAAAGACAAAAAGTCCTTCAGGACACAATCTGACAACTTTCCAGCTCTGTAGTAAGGGCAATGCACCTCCAAGGTAAAGGATCAAACACTCCCTTACCTTGAAGAGGCTACCACTCCACTGCAGGATGCTGCACATGACACACTGGCACAGCCATGTCAGTGCTGGAAAGTTACCCAGCGTGTAATTAATCTATGGAACTCGTCGCCACAGGAAGTGGTAATGGTGTCTGGCCTAGGTGCCTTTAAAAGGAGATTGGACAGATTTCTGGAGGAAAAACCCATCGTGGGCTACAGGCCATGATGGGTGGTGCAACCTCCTTACTTTAGAGGTAGGCTACTTCAGAATGCCAGATACAGGGGAGCGGCAATGAGATGCAGGAATCTTGTGTGCTTCCTGAGGCATCTGGTGGGCCACTGTGAGATACAAGAAGATGTATCTCTTCTAGATGGGCCTTTGGCTAGATCCAGCAGCCAAACTGGATCTTATAAGAAGCAGCCAACTCTTCTCATGTTCTTTAAGCTGGTTAGGATTAAGGTCTCAGTTGCAACTTGGGCTATCAGAGACTATACTATTAAATTTATCAGTCTCCAAGGATGCAGCCTTGATGTTTCCAGGACTTGTTCCTCCAATGGTCCATTTGACCAATGCCTTGTCCTCTGCTTGTTACACTCAGATTCCCATATTACTCCAGGGAAGGCTGGAGAGGATGTTGGATGAGAGGAGTAATCCAGGTACAGGGCAGAAGCTGGTGGGTCTCTGGAAGCACCAGGTGAGAACCCAACACCTCAAACACATACTAGTCATAACTTCCTCTATAAAACATGCACAGGGAATGTATGTTCTATCCCACAAAAAAATCCAGAACTCCCCCCTCCCAAAACAAACTGACAGTCAAGGCTACATTATTGGAAGCATCTAAAGGCAAACGCCCATATCCACGGTGTCACAATTATCTGTGGTTCTCAAATTGTCCTCCATGGCTCTCTTTGTTTGCATATGCTTGGCAAAAGGGCAGCCTTTTCTTCCTTTCCCTTTGGAAGAGGAAGCAGACAGCAGGAAGCTAAACTCATGCCTTCTAGAGCAGTGGTTCTCAAACTTTTTACACCAGGCTCCATTTATTAGAATGGCACTTGTGTCAGGACCAGCGGTGTTATGCTGCCGGAACGCTGGGCGGGACATCCAGGTGATCAACAGCCTGCCGGTCGCGTTCCGGAGCGTTACACCGTTTGTGTAACCAATTACGCCGCTTGCGTACGGTTACACAAACGGCGTAACGCTGCAGAACGCGACGGGCGGGCTGTCGATCACCCGGATGTCCCGCCCAGCGTTCCGGCAGCGTAACACCGCTGGTCAAGACCCACCAGAAGTGATGTCATGAGCCTGGAAGTGATGTCATAGCCAGAAGTGACATCATCAAGCAGGAACTGCTGTGATTGTCACATCATCAAATGACACTCCTGAAATGCAAGTTGGCATTCTTGGACTGCAGCAACTGCACAACCATGAAATACCCCTGACAGAAAGCAAGATGAGGACAAAATATGATGTAGAAGCACTGAACTGAAAACAAAATTTTAAAAGAAAAACACCTCACTTGAAAATTCAAGCTGTTAACAGTCATAAAAGGAATATAGTAATGCTACTGGAGGCGATGGGGAGATTGCCAACAGGATGCCCTCTGTGGTCTACTTCAGTGGTGTCATTCAAATGATTTAGGAACAGGAACTCACTTTTGATTGGCACTTGTCTGGAACCCAGAACCAGCCACGGAGCCCGTTAGGATCCGGAACGCCCGTTCTGGTCCGTTCCCCTTGAATGACATCACTGGTCTACTTGCATTTGGGGTGGAATCGAATGATAGAACAATGAGGGGGCGTCGCTGCACCCACTGACACACACTGCATTGCCCACCTGCAGCAAGACGTGGCAGATTTCCATGAAGCCCTTCTGAGCTGCCGCGTGCAGCGGGAAACGCTTACTCTGCTGGTCCGTCTGGAAGTTGGGATCCAGGCTGTCCACTGGAAAGGAAGGACAGAAACGTCAGAGACAGAGCAAGGGAGGAAATGGAACTGTGGTGGGTGCCACTTCTGAGGCACGTGCAGAACAGCTGACGAGCCAAACCTGTTCCCATCCTTTTACACCTGAGGAGCCAACTATTCAAGCAGGTGAATATACATTCACATGGCTGAAGCAGATTTCAACTGACTATCCCTGCTCATTTCCCCCACCGGTCTATCAGTATTAAACAGTGGTTCCCAAACCTTTTTGCACCGGGACCCCTCTAAGACCTAGGGCCAGAAGTGATGTCATTAAGCAGGAAATGAAGCATGTAACTCATTGTTTTTAATAAATCCCACTTTCTGAAAGTTGAATGGACTACACGTCCTTTTTACAGCATTCTGACTGCTTTGTATCTAAGTGATGTTTGAGTTTTAAGTTCAGCGACTGATGCAGCACTGAAAACAACACTGCACAGAACGCATCGTGGCTTCTCTAGGCCGTCGCGGATCAAGGTGGTAAAGCCAAATTTTAGGTAGGCTTCAGACTATTTACGTTGCTCTTCCCCATATGCTGAGACTCAGCTAGGCACGCACGTGGCAAGTGTGACATGCCTGCTTGGAAAAAAGACCCAGGAGAGAATTCATCACAACCATATGCACACACCATAACAAGCCCATAGCAAGGCTAATTTTTCTCGCGGCCACAAGCACTGAGGAAGTGGAAGCTCAATGGGGAAGCCTCTTCTCTCGCCAAAATGAAGCTTCCAAGATGGCGGTGCCCAGCTTTTCAAAATGGCTGCCCCAAGCTCTTGGCCAGCCTCAGAAAATCAGTTCGCTACCCGCCCTTGGGGGTCCCGACTCCTAGGTTTGGAACCACTGGTATAAAACGTCCACAGCCTGACGGGTAAGAGAACGCAACGCCGCCCCGCCCCCGGAGCAACTTACGCAACATTAACACCACTTTCTGGAGCTCCCCTTGCTTGACTGAGAGGTACAACTGACGGGGGTGGAACCGCAGCTTCTTGCGCCTGCCAGAGAAGGAGAGAGCGCAAGAGAGGTGGTTTTCCCTGGGGTCCGTTCAAACAGGAATTTGGAGAGAGCACACACTGTGGGAAGGGGAGGAAGAGACGGGAGGGAGGAGGTATTTAGGAAGCAGCGTCCACTCCCGACTCAGGCAGGTTCCACACACCTTTTACTGCCAGACACCTTCTCAAAGTCTAATCTAGAACAACCATTTTCATTCACTGTGCCATGGCATATTGGTTTGCCGCGAGTGGTCCACAGGTGTGCTGCAGGAATTTGGGGGAAGGTTACTTATTAGTAGGGCCACTAGGAGATGTGAGCCCCTCTCCCCAGCATTGGCAGCATGGTGTGCATTATCAATTGTCAAAAAACATAGGGTGTTCCTTGGCAGTTTTAGTAGGTACTGAGGTACCTCTCAGTGTGCCATGAGAGGAAAAAGATTGAAAATCACTGATATATACAGGCTTGTTGCTTAGGATCAAAGCATAACAAAGGATAGGCTCTTAACAAGGCAATTGAGGGTGTAATCCTAACCTGGTGTCAGGCCAGGACAGTAAAGCCAGCAAAGTCTGGCTGGCACAAGGGCCACCAGAAAGCCTGTTTGGACCACTCTCAGAGTCAGAGAGGATGGTGGACATCTGTATGCTGGCCTCTCTGACTCAGAGTGGCCCAAACATACTTTATGGTGTCCCTTATGCCGGCCAAATTTTGCTGGCCTAATTGTGCTGGCCTGACACCAGATTAGGACTGCACCCTGAGTCTCCCAAGAGCCAGCAGTGACTGTCTGTTTACACAACGAAGAGGTAAAAATGAGGTCTGTAGAAGCAAAGTAGAGGCTCTGAATGCAATCCAAAGCAGGCAGCTGCAGCCAGCCAGTTTACACAAGAAAGAACAGGCTGTTTGCATTCCCCATCGACACACACCTGTAGTGTGGACAATGAAAATATTGCCACAGATTTCAGCTGCTTGTGCTTGTGTTCCGCAGTGGTTGTTTGCAAACATTAAACTGAAAAACCGAAACCCACACACTGAAAACATCCCAGCCCAAATGCACAAAAATAAAATCTCAATACCCTTTTATAAATGACGGCTATGCTGATTTTGTTTTACAGCTCATCGTTTGCTTCATATTATTTTTTAAAAAATCATTATAAATTATGTTGAGTTTTTAATGAGCTTCTTCTCTTGCTTCTTCACCTCCCTTCTGAAGGCAAGCAAATAATTTGATATGGCTCTGCAGGAAACGTAAGGCGCCTAACCTATGTAAGGGCGCAAGCCTAACCTAGAGTTAGGCTGGCACAGTTAGGCCAGCAAAGTTTGGCTGGCACAAGGGACACCGTGAAGCACGTTTGGACCACTCTTGGAGTCAGGGAGGGTGGCATATGTCTGTGTGCTGGCCTCTTTGACTCAGAGAGCGGTCCAAACATACTTTGCGGTGTCTCTTGTACCAGCCAAACTTTGCTGGCCTAACTGTGCCGGCCTAACTCCAGGTTAGGATTACGCCTTAAATCAGTGCAAAAATCAGTTCAAAATGTCCAAACCAGTTACTGAAATGTTTTTTATAGTGTGCGAAAAATAACTGAAATACAGTGATTTAAAAAAAAATTCTGATGAGTCTGGTTCAGAAGGAAACTATTTTTTAAACGGTTCAACCGGCAGCTGATGGTAGGATTGCACACACATCATAATGACGAGAAGTTTTGCTAGGAATACTACTAATACATGTGGGGGACGTGGTGGCACAGCAGGTTAAACTGCTGCTGCTGGGCTTTCCAACCAGAAGGTTGGGAGTTCAAGACTGCGCAACGGAGTGAGCTCCCGTTGCTTGTCCCAGCTCCTGCCAACCTAGCAGTTCGAAAGCACCTAAATGCAAGGAGATAAACAGGAACCACTTCAGTGGGAAGGTCACGGTGTTCCGTGCGCTACGGCGTATAGTCATGCTGGCCACATGACCACATAAACTTGTCCTCGGACAAAACGCCGGCTCTACAGGCTTTGAAACGGAGATGAGTACTACCCCCTACAGTCGGTCACAACTAGACCATTCGGTCGTGGGAAAACCTTTACCTTACTACTAATCGTAGGCAGATTTGCTTCACGGAAGCAAATGGGGAACAGCATCACTTACCGCTCAGACTCCTGCACCACCAGGGCACGCTCCAAGAGCTCCCGCCCAGACCCCGAAGGCAAGCCTTGTGCTGACAAGACTGCCCCGTTCGGCAGGGTCAGCCGCGGCCCCGCACTGTCGATCCCTGGGCCCCCAAGTCCTGGCATGTCTTCCGGCGGGGGCTCCACGCTTGAACCCCCTCGCATCCGGGCACTAAGGAAAGGAGACACAGAGCAGTAAAACACCCGCACAAGTATGCCTTCTCTGACACCCTAAGAAAGCAATAGCTTGTTTGGCTGGTCTTGGGCAACTCTGAACTGGATCTCCAAAGTGTTCTGAAGACAGGATATACAGCATGACCTGGTATCCACTGATTTAGTATACACTGTTTCAGTTATCCACTGATACCATGGATACTGGGGACGCCTATTAAAAAGATAGAGGAACATTAAAGGAATCTTTTTTTACCTTAATGCAAAAACAAACAAACAAACAAACAAACAAAAAACCACTAATGTTATCCTATCTTTACAAAGGCATCCCCAGTACCTGCGGTTTCAGATATCCATGGGAGGGGCGGGGGGATCCAGAACAGAACCCCAAGCAGCTGTGTCCCTGGTCCTATGTACTGCCTGGAGCCAGGTCCGCAGACTCCACGTCCCGTCCCCCCCCGGAGACTGCCTCCTAAACTTACCAGCAACCTTCGGAGCCTCTCGTAACATCCTCAAGCCCTCCTAAAGCCTCTGCAGCCTTCGGAAGGCCTCTAAATGTTAGTCCAGTTTGACGAAAACCAGAAGTATGGCCCTCCGTAGGCTGCAGAACACAGGGGTGGCCCTGCCCATGCAGTTAGATAGGAACGAAGTGAAACCAGGGGGCGGGCTTAGCGGTGACGTAATTATACTCAAAACATTGCGCATTCCAAGCATTTCAGATTGGTTTGCACGTAGTGTTTAGGATTTAATAGTTTACTCCTGAAGTAAAAACGTACCAAAATAAAAACGTGTGATCGTGTAGAAACGTTATTGGTAACCGTATTATAAGTTAATATGCGATTACAAGGTTTAATTCCGCATAATTATATGATCTGAGTCAGCCATATTGTTAGACCCATGGAGTTGCGTCGGCCATATTGTTAGACCAGACCCGGAAGTTTCAAGAATATGACGTCATTTCTTCTCCATGTAAATTATAACTCCATGGCAGAACACCTTCGGAGGGCTCAAGGATACTGCATGAGGCCTGGCTGACCCTTGGGAGGGCTCCGGAGAGTAGGCGATGGTGGGAGCTGCCCCCACTGGCCCATGGGCATGTACCTCGCCCCCCCCCGCCGGGTGAATGGCAGGGACGCCACTGGAAACAGGTATGAACAAAATAGCCCCCACATGATCCCTGCTAATTTGTATAGAAGAACCCACGGCTCTCCCCCCTCCTCAGAATAGTTAAAAGGCCTGTGTTTCCTACAAATGGAGGAGTGGGACATTTTGGACAAGGATTAATTCGAAATAGCGAGTCAAATCTGTGGCTGTAGGTCTCTCAGAGAGAAAGAATACTTTCTGCAGCTGAAATTACAGGTGAGACGTTTTGACAATTGTGGGCTGGTATTTTTAATGTGATGGATTTTAGTAGCGTGCGATCCTGGTTGTCTTTTCTATTTTTATGGTTTGACCAGTTTTTATGCTTAATGTTTTTAGTAGTGCTTAAATTTACTTGTGTTGGGTTTTTTTTTGTTTTTTTTTGCCATAAGCCACCTTACATAAGAGCCCTGCTGGATGAGGTGAAAAGTCTATCTAGTCCAGCTTCCTGTATCTCACAGTGGCCCACCAGATGCCACAGGGAGCACACAAGACAACTAGTTGCCTGCATCCTGTTGCCACTCCCCTGCATCTGGCATTCTGAGGTAAATTCTGAGATAAACACACTGGTGGCCAGTCAAGATTCTCCAAAGCGTTTCTCTTTGACAGCCACCAGAACCAGACGCTCCTCTTCAGACATGTATTCACAGGAACAGCCCCACTGGATCAGGCCAAAGACCCCTATAGTCCAGCTTCCTGTATCTCATAGTTGCCCACCAGATTTCTCTGGGAGCACACAAGACAACAAGATACCTGCATTCTTCACAGTTGCCACTCCCTAACACCTGGCATTCTGAGGTAATAAATTCCCTTTATTTGGAGAGAAATAGGAGAAAGGGAGAGTGTGGGAGAAAGGTGGGATATAAATTCTCCAATGAATTAGTAAGGGACCTGGTTCACCTTGCAGAGAAACGAGGGGTCTTGAACCCACCTGGGCTGGGTTGTGTCAGCGCGGCCTGTGGTCTCGGAGGCTCCCTGCCCGAGTGAGGGTGGGATCGGAACAGGGGTGGAGGTGTCTGCCTTGGCAATGGTAATTTCCTGGGCCTCTGAAGCATCCTCCCCACAGTGCGGGCAGAAGATCATGCCGTTGAGCTGGGAAACACAGGCCTTGTGGAAGCGATGGGCCACACGGAAGTCAGGGTGGCACTCCAAAAAGGTGCCCTAGAGGAAAGAGACTGTCAGAGGCTTGAACAAGGGACATTGGGGACTAGGCTACTGAGCTGCCTGGGAACGTGAGATTTCCTCAGGCCTCGCAGCCTTCTTCATGCACAGGAAACAAGAACTGCCAACAACAATGGCCTCTTGCAACTGGCAGGCAGTAGTGCCCTGTGGATTTCCAGGCTGAATGTCAATAGCAAGAGCCTGATGGTCTGTCTGTGGTGGGTTAACAGAGCAGCATCCCCTGCCTGCAACAGGCCCCAGGAGGAATTGATTTCCAGGACCTTAGACTGGTCTGGATTCAAACACAGCTCGCCCCTGGCCTCAGTATGGCCCTGACACAGACAATTCCAATCTCTGGGGAATGGGATTGGAATTCAGGGCGCAATCATAACCTGGAGTTAGGCTGGCACATTTAGGCCAGCAAAATTTGGGCCGGCCTAAGGGATACCATTAACATATATTTCGACCACTCTCAGAAAGTCCAACCCATAGACATGCGCCATCCTCCCTGACTCCGAGAGTGGTCCAAACACGCTTTATGGTGACCCTTGTGCCGGCCAAACTTTGCTGGCCTAACTGTGCCGGCCTAACTCCAGGTTAGGATTGCACCCTCAATGGGACAGCAGCTGCTTTGCATGTAGAAGGTCCCAGATTCAGAGCGCAGTCCTAAACTGGAGTTAGGCCGGCATAAGCTAAGCCAGCAAAGTTTGGGCAGCACAAGGGCCACCATAAAGCACGTTTGGACTACTCTCAGAGTCAGGGAGGGTGGCTCACGTCTGTGTGCTGGCCTCTCTGACTCCGAGAGTGGTCCAAACATACTTTACGGTGTCCCTTGTGCTGGCCAAACTTTGCTGGCTT
This sequence comes from Lerista edwardsae, assembly GCA_029204185.1. NCBI lineage: Eukaryota > Metazoa > Chordata > Lepidosauria > Squamata > Scincidae > Lerista > Lerista edwardsae. The sequence continues at coordinate 1,297,964 of JAJKFI010000156.1, read as the reverse complement.
AGCTTATGCTCACCTAACTCAGTTTAAGATTTACCTCAGTCTGAAGTAGGGCTGAGAAAGACCCTGTCTGAAATCCTGACAGGAAGGCTCCCTCAAGCCTTCCTGCTGACACAGAATCAGACGGCTCACGCAGAGCCCTCTGGTCTTACCGCAGTGCAGAAGTAGCCACATCCCGGGCAGCAGTGATGCTTCACCATCCTGGCTCGGTGAGTCTCACACAGCACCATGAGTGGAACCCGGCTGGAGGGACGCATCGTCTCCCGCTTCAAGATGCTGCTGCTGCAGCCGCTGAGCTGTGAACGGGCAAGACAGGAAGATGGTCTCCCTCTGGCCTCGTTGTCAGTGAGTGAGAGCCAAACCTGCTCCTGCCCTGTGATGTAAGCAGGCAGGAATCCAGCCCACTCCCTTTGTGCCCGCCCAGTGATGTCATCTGGTAATGAAGAACGGGAACTCTGGGCGGGACTTACGCGTGATTGGCAGCCCGTCGGTTCTGTTCCGCGGCTGCCCTGGCCTCGGGGGGGGGGGAGCTGCCCCCGGTTGGCGCGCCCCACCGCTGCTCGCCCAGGCACCTGGCGTGCCCCCCACCCATCCCTCCCGGCGAGCAGGTGCCCCACCGAGGCCAGGACAGCCGCAGAACGGAATGGATGGGCAGCCAATCACGCGTAAGTCCCGCCCAGCGTTCCCGTTCTTCATTACCAGATGACATCACTGTGCCCGCCCCCTTCATGTGCATTAGGCAGACCAATCCTATGCTGCCAGCCCCAGTGGGAGCAGTGGTGCCAAAATGGCTACCGCTGCATCCTATGGGTGCCATGGCAACAATAGGAGGCACCTCAGGAGAAGGGGAAGTTCATCCCCTTTCCCCGGGGTAAGAGCACTGGCCCATCAATGGGCCTCCTCAAGTCTATGCCAGCTATTTTGCCGGTGCAGATTTGAGAGCCTCTGTGTCAGGCCGTGTGGCCTGACATAGGAGTTTTATTTTCCAACAAATTAAAAATAAAAATTGAAAGCGTAACATTATAAGAATACAGAAAACAACAAAAGAAACAGGAAAAAAAACACCCTACATATAGTTTCTAAATAGTAATGTCAGTGTGGGCTAATACTTTAACATTACTTATATCCTTCACAATGATTCTATATTTACTTCATTCAATTTCCATTTGACCTTTATTGAGAAAAAAACAGCCAATATTATCAAATCAATGTACAAATCGATGGTAAGGCCGCACCTGGAATATTGTGTGCAGTTCTGGTCGCCGCACCTCAAAAAGGACATAGTGCAGAAGAGAGCGACAAAAATGATTATGGGGCTGGGGCACCTCCCTTATGAAGACAGACTGCAGGCTCTTCAGTCTGGAAAAAAGGCGCCTGAGGGGGGACATGATTGAGACCTACAAAATCATGCACGGGAGGGATAGAATCGATAGAGGGATGTTCTTTTCCCTCTCTCATATACTAGAACCAGGGGACATCCACTGAAATTGAATATTGGGAGAGTTAAAACTGATAAAAGGAAAAACTTTTTTACCCGGCGGGAAATTAAGCTATGGAACTCCTTGCCACAGGAGGTGGTGATGGCATTTGGCCTAGATGCCTTTAAAAGAGGACTGGACAGATTTCTGGAGGAAAAAAATTTGTTTTTGTTTTGTTTTTTTTAAATTGTTTTTAAATTGTTTTTTAAATTGTGTTTTTATTTTGTTTGCTATTGTTGTTTAATACTGTTTTAACTGTTTTTAATGTTAATTGTTATGCTGTATTTTTAATATATATTTTGTAATGCCGCCTTGGGTGCCTTCGGGCACAAAAGGCGGGGTAAAAATCTATTAATAAATAAATAAATAAATAAATAAATAAATAAATAAATAAATAAATAAAACTCCATTGTGGGCTATATGCCATGATGGACAGTGCAACCTCCTTACATTAATAGTAGGCTACTTCAGAATGCCAGTGCAAGGGAGTGGCAACAGGATGCAAGCATCTTGTTGTCTACTGAGCTCCCTTAGGCACCTGGTGGGCCACTGTGAGATACAGGAAGCTGGACTAGATGGGCCTTTGGCCTGATCCAGTGGGGCTCTTCTTATGTTCTTATTGTCATTAAACAGAAAATAAGATGTGTCTCTTGAACATCTTAACTATGTCTATATACTTCCCTTACTATTGTCAAATCTTAAATTATCATTTTTATATTCATTTTTTCTATTTGTTTATTCATCTGTTCCATAATTTGTTGCTCTGAAGTTCCCCTTTTCCCACAGAGAGTCAATGAGTGCGGCCTGACATAGGCTCTGGTGGTGGAGGCCACTGCCAGTCTTACCCCCGCTCCACACATCCTGACCAGTTCCGCCCCCTTCCTGCCTCCCCCCTCCTTCCCAGCAGGCCTTACCACTGGCCAGCACTGCCGAAGCTCCAGCCAGCCGTACCACCCAAGATGGGACCCAGCGCCGACTGGCACAGCCCCTGTGCTTCCTCCTCGCCAGGTGCCAGCAATATGAGCCCATAGGATTGGCAACTTATTCTGACTATTGGCTTTTTTTTTTGGCAACTGCTGAGCATGACAGAATGGTGGGAACTGGCTTGACAGGCAAGAGAGACGGAGAACTGGCACCTGGCAGTCTTTGCAGAAAAAGAACAAGCCAAACTAAAAGGCGCAGCGTTGTTTCATTTGGCGCAGGCGGACAAGGAAGGGACTCCCCCGCCCACTTTCCCCAAGCCTCTCACCTCCCCGTCCGCACTCTCCGTCGCCATGCACTGATTCCCGGCCTGCTGGCTGAGGCGCTCGATGGTTGGGGCTTCCATACGACAGGAGCAAAGGGGCAGCTCCTCAAAGCGCTCCGTCTCCAGCGAACTTGTCTCGTTAGACACCCCTGTAAAGGGGAAGAGGAAGGGAAAATAAATATTGGGACCCAATACTGGCTGCTTTCAACCGCAAAAAACACAACTTTTGGACCATGCGCGGCCTGACACAGGGGCCCTCAAGCCTGCGCTGGCAAAATAGCTGAGGTAGACTTGAGAAGCGCCCTTTTCCAGGGGGACAAAAATTCCCTTCCCCTGAGGTGCTTCCTATGGCTGCCACAACGCCCTTAGGTTGCAGTGGTAGCCACTTTGCTACAGATTCGCCTACAGGGGACAGACAGCTTAGGATTGGGCTGCTCATACCTTCTCTTCTCCAGAACAAAATTTTTGTTTTGTTACTCTATGCCAGTGTTAACCCCTGCTAACTGGGCAAGAGGCACTTTTTCAAGTGGCGTCCTCTTATATTTAGCAGGGGGAGAGCAATTGTCCCTCTTCACCCCAGCACAGTGTCTTTCTCGTGGCTGTTGCTGGTGGTGTTCTCCATTCTTTTAGATTGTAAGCCCTTTTGGGACAGGGAGCCATTTAGCTTTATATTACTATTTGCCTGTAAACCGCTTTGTGAACTTGTGTTGAAAAGCAGTATATAAATACTAGTGATTGATTGATTGATTCAAACTGTGGGTCAGGACCCACTTGGTGGGTTGCAACCTGATATCAGGTGGGTCGCGTAAGCTGGGAGCAGCCATCTTGGAACTGCAGGCCTGACTCTTGTTACATTCCTCTTGTAAGCGTTAACCGTTTGAATTTTCAAGGTTTTTTTTTTTCCAAGTTCTGTTTTTAGTTCAATGCTTTTACATCGCCCTTTTGTGCAACACAAATATTTTGTGAAACTGCAACCACAAGGGAAAGGGAGCACGCACCTGCGTTGTTGGGGGACAGTGCTCCTTCACTGGGCAGCTCCAAACAGCCAAGGGGCACTTCTGTATACTCACTCTGTATGGTGGTAGGACCACCATTCAGCCCTGAGAGAGAGAGAGAGAGAGAGAGAGAGAGAAGAGAGAAGAGATGTGTAAATGTTGGCCCGTTTGAGCCCACCCTTCGCCCTGGAGCTATCACACGGATGATCACCTCACCTCTGGTGTCCTTGGGGTGAGGCTCTTTGCGCTTTCGCTTGCGGGACGGCTTGACCCAGGGGCTGTCATTCCGCCAGCGCTTCCGGGCCTTTCGTTTGGAGCTAGAGGCTGCACTCTGGGGTGGAAGAAGAGTGAGAACCACCAATGAAAGCTGGCATAGCGAACTGGCAAAGCTCTCATCATCTGGGATCAAAGTACACAAAGGGTGAACTACTGATGCAGTTAATCAAAGGGGACTAATTAAATGCTTACCCAATTAAACTGTGAGCCCCTAGCACTGTGGTCCAAAAAACAAACCACGGTTGATACCAAATTTAGTAAATGTTCATCAAATTTAGAGTGCAATCCGCTGCGGGTCTACTGAGAAGTAAGCCTCGTTAAGTTGGGCTTACCCCCAGGAAAGTGTGCACAGAACTGCAGCCTGTGTAAATGTTCACCAAACGTATAACACGACATTTACGTGACAATACTATTATTTAGCTCGCAGAATAATACGCCCCAAACGTGGGGGTTCGAGTTCGGGTTAGGGTTCTGTTATGAAAACACACTCTAGGAGTAACAAGTTCTAGGATTGCAACCTTTATTTTGTATTTCCCAAAACCGGCCAGTCATGCTCCCACTGAGAGCTCCAGACCTGGAAGTAAGTGCGGACGGCACGTGATGCGCTGATGCGATGACATTAGTGACACTTCCAGGTTGTGCAGACAAAAAAAAAAGGCTAAAAATAGTGTGAAGTGATCCAGCCTACCAGACCAAATTTCATCACATCACTCCAGCGCATCATGTTCCATTTGCGCTGCTGAGCAGCTCACCCAGTGCGGCTCCCCTCCACCACAGAAACAGAGGTTTGGAAACTTATGCTTTGCCCTGTTTTTTACTACTCTTGGCAAAGGGGGAATTTTTTTTTTTAAACCCATCCAAAAAGGAAACGAAAGTAGTGAAAATGACTGAGAACAACAGTGAGCCTCAACTCACCCTGTCAGAGAGGTTACCCGATTCTTCATCGTCATCGTCCTCTTCATCATCATCTTCCTCCTCTTCTTCCTCTTCCTCCTCCTCCTCTTCTTCCTCCTCCTCCTCTTCCTCCTCACTCATATGCTCTCCAGTAACATCTGCATCCGACTGGAAAACAAGAGGGAGGAATCGGGATGTGGGGAGACAAAGAGCATTAGGAAAGAGCCACGTGCAGCTCTAGGCAGCACTGCAGCAAGGGTGGAGGCATCAGAGGGCTGCAGGCGCTGGCCGTTCACCGCCAGAAACTGCAGGCAGTGCTCACCTGTGTCTCAAGGCACCAAGGAAGTCAGCAGCAGTCAGGTCAAATATTCTAAAAATACAAGTATTCACTTGTGTCCTATTTTCAGGGGTGTGGGGTTTTTGGGGGGGGATATTTTGTTCCAAACTTTCTTGATTAAAATAGCAACTTGCGGTGTTATGTGTTTTTATTCTACATTCTCAATCCAAGTTCTCATTTTTATTCATTTTAAATGCTTGAAAAGTCTACTTGGTAGAGGATACAGGTGATACAGTGTCAGCAGATGCAGCCACGGTATTATTTCTAATTGGAAAAGTCGTCTGCTTTAATTTCTGGAAAATATATCTTAAAACAACAAAATGTGGACTTTTGCATTTTTATTCAGATACTAGCTTTTTGTTACCCGGCGTTGCCCGGGTAACAAAATGATCTTCCAGAGTTTATGAGTTTTGCACCCCTTCTCGCCCCCCACGCTGATGGGGGCCGAACCCAGACTCCAACTGTGTTGGGAGCATCGCAGCTCACCTCGGCGACCCCGGAAACTACGAATTCGACGCCGATGTTGGCCATTTTTGACCGTTTTCATGTGGGGACCCCCGCGTACCCCCACCCCCGGGGGCACTGGGGGGGTCTGACCCCCGCAGTGTTTGTCACCAGGCTGCAAGGTGTATGCATGCCAAGTTTCATGCCAATTGGTCCAGGCGTTCCAGCAGGGCATGGCGGACGTTTTGTTTCGCACCCCTTCTTGCCCCCCACATCGAGGGGGGGCTGAACCCGGACTCCAACGGCATCGGGAGCGTCGCTGCTCATCTCGGCACCCCCGGAAACTGTGGATTTGACGCCAATTTTGGCCATTTTTGACCGTTTTCACGTGGGGACCCCTGCGTACCCCCACCCCTGGGGGTGCTAGGGGGGCCTGACCCCCACAGTGTTTGTCGCCAGGCCGCAAGGTGTATGCGTGCCAAGTTTCGTGCCGATCGCTCCAGGCGTTGAGGAGCCTATGCGAGACATACATACATACATACATACACACACACCCACGCTCTTCTTTATATATATAGATTTTAACCACCAAAAGGCGGTTGTTAATGCCCAAAAAGCGGTTTTCAGCAACAATAAAAACACTTCTACCTATAAGAAGGCACTAAAGCCAGTCTAAAGCCAGAGGGAACTCCCACAGCACAAAATTAATTCCCGCAGCTTTCTTTATGCTGTTGGTCCATGGCAGGGCTGCAGAGTCTCACAATGTGGGACCCCCTGTGCAAGTGAGCTTTCTAAACATTTGCAGTTTCATTTTTAATCCCTTATGATTGCAATACCAGAAGGACCCAGGTTTAAACCCCAGCATCTCTGGACGCATAGTAATGTATGGCTGTGAGAGCTGGACCATAAGAAAGGCAGAGCGCCGAAGAATATATGTTTTTGAATTATGGTGTTGGGGAAGACTCTTGAGAGTCCCCTGGACTGCAAGGAGATCCAATCGGTCAATCCTCCAGGAAGTCAAGCCTGATGGCTCCCTGGAAGGACAAATCTTGAAGCTGAAGCTACAGTACTTTGGCCACCTCATGAGAAGAGAGGACTCTTTAGAAAAGACCCTCATGCTGGGCAAGATGGAAGGCCAAAGGAGAAGGGGGCGGCAGAAGATGAGATGGTTAGATAGTGTCACCAAAGCAAAGAACATGACATTGGGCGAACTCCGGAAGCTAGTGGAGGACAGGAAGGCCTGGCGTGATGAGGGCCATGGGGTCACAAAGAGTCAGACACGACTTAGCGACTGAACAACAACAATCTCTGGACGCAGCTAGGAAACACCCTCACCTGAAACCCTTGGAGAGACTCCACCAATTGGTGTCTAGCGGTCTCCAAATTGCGGACTGCTTTGTCTCTGCAAAGCCATCCCTGATGTGAGCTGCGCGGTCTGTTCCATCGCGCTGCTGCTGCTTTTCAGAAGCGATCTACATAGGGAGACACTCTGGGCAGTGGCGTCTATTGTCTTCTGTGCCATCTGGCTTTGCTCCTGGAAGTCCAGGAAGAAGAGACTGTCCAGAGCGTCTCTCTGTGCAGATTGCACCTGAAAAGCAGCAGCAGCGCGACAGAAAAGATCTCACTGCTCACAGTGGGGACGGCTTTCAATGCACGGCTGGAGTTTGGAGTTAGCCGGTGTAGACAATCCTGAGCTAGAGAGACCAACGATCCAACTCCGAAACAGAAGGCAAACTTCCTCCTCCACAAGTAGAATTCAGAAACAATCAAGTTCCAAATTTCAGCATTCTGAAATATGGGCTACCTTGACCCAGAATCCCCACAGGACTGCTTGCCGTTTTATTTACACATCTACCCTCTTATCCCTTACACCAGAGATTCCCCCTACTCCTCTTCTCAGAGAAAAAGCGGAATTTCTTACCTGAGAATTCCTGTTCTGGGATGAGGAGAGGGGGGCCATTCGACCCACCTCTCACCAGGCTCAGACCAAGGGTAGGACTGCAGGTTTGGGGGTGGTATGTTGTTGTTCTTTCCCCTTCCACCTGTTTGTCTGCCTGTTATTCTGCTGTCTGGTGTTTATTCACCCCAGTTGGGGGTCTGTTAGTGTTTTTCTAGTTGTTTTCTAGTTGGGGGTATTTCTCGTTCCTGCTCGTTAGTCCGGACTGGGTTGGGAAGCCCCCTACAGGGAGATGCCTCGAACTTTGAACCGGCTCTGCCTCCCAGAGTAGGAGGGGCTATCCCCAGAGGTCTCGAATGGCCCCCCTCTCCTCAACCCAGAACAGGAATTCTCAGGTAAGAAATTCCGCTTTTTCTCAAAACTTATTTTACACACACCACCCTTCCTTCATGGTGGCTTCTACCAGGTGCCGCCATCTTGGATTACTCAATACCTCACACAATCCAAGATGGCGGCACCCAGGAGAACCGGGAAGAAGCAGCTGCTGGGGACATCCCATGACACACCATTTAGGAACCACTGCCTTAGATCTACAGCAACAGTTCCCCACCTCCAGAGAGTTTCTCCCAGGCCCACATACCTTGCTGTCAGAGTCAGCATGGCCATCCACAGAGTAGCTGTCATAAAAGAGGCTGAAGTCGTCCCCCACCTCCGTCTCCCATTCCTGACTCCTCTCTTCCTGTGAGGCGGTGGCAGGAGCAGTCATCTCTTCCGTCACTGTGATCTGGAAAGACAATTGGGCGGGTGGGTGCCCTGGTGTACCCCGGCCCACACAGCTCTGCTGCAGCATTCTCGTTTCCAGATCATCCCCATTTCTCACTTCACCAACATCAGGTGAAGAAGGAGCAAGGCAAGGACAGCCAAGATGGTGTAGTGGTTTGGGAGATGGACTTAGACCCCGAGGAGCCGGGTTCAAATCCCCACTCCACCACGAAGCTTCCTGGGTGAACTTGGGCCAGTCACTCTCTCTCAGCCTCACCTACAGGGTTCAGTTGTTGTGCGGACAAAAGGAGGGGAGGAACCATGTACACCACTCTGAGCTCCTTGGAGAAAAGGTGGCATAAAAATGCGAGAAATAAAATGCATACCTCAGTGGTGGCTCTGGGGCTTGAACGCTGAAGTGGGAGAGCCATCCTCTTGTGCATTGTGTCAACCATGTAATCGTACTTCCTGCGCTTGGCAGGTTCTTCTTTGGAAGCAGCCCGGCAAAAGAGGGGGAAGATAAAACATGAAGACAGGAATTTTGATGCCTCTATAGCAGTGGTATTCGAACGGTGGGTCGGGACCCACCTGATGGGTCACAAAAAGCTGGGAGCAGCCATCTTGGAAACTGCAGACCTTACTATTGCTGCACTCCTCTTGTGAGTGCTAACAGCTTGAATTTTCAAGTGAGGTTTTTTTTAAAAAAAATTTGTTTTTACATCACCACTTTTACATAATATTTTGTCCTAATCGTGCTCTCTGTCAGGGTTGTTTCAGTGTTGTCGAACTGCTGCAGTCCAAGAATGCCAGCTTGCATTCCAGGAGTGTCATTTGATTATGTCACAATGGCGGCACTTCCTGCTTGATAATGTCACTTCCTGCCACAACATCACTTCCAGGTTAATGACATCACTTCCGGTGGGTCCCGACACGAGTGACATTCTAAAAAGTAGGTCCCAGGCTAAAATGTTTGAATACCACTGCTCTGTAGCAATACACTCGTTTCAGCCAAGGCATCCCCAAGAAGGCTCCCACCAGCCTCTGATTCCAAACCATACCTGGCTCCTCGATGCTCCTCAGGTCATCTGGGACTCGGAAATGCAGCATCTCAGAGACTCGTTTTTCGGGGACCTTGGGGTACAGGAAACGATGGATGGTTATATGCCAGGTAAGGGTTGGGCATCTGTTTGGTGATGGCCCCAGTATACAGAGCGGACTCATTTCAATCCAGTCACCAACTTCCTAATACTTCCTGATATGAGCAGTTATGCAGACTCTACTAACGGGTTGCTAGAAACCATGAAAACATAGCAGTTTTCATGCTATGAAACGAACTGCTGAGTTTATTTATACAGCATCATCTACACAGGCCTCCTTCACTGCTTCACATGAGTGATGCCTGATTCACTCATCCTGGGGCCTCTTTCAGGGTGCAATCCTGACCTGGAGTTAGGCCAGCAAAGTTTGGCCAGGACAAGGACGAATAAGAAGCAAGTTTGGACCACTCTCGGAGTCAGGGAGGATGGTACATGCCTGTGTGCTGGCCTCTCTGACTCCGAGAGTGGTCCAAACGTGCTTTGCAGTGGCCCTTGTGCCAGCCAAACTGCTGGCCTAATTTGTGCCAGCCTAACTCCAGGTTAGGATTGTATGGACCATGTATGACGAGGCAATGAGGGCACAATCCTAACCTGGGGTTAGGCCGGCACAGTTAGGCCAGCAAAGTATGGCTGGCACAAGGGCCACTATAAAGTGAGTTTGGACCACTCTCGGAGTCAGGGAGGATAGTGCATGTCGGTGTGCTGGCATCCGACTCCAAGAGTGGTCCAAACATGCTTTATGGTGTCCCTTGTGCCAGCCAAACTTTGCTGGCCTAACTTGTGCCGGCCTGACAAAGTTAGGATTGCGCTCTCAAGCCTTATCCCCAGCCTGCATCAAGTGAACACAAAAGTTAATAAACACCTGTAGATAAAAAGTACCACCCCAGAAGATGTGCAAATCAAAGTTTGAGAAGACTTTGGCACAACTCCTTGAACCCTAATCCTAACAGTAACAAAACTAAAATACATGTAATTGAAACAATGGTACGTTCTGCCTTGTTTTCCCCCTGCGTCCAAACCCCCTCTCCTTCATCTATGGTCTCCCTTCCTCCAATATCCAGAATTCTAAGCACCTCAGACCAGGGACATCTTCCCCACTTTTGCAAAGTGCCTTGAATACAGATGGCACCACCACCAAAAAATTAAGTGCATTTCTACAAATTTGCACAATTGGTATAAGCAGTTCCAAGAATTCTTAGCTTCTCTGTACGCAGAATTCCAATGCTGGGATTGTTAATTCTCCCTTTGTGTCAAAGCAAATTGACATGTATATCAAAGTCTCCATTAACATGTATATCAAGTGATTACCCAGAGACAAGCGAAGACAGTGGAGCTGGAAAAAAAAGGACATAGTGGAGCTGGAAAAGGTGCAGAAGAGAGTGACGAAAATGATTACGGGGCTGGGGCACCTCCCTTATGGAGAAAGACTGCAGCGTTTGGGGCTCTTCAGCCTAGAAAAAAGGCACCTGAGGGGGGACATGATTGAGACATACAAAATTATGCATGGAAGGAATAGAGTTGATAGAGGGATGTTCTTTTCCCAGAACACCAGAACCAGGGGGCATCTGCTAAAATTGAGGGTTGGGAGAGTTAAAACAGATAAAAGGAAGTACTTTTTTACCCAGCGGGTAGTTAATCTGTGGAACTCTTTGCCACAGGAGGTGGTGATGGCATCTGGTCTAGATGCCTTTAAGAGGGGATTGGACAGATTTCTGGAAGAAAAGTCCATTGTGGGCTATAGGCAATGATGGGTTGTGCAACCCCCTTACATTAGTAGTAGGCTACTCCAGAGTACTGGGTGCAAGGGAGTGGCCACAGGATGCAAGCATCTTGTTGTCTCATGCCTCCCTGGGGCACCTGGTGGGCCGCTGTGAGATACAGGAAGCTGGACTAGATGGGCCTTTGGCCTGATCCAGCAGGGCTCTTCTTATGTTCTTATGAAGAGCCAGCATAGTCCGAAAAGCACTGCAGATAACCGCACAACATCCTAGACACGGCATTTCCCAGTGGAAACACTTCAGACATTCAGCTACCAGTCACTCAAACACCCTTCCGTCAGCTCCCAGGCAGAAAGCGACATAAAGAGGCCTACCTGCCCACTGTTGGGCTTAGACATGGTTTTCCGGGCCCGGTGAATCTTGGGCTTGGCCTCTTCCGCGACGGGGGCTGCGGTCTGAGCTGGGGCTGGTGCTGGAGCTGATGCCAAAGTTTCTGCAGAAGGAGTCCCAGCTTCCCCAGGCAGCCGTGACCCAGGCATGCTCAACAGCCGCATGGCCAGACTCTGAATAGACGTTGGGGACTTGCTGGTCCCGGTGAGGGACATCTTCGCTCGGCTGGGGCCCCCTGCTTTGCTGGGAGAGGATGGGAACGTTTTGGCAGCATGGCCTGGAGCAAGGAAGGGAAATAAAAAGGAATCGTCACGGGAGCTTCAGTCTTTCAACGTGTAGACTATGGCACAGTTATGGAACAGGAAGCCATGGCTTCCTCTTGCACAGGCACGCCTGGGAGAATTACACATGCTCACCCTCACCTTTCACGTGCAAGAGGAAAAGCTTCTGCTCCATTTTGAACTTCACCACAGTGCTACGCGACATCTAAATTCCAAAGTTAGGTTAAAAATAAAGCGGTATCTAAGCATGGTTCTAGATCCTGGTTTGTTTTCTTAATTCTGGTTTGGTGTAAACCATGGTTCCTGAGTTCCAGTGACTCGTGAAGCTGTAGTTAAAGAAGCTTTCAATTTCAGCACACTACTTCCAGCACTAATTTTTTTTTTGGGGGGGGGGGAATGCACAAAAGTACACAAACCTGTTTTCCTCCAGAGATTATTCACAGGGAAGGAAATCATGTTTTCTCATTATGAAATGGGCACTGATGACTACGGAGTAACCAAATTTCCAGTACTGACACAGCTATGCCAATGGGGCATATGCTGCATCCTGCAGTTGGGGGGCAGTCACAGAGGCCTCTTCAAGGTACGGGAATGTTTGTTCCTGCACCTCAAGAGTTGCATTACCCTTAGAAAGGAAGGTTGGTTAGGACTGCACCTTAGTCAGAAGTTTCGTCTGGATGGGTTAGGCCTAGTTCTCACAGAGGCAACCAGCCAGTGTTTGAGCCGTAGGCCTTCAAAATGCAGGAGGCACACATAAAAGATTATTCCTCCAAACAAAACCAAATATCCTTGCACACAGAAAACCAGCATCTCATGGAGATGGCTAGGGTAGTACCTTTCCTGTTTGTCACAATCTTGGTAGAGCTTGGTTCGTTTCTTAACTCTGGTTTGATGTAAACCATGGTTCCTGAGTTCAGGTGACTCGCGGAGCTGTAGTTAAGGAAGTTTTCGTATCCAATATGCAGGATTTATTGTGGCATGGAGGAGCATTCCATCCCATGAAAACCCATTTGCAGGGATATAATCCAGACTTTATCACTACATCGAAAGCTAAACTTCCATCTCTCTTCCTCACATTCTGGGCCAGTTCACAGTTCAGCTGGAGAAGCATCCAGGTGACTGTAGCGGCTACAGGTTCCAACAGCCGCTATAGTGGCCTATAAGAAATTGCCTTCTTCCTTATTTCTTTCGGCTACTTCAAACTCCAAGAAGTCTTGTGTGCTCTCTGAGGCATCTGGTGGGCCACTGCGAGATACAGGAAGCTGGACTAGATTGGCTCTTGGTGGGGCTGTTCCTATGAGTACATGTCTGAAGAGGAGCATCTGGTTCTGGTGGCTGTCAAAGAGAAATGCTGTGGAGAATCTTGACTGGCCATCAGTGTGTTTACCCCAGAATTTACCTCAGAATGCCAGATGCAGGGGAGTGGCAGCGAGATGCAGGTATCTAGTTGTCTCATGTGCTCCCTAAGGCAGCTGGTGGGCCACTGTGAGATGCAGGAAGCTGGACTAGATGGGCCTTTGGCCTGATCCAGCAGGGCTCTTCTTATGTTCTTAGAAGAAGAAGCCTGTTGCTGCTGGTGGGCTAGCAAGTCATGCTGCTGAGAGAAGGCTGAAAGGAAGGTCTCCAAAACAGTGGCAATAACAGCTGCTGGAACTGCTACAGTCCCCTGGATGCCACATGATGCCTTGTTCACAGGACCATGTATGAATTGGGGATCTTATTCACACATAAAAATTGTGGTTTTTTTTTTTAATGCTTTCTACACTGCAAAGCGACCAGTAAAGAAAATACAGGGGTGCCCTGGTATCCACTGTTTTGGCATCCACGGTTTTAGTTATCCATGGATACTGGGGGCACAATCCTAATCTGGAGTTAGGCCGGCAGTTTGGCCGGCACAAGGGACACCCTAAAATATGTTTGGACCACTCTCAGAGTCAGAGAGACCAGCACACAGACGTGTGCCATCCTCCCTGACTCCAAGAGTGGTCCAAATGTGCTTTACAGCGGCCCTTGTGCTGGCCAAACTTTGCTGGTCTAACTCCAGGTTAAGGTTGTACTTTGGGACTCCTACCAAAAAGATAGGGGGACATTAAACCATTTTTTTAACCTTGTTGCAGCAAAACCACTGACGTCTCCCTATCTTTAAAAAGGCATCCCCAGTATCCACGGTTTCAGGTATCCACAGTGGGGTCCAGAACAGAACCCCAGTGGATACCGGTGGGCACGGCTGCACTAAAACAATATAAAAATACAACATGATAAAACAATCGTAAGTCACAAAATCATAGAACTGCGATACAAAAATAAAAGGAATAGCAACAGCCCTGTAGGGAGGGCCACTCAGCAAGCATTTTCCACGAAGGAAGTGATGTCACGTTACAGACTCAATCCGCAGCCCCCTCCTGCTCCCTCTCACCTGGCAGACCTTTATTCCCTGGGCTGGGGGTGGCGTTTGAGCTGGCTGAAACCACCCCCGTTTCAGGAGACGTGGCCCCTGCTTCTTTGCCACTCCCCATCCTCTGGGTCCGGGCTCCATCGTCCCCGTTTCTGCCCGCGGCCAGCAGGATCTCTGTTGCCCCGGCCAAGCCGCCTTTGGGCTTCCGAGGAGACAAAGATCCTGACGAGGCATCCGGACCATCTCGAGAGGATGCGGCACCTGAACAAAAGAGATACAAAAGCGCACACTTGGGCACTACCCTGAAGGGCGCCGGGGCTCACCATTTCCAAAGCAGGGCGCCGGGGAGATTTCGAGCCACACGGTCATTGCAAAAAAAATTAATTAATTAAAGAGGCAAAATTTGGTCATTCCAGGCAGTGGCGTAGCTAACGCATCTGCTACCTGGGGCAAAGAAGATTTTGTAGTCCCCCCGCCACAATGAAATCAAATTTAATGTATTAAACAAACAAACAAACAAACAAACAAACAAACAAACAAACAAACAAACGGTTTTCTGGTTAATTGGCCATAACCTTTGATAGAACACAGATATCCCAACATGGTTTGTTTCAATTGCATTCAGCATTATATTACCTTTCCAATGATATAGAAAAAGATGGCATCATGCCTACATACCAAGGTTTTCACGATTTTGGCCATTAGTGCCAAGCTCAGCTTGTTGTCCCCCTAAAGCTTGTTGCCTGGTGCAATTGCTACCACCCTGCACCCTCTTAGCTACACCCAGGACCTGTGAGTAAACATCCGCTTGCCTCTTGGACTAAGCCATTCCACAGCCCAATCCTAAGTAAGGACGGCATAGTAAGGCCGTCGTAACAGGGCTGTATCCTAAAGCATATTAGGAGGCGGCCGCAGCAAAGCGCAGGCCAAGGGGAGGTTTTCCCCTTACACCCACGAAAGCCCCAGTCATCCCAATGGGGCTGCTCAGATCTGCGCCTGCTGTTTTGGAGGCGCAGGTGCACGTGCGGTCCAAATCAGAGACAGAGTTTAGGATTTGGCACTATGGCCGGCCTGCATCACAACTCCCGTCTCCGCCCACTGCGCCACCCAGTTATGCCCCCGGCACACCTCTGAACACCTTCGGTGAGGCCCAGCACCAACCATGCGCCACCAACGCTTGACCAGCACAAGGCCAGCACTGCTGGTGGTTGCAACGGCGCCCAAGCATTGTCGCTGCTGCTTGCACCGGTCCAGCACTGTACCGCCAACGCTGATGCGCTTGATGGCACATTTGCGACAGCATTCAGCTGGCGCAAGAGCGTAGCGCCGGCGCCACAGGGGTATAAGATTGCACTCCCAGTCTGCGGCATGTTTACCATCAGTCGCCATTGGCAGTTGGTGGGGCTGCTGCTTTAGAAGCTTCCCAGGACCAGAGAGTTGATCAGGGATGCACTTACCACCACACTTGGGACTGAGAGCCCAATCCTATGCGTGTCTATTGAGGAGCAAGTCCCACTGTATTCAATGGCATTTACTCCCAGGAAAGTGCGTATAGGATTGCAGTGATTGTTTCGTTAAAAAAAATAGTAACATAGTGAGCCTCTTTTGGAACAGACGACAGGTTGATTTTATTTCCACAGATTTGGTTCAACTAGAAGCCTCTGAACGTGACACGAGCCTGTAAAGGTTCTTCCAAGCAGTGGCGTCCCTATGGAGCTCTAAGTTTTGTAAGGAGCCTTACCTTGTTGTTATTATTATTATTTATTTTATTTATACCCCGCCTTTCTGCCCAAAGGCACCCGAGGCAGCTTACAACATTTAAAATATAATAAAAACACAATATTTGACAATTAAAAACAATAGTTAAAACCAGTAATGGAGATAATTAAAATTGAAATTTAAAATTTAGACAGCCAGCCCTGTGGATCCTAAAAAAGAATACAAAAACCAACCAGCCTATCAACAATTAAAAGCTTGTTGGAATAAAAAGGTCTTCAGCCCCCGCCAGAATATTGCCAGAGAGGGAGCAGTTCTTAGTTCTAAGGGGAGGGTATTCCAAAGTCGGGGGACACCACTGAGAAGGCCCTATTTATGGCCGCCATCCCTCTCACCTCTCCTGGTGGCGGCACAGTCAAAAGCCCCCCCCCCAGATGACCTCAGAGCATGGATAGGATTGTATGGAAGGAGGCGGTCCCTCAAATACCCTGGACCCGAGCCGTAAAGGGCTTTAAAAGTCAAAACTAGCACTTTGAATCGGGCCCAGAAAGGAACCAGCAGCCAGTGCAGTCGCCGAAGCAACGGCTCGACAGAGTCAAACCAATGTGCCCCAGTAACCACACGAGCAGCTGCGTTCTGTACTAGTTGTAATTTCCGGACCGTCTTCAGAGGCAGCCCCACGTAGAGCGCATTGCAATAATCTAATCTGGATGTCACTAGGGCATGGGTCACTGTGGCCAGGTCCGCGCAGCTCAGGTATGGTCGCAGCTGGCGAATCAGCCGAAGATGAGCTAAGGCTCCCCTGGCCACCACCGCCACCTGGGAATCCAGGTGCAGCAGGAAAGGAGCGATTTCCATGGCAAGGCTCCTTGCAAAACTTAAAGCTCCTCCCCCCTGTAGGGGCGCCACTGCTTCCAAGGCCTGCTGAGGCTGCACATGTCCGGGCTGGACAATTTGGAGGATGTGGGTGTGGACTAAATCCACTGGTTTAATTACCCACAGATTTTTTTTACCCACGAGGATTCTGAGAACGGAACCCTAAGCGGATAAAAAGGCCCTACCTGTACTCTACTGATATATCAAGAAAAATGGTTTAAGCTCGGCTGAGCCAATGGGAGGGTATAAATAAAATGATAAATTTTATTAAGATTTTAATAAAATAATAAATAATAAAAGTCAATAAACCTACTGGAGCTGCTCCAGGAGAATTTCCTGCTACAGGCAAGGGGTTGGACTAGATGACCTTGTAGGTCCCTTCCAACTCTATGATTGTATGAAATGCATTAATAAATCTTTGAAATGTCAATCAATCAATCAATCAATCGTACTTATACACTGCTTTTCAACACAAACTTCACAAAGCTGATTACGGGCAAATGGTAATAAGAAAATTAAATGGCTCCCTGTCCCCAAAGGGCTCAATCTAAAACAAAAATGCAGAACCCCACCAGCAACAGCCACTAGAAAAGACTGCGCAGGGGTGACGTGGGACAGTTACTCTCCCCCTGCTACATATAAGAGGAACACCCCTCGAAAAAGTGCTCTTGCCCATTTAGCAGGGGTTCAAGAATTTGCACTTTCCCTTTCAAAAAGTTAGAAGACTATTTCTTATCATTGCAAAACGAACATTTGGGCAATTTCCCCCCTCCCCTGTTTCTTTGACCTCCACCACTGGCCACATGCCTCTTGTTATCCACGCCAAAACTTTCCCACAATATCCACTCCAGCCCCACCTTAAATTTCCACAAAAGCTCACCTGTCTCACCTGGTCCCACTTCAACCAGCGATGCTGCCCCAGGTGCCCCCCGAAGAACTTCACCCTGAAGGCAAAAAACAAAAAACAAAAAAAGGCAAAGGTTAAAAATGCAATTCACACGGGCCCTATTCAGACAACAGACTGGTCAGAGCATCATCTGAATTGTCCCCTAGTGTTTTTATTAGGAAGTGGGGCTTTTATAAACAGTCATAAGAACATAAGAAGAGCCCTGCTGGATCAAGCCATAGACCCATCTAGTCCAGCTTCCTGTATCTCACAACAGCCCACCACATGCCTCAGGGGGCACACAAGACAACAGGCTGCCTGCATCTTGTTGCCACATCCCTTCATCTGGCATTCTGAGGTAGCCAACTTACAGAAGTTTGAATAATAATAATAATAATAATAATAATAATAATAATAATAATAATAATAATACATTTATTTATATACCGCCTTTCTTAAGATCACTAGATTTCTCTAATGATTGAACTCAAGGCGGTTTACATAGGCAGACTTTCTTACAAACCCGAAGGTTTTTACAATTTACAGAATGTTCTATCTTCCAAGAACAACACTCCTACAGATCTTTCTTTCTGGATTTAGCCTTCTTTCTTTAGCCACCCGTCTGTCGTCTGCTGGCTGATGAGGCTTCCCTGCTGCCACCAGAGATGCAGCTGATTTCAGCACACTCCTCCTCCCACGAGGCAGCTGAAACTCAGCTTGTAATCAGCCGCAGTTTCCAAGGTCTGCTGCTCGCAGAGACTTCCAGCGAGCTCACGACCTTGAGATCTTCAGGTGTTATCTTCGGGCAAACGGAGGCATTAACCCTCTCGGCTAAATCTTCTGCCCTCATGGCCTATAGCCTGAGATAAGACTTTTCATCCGGAAATATGTCCAATCCCCTTTTAAAGGCACCTAGGCCAGACGCCACTGCCACCTCCTGTGGCAAGGAGTTCCACAGATTAATTACCTCCTGGGTAATTGCATTTTTTCCTGGTAGAGGATTTCGATTTTGTTTGAAGCACAGAGTTACAACTACCCTGGTTACAAAGAAGAGTCCATTTGCTCCAGTAATCACTGGGATAACTTTTTATCTGTGATAATTCTTCTATGTTTAGTGTCAGTTGTAATGAAAGCGGAGAATCTTGGGGCTAATGCTTTGCCCCATACTACACAGACTGGGCACATGAGGTGGCCGGCTTGCCACAGCTATGCAGGACTATCTTTGGCCAGGACCTGGGTGAATGAGTGCTGGAGTCCCTACCTAGGCCAGCCTAAATGCCACCACAGAAGAAAAGCAGTAATAAAAAATAAGGGCGCAATCCTAACCTGGAGTTAGGCTGGTACAGTTAGGCCAGCAAACTTTGGCTGACACAAGGGCCACCGTAAAGCGCCTTTGGACCACTCTACGAGTCCGGAAGGATGGCTCATGTCTGTGTGCTGGCCTCTCTGACTCCGACAGTGTGCAAACATACTTTACGGTGTTCCTTGTGCCAGCCAAACTTTGCTGGCCTAACAGTGCCGGCCTCACTCCAGGTTAGGATCACACCCGATATCTGTTCTGCACCCATCTCTGGGGAAGATCTATATCCATTTATTATGCTGTTCTTCTAAAAGCAATAACAGCGTTTGCGGGTCATGCTACGGTCATCTTACTAAGGTGGGATACAAATCCCAGCGTCAGATCACAACAAATGCAACGGGGTTTGCTTTGAAGTCAACACAGAGAGGTTTGTGGCAGTGGCGTAGCTACAGGGAAGCAGTCTGGTAAGTGTTACAAGCCCTGCAATGCACCATGGAAGCAGCTCCTCCCACTGCCTGTCACAACTCTACGGCGAGAGGGAGGGGCCACTTACATGGTGCAGTGCAGAGCCTTCAATACTCACTGCCCTCCCTGTAGCTGTGCCACTGGTTTGTGGCCGAAGCTAGACAGCACATGGGTTGCGACACAAGTTGATTGGACAGGAAGGGACAAGGATAGCATACAACAGTGGTTCTCAAACTTTTTAGCAGGTTTCCACGCACTCATCACCAAAAATATTGAGTAGTCTGCTCACCTACGCATGTACGTTTCACCATAAGCTTAGACATACTGACTCAAAAGCCATCATTGTGACACCAGAGCCTGCTGCTTTCCTGAGAATCAACCAATCAGTATTTACCGTATTTCCCCATGTATAAGACGCACCTTAATTTTGGGGCCAGAAATTTGGAAAAAAAATGTACCACCACACATAAAGTTACTGAACTCAAGTTTTATTCATAAAACTACTCATCACTGCCCCCCGTTCTCCCATCATGTGCCTCCAGCCCCCTCAGTACTCCCATCATGTGCCTCTAGCCCCCCTCAGTACTCCCATTATTTGCCTCCAGCCCCCCCTCAGTACTCCCATCATATGCTTCCACCTCCCTCAGTAGTCCCATCATATGCCTCCACCCCCCTCAGTAGTCCCATCATATGCCTCCACCCCCCTACGGTCTTCTTACCTTACAGGCTCTCTTCTCTGATCGCGGGACTGCGGCTTGACTAGGAATGTACCGCGGTGGCCAAGACTTGGAAATGAAATCCCATTCTCGGCCACCGCAGTACCTCCTAGTCAAGCCACAGTCCCACGATCAGAGAAGAGAGCCTGTAAGGTAAGAAGACCGGCCACAGTCCCGCAATTGAACAGGAGAGAGAGGTATTGAACACTGGGGGGGGCAGCCCTCATTTTAGCTCTACATGCATGGTTAGGCTCAGCACCCTAATGCACACCCTTTGTATAAGACTCACTCAGTTTTTAGAGCCCAAAATTTTTGAAAAAGGGTGCGTCTTATACTTGGGGAAATACGGTATATACCGCTTTTCAACACCAAGTTCACAAAGTGGTTCACAGCCAAAAAATAAAGATAAATGGCTCCCTGTCCCAAAAGCGTTCACAATCTAAAAAAAATGCAGACCACCACCAGCAACAGCCACTAGAAAAGACACTGCACAGGGGTGAAGAGGAGCAATTACTCTCCCACTGGTAAATATAAGAGGAACACCACTTGGAAAAGTGCCTCTTGCCCAGTTAGCAGGGGTAAAAGTTGGGTTATTCCTCCGCCATTTTCCAATAGCAAAGTGAATCAGAAAGAAAAAAGAGCCAATTGACAACCTTGACACAAGCAAAACAATCACACAACCCTCCCCCTTTCCAGCATCCCATCTTCCATATTTTCAATATGGCTGCCTGAAGTGCTTCACGACCCACCTGAATTTGACCTGGTGGGTCCTGGCCCACATTTTGGGAACCGCTGGCATACGAGGTAACCAGTTGAGCTGTACAACAGCCAGACTCTCTCCAATTGAAATCTTGTCTCCAAACTCACTAGGTGGCCTAAAAGCAAGCTACTCCCTTTCAGTCTCAGCTGCGCACCTTTGACAGGGAGGTGACAGCACTGTTCTCGTACAGTATATTATGTCACGGACACAAAGCACGCTGAGCATTCTAAAGCAATGAATTAATGCTCAAGCCAGGAATGTAAGATTATAGCCACATAAAGTATCAACGAAGTACTGCAATCCGTAGTATCAAAAACCAGGACTCCTGTGACACAGCAGAACAGTGGTTCTCAAACTTTTTAGCACCGAGACCCCTTTTGAGAATGACAATCTGTCCGGGACCCATCGGAAGTGATGTCATGGACGGAGGTGCCATCATTGTGACACCAGAAACTGCTGCTTTCCTGATATGAGAATGCGGCAATAACTTGGGCTATTTCTGAGCTATTTACCAATAGCATAGCGAATCAGAAAGAAAAAAACCTATTTACAACCTTAAGGAAGGTTGTAAATTACACAAGGAAATTAACCACACAGCCCTCCCTTTCCAGCATCTCATCTTCCCCTATTTTCAACATGGCTGCTCTAGGTGCTCCACAACCAACCTGAAATTGGGTGGGACCAACGATGGGATCTACAAATGACCTGGGGGAACGCTGGGCGGGACTTAGGCGGGACATCCGGGTGATTGGCAGCCCGTCCACGGCGATCCGCAGCTACCCTGGCCTCGGGGGGGCTCCTGCTCACTGCAAAGGACGAGTGAGGGTCAGGCCGGATGCCTATGCGAGCAGCGGTGGGGGGCGCTAACCAGGGGCAGCCCCCCCCAAGGCCAGGACAGCTGCAGAACACTGCGGACGGGCAGCCAATCACGCGGAAGCCCTGCGTAAGTCCCGCCCAGCGTTCCCCCAGGTCGTTTGTAGATCCCATCGCCGGGTGGGACCCATAGTCTGGGAACCACTGCTCTATATCACATTAATTCCTTGGAAGGTGGAGGGGGAAACACAACCATATCAAAACTTCCAAGGTACAAAAAAATAATAATTACTTGGTTAGCTGCCTAAAAACAATTTTCACTCACCAGAGGTGGCGAGATGGTTACAAACCCAGCTTTCCCATCAAGGAAGAGCTAATATGTGATGTGATACCCATTCTCACAAATACAATACTCGCAACAGAACCTATATTGCACCTTGCTTCAGACACAGTCCTTTGCAACAGAACCTTCGCATCAGTGTGAACTTCGGAGAAGTTTGTCAAATTATTTGCAAAGCAGAATATGCCTATGGCTCTGCAGGGAGCCCCCCCCCCAAAGATTCCTCCCAATGCTACTCTCATTTTTGAGATAGAGCTTTTTGAATTCAAGGGGAAAGATCTCACAGATGATGAAGTTGGTGGAATAATCAGAAGAATCCGTAAGAAGGGGGAAGGCTACTCCAAACCCAATGAGGGAGCTCTTGTAGAAATTGAGGCGGAAGGTCGCTATGGAGACAGGGTATTTGATAAACGGGAACTGCGGTATGAAGTGGGAGAAGGAGAAAAATGACCTTCCTCCCGGCCTGGACAAAGCTCTGCAAAAAATGGAGAAGTTGGAAGAGTCTGTGATCAATCTTAAATCCAGCTATGGTTTTGGATGTGCTGGGAAACCAAAGTTTCAGATCCCTCCAGATGCAAGCTACAATATGAAGTCAAGCTCAAAAGCTTTGAAAAGGCCAAGGATCCCTGGGAAATGAACACAGATGAGAAGCTGGAACAAGGCTAAAAAAAAGAAAAATTTAAAATTTGGGTGGTGCAACCTCCTTACATTAATAGTAGGCTACTTCAGAATGCCAGGTGCAAGGGAGTGGCAACAGGATGTAAGCATCTTGTTGTCTACTGAGCTCCCTTAGGCACCTGGTGGGCCACTGTGAGATTCAGGAAGCTGGACTAGATGGGCCTTTGGCCTGATTCAGCAGGGCTAGTCTTCTGTTCTTATGGTGCCAGACATAAAACATACAATACACAAACCAAAAGAACTTAGTCGTGCAAAGCAGGCCTTTCCCCAGATGCTTAAACATGCCTCCAGGAACACGCAATTTTCTACTTAGCACTTTATTACAACCATCTTTCCCCTTCATGGATCACTGCCTTGTCGTGGCGAAGGGGCTTTAGTAGCTCAGTGAGGCTGTGAGCCATGCCATGTAAGGTTACCCAAGATGGACTGATCATAGTAGAGAGTTCTGACTAAATGTGGTCCGCTGGAGAAGGAAATAGCAACCCACTCCAGTACCCTTGCCAAGAAAACTCCATGGACTATAGTACTAAAAGGCTAAACGACATCACGCCGGAAGATGAGCCTCTCAGGTCGGAAGGTGTCCACTAACATGAAACTAGGCAAACCCCAGAAGCTAGTGGAGGACAGGGAGGCCTGGCATGCTGTGGTCCATGGGGTTGCGAAGAGTTGGACACGACTTAGCGACAGAACAACAACAACCATCTTTTATACATCCTAGATACAAATGGCTAAAGAACAAAACATTCTACTTTTGAAGCCTCCAATAATTTATGGCAGGCTTATTTTAAACATCAACATTTGGGATTCTCCCCCGATCATCTAACCTGAGCCAATTTAATAGACGTTTGCTGCCCCATCAGGCACCACTAAATCTTGCTCAAACCTCCCTTCCTCTACCTAGCTGGGTGTTGTGATATCTTATCAAGGGTGCAAGCCCCACCCACCCTTCTTTATAAACTCAGTCCCCAGTTTAGCAGAAGGTGGGTCAAATCTGAGTCTCCAACAGTCAATGGAGGGAGCCAAACCATAGCTCACCAAGTATATTGGCTGTGCTCCTTTTTCCATCACAAGTAATATAAAAGATAAACAACACGTTTTCAAGCTTTGCAGTTACAGTATTTACTGGCTATAAACCAAGATTAAAATGCGAGTTTAATGTTAACGGTGAGTAAATCTATTTAAGACAGTGGTTCCCAAACTGTAGGTTGGGATCCACCAGTGCATCATGAGCCAATGTCAGGTAAGTCCTGAAGTACCTAGAGCAGCCATTTTGAAACAATGGGAAGACAGGGACTGGAATGAGGGAGGGCTGTGTGTCTTGTTTGTGTCAAGGCTGTTAATAGGCTTATTTCCCTTTCTGATTTGCTTTGCTATTGGAAAAGGGCTAGGAAATAACCCCACTTAGTGCTGCATTCTCAGGAAAGCAGCAGGTTTTGGTGACGGCACTTCTGGCCATGACAACACTTCTGGTGGGTCCTGGACAGACTGTCATTCTAAAAAGTGGTGCTAACAACTTTGAGAATCACTGATGTATGAATTTAATTGCTTCCTAAATACTGCCGCTCTCAAACATCTGGTGTTTATTGTACGTGGCTCTTATGTTAAGCAAGTTTGGCCATTCCTGTACTATGCCTTTCAGCAGAAGTCTCAAGTCTTTAACAACTTTTAGGTCATAGAGCTCCAGCCTGTTTATCTGCTGATTCAGAACCTGCCATTTTGACTAAGGGCAGGTTCCAAACCTGCAGCTGGACCCACTAAAGATCTCTCAGACGCAACAGGAACTGCGTCACATGGGAAGGTTTCTAAAGCCCTATAGCAATGTTATCCCACTTGGTAGGTCACAAGCTGATGTCAAGTGGGTCACAGAAAACTGGGAGCAGCCATCTTCAAAGCTGCAGACCTTACTCTTGCTAGATTCCTTTTGTGAGTGCTAACAGTTTGAATTTTCAAGTGAGGGTTTTGTTTTTTAAAAAAATTATTTTCAGTTCAGTGCTTTTACATCATATTTTGTCCTCATCTTGCTTTCTGTCAAGGATGTTTCATGGTTGTGAAATTGCTGCAGTCCGAGAATGCCAATTTGCATTCCCAGGAGTGCCATTTGATTACTTCACACAGACTGCACTTCCTGCTGCATGATGTCACTTCCAGCTGTGATATCACTTCTGGGTCCTAACATGAGTATCATTCTAAACAGTGGGTCCTGGTCTAAAATGTTTGCGAACATAGAGGTATTATACACTGGAGAAGCCATGACGTCATATTCTTGAAGCCATGGACGGAACAGACGGAACAATATGGCTGACTCAGATCATCGCCGCGAAGGAGGAGGATTGCCGCAAATTCTCGAATAAAAATCTCCCTGCACGCGTGTAAAAGTTAATTTCAACCTCTTTAAGCATGCCTGCGTGTTCTGCATACGGGTGTGTGAATCGCTGAACGAAAAATGGGATTTAATTTCCACAGAAAGATTCATGTATTCACATTACATCGGTTCAATAAAACGACCGTTCAGTGAGTACTGAACATTAACAGAATTTGTTTTTTTTCTTTGGGGGGGGGGTGAGTGTAGAAGTTAAAAAAAATACTCTTAATAGTCTAGAGGTAAAAAAGAACTCCTCTCATATTGACAACTACTTGTGTCATGAAGAGATTTTAATGTAATTTTCCTACTGTAATACTTATGAAATTCTGAACATTAACAGACATTTTTTTTTATGGGGCATGGCCGTTTTATTTTTGCTTGTGTAGATTTCAAAAAATAAGTCTGTCAAAACAGTGTAATCTGAGTTTAAATAGACAGCAAGTAGCATTTCGTCCGGTGTGTTCAGTAATATAATTATGCGGAATTAAACCTTGTAATTGCATATTAAATCATAATACAGTTACCAATAATGTTGCTACACGATCACACATTTTTATTTTCGTAAGTTTTTACTTCAGGAGTAAACTATTCAGTCCTAAACACTACGCGCAAAGCAATCTGAAATACTTGGAATCAGCATTGTTTTGAGTGTAAAAACATGGCCACTAAGCCCACCCCCTGGCTTCAATTCGTGCCTATTAATTCTTAAGGCAGGGCCAGGGGTTGTTTGCGAACCACTGCCCTATAGACTCCATGCAGCCTGTACAGGCTTCAGACAGCCTTCTGGAGCACTTTTTGCCAAAACCCAGAAGTACCCTTTAAACTGTGCTGGGGGGCATTTAAGCCGGTAGACACTTTCATATGGTCTCTACAGGCCTCGGAAAGGCTCCAAATGCAACCAGAGCGAGATTCTGGTCACATTCTGAGTCCCTGTGGGTTGGACTCTACAGATTCTGTTATCTGTGGGTTTTGGTGTACATGGGATGTGTGTCTGAGAACAGACCCCCACATACCGAGACTTCACCTGAATAATATAATTAGGATTCAAGTGAGTCATTATGGTGTGACTGTCTTGACTTCAAGGCAACTGTAATTTATAGATGCGTTTACTGTGGAGTCAACTAACGTTGTCACCATCTTAATTCCCTGATCAAAAGTTCTCTAATGAGTATTTCTGTGAATATTTTCTTGCTGTATTTTGTAGGTGCAGTCTCTCTCTAGAACGGGGGTGTGGTGAAGTTGTGTTTGTGTCCTTGGGAGTGAAGCCGGAGAGTTCACTTTAAACGAAGGAGAAAAGATAGTGAATGGGTAGTATCCAACTGGAAAATAAGGCAGGTTTCAGCTGGAAGATAAATACACAGGAAGTTGGTATTCTCTTACTAACTGTCCTAGATAATTTAGAAAGTGCTTTGGTGGTGAGTTAGGGTGAAAGGACTCACCAGTTATAGAATCATAGGGTTTTAGGCTTCTTTTATTTAGGGTTCTTAGTAAGATTCTTACTTAGAATCATAAAGTTTTAACCTTGTTTTAAGCTTATCTTTTCCAGCTGCATTGCATTGTTTGAACTGGAAAGCAATATTGTACAACCACTTGTACAACCAGTTTGTAGGTTTGACTGTGTCTTACTCTACCAACTTGTTTTCCTGTTTATTTGTGGTATTAAATACTTCTATATCCTTACTTATCTCTTATTTAAGAATTAGTGGGGGATGATTTCCCCCTTGTTATAAATTGAACCCCCTGCTAACTGGGCACGTTTTCAAGTGGTGTTCCTCTTATACTTAGCAGGGGGAGAGTCACTGTCCCTCTTCGCCCCAGCACAGTGTCTTTTCCAGTGGCTGTTACTGGTGGTGTTCTGCATTTTTTTTTAGATTGTGAGCCCTTTTGGGACAGGGAGTCATTTAACTTTATTATTATTTGTCTGTAAATAGCTTTGTGAACTTTGTGTTGGAAAAAAAAGGTAAAGGTTTCCTCAGGACCGAATGGTCCAGTCGTGACCGACTGTAGGGGGCGGTGCTCCTCTCAGTTTCTAAGCTGAAGAGCTGGTGTTTGTCTGAGGAAACGTTTCTGTGGTCATGTGGCTGGCATGACTATAAGTCGAGGCGCACGGAATGCCATTACCTTCCCACTGAAGTGTACCTATTTATCAACTTGCATTTTTACGTGCTTTCGAACTGCTAGGTTGGCAGGAGCTGGGAAAAGTGATGGGAGCTCACTCCGTCGCGTGGTCTTGAACTGCCAACCTTTCGGTCAGGAAGCTCGCAGCTCAACAGTTTAACCCACTGCGTCACTACATCCCTTTGTGTTGAAAAGCGGTATATAAATACTGTTTGTTCATTATTAGACAGTAACCTTAGGAAAAGCCTTGAGAGGCTGTGCCCAGGGAGCGTTTTGGAAAGTTTGGAAAGCCTGGGCTGGTGGCAGTAGATGTATGCTTATGTTCCTTGACACTTGGCCATGCCCAGGAGTGTCCAAACTAGAGCCTGGGGACCAAGCTGGTCAACCATAAGACTTTATCCAGCCCACAGCAACTTGGGTTTTTATTTTTGTCAGAGCACTTGCTAATGTTTGACATTTTTACTCATTATATATAATTTCTAAGTTTAAACACAGCACTGTTCCTTTGTAATTGTCGCATTTCTCTTTTGTTCTGAATGTATCATGATTTCAAAAAAAGATCCAAGTAAAACTTATTCACTCTTCATTTTTTCATTTATAAAACTGATTTTGTTTTCAGCCCATGAAATGGTAAAATATATACGATGTGGCCCTCATACTGTAGTTTGGAGATGCCTGCTCTAGAAGAGACAGGGATTGGTTGACAGCCTCATCCTAGACAGAGCTTGGTTAAACACACTACTTGTGGAACTCCTTGCCACAGGAAGTGGTGATGGCATCTGGTCTAGGTGCCTTCAAAAGGGGATTGGACAGATTCCTGGAGGAAAAGTCTATCGTGGGCTATAGGCCATGATGGTTGGTCCAACCTCCTTATGTTAGTAATAAGCTACTTCAGAATGCCAGGTGCAAAGGAGAGGCAATAGGATACAGGCATCTTGTTGTCTTGTGTGCTCCCTGAGGCATTTGGTGGGTCACTGTGAGATACAGGAAGCAGGACTAGGGGCCTGGAAAATCTCACAAATGCTGCCCTGACCTTCTTATACAAAGATAACACAAGGGGGAAAAGTGATAGAGCAACATAGTTAGCTCAACGCATTTTTTTTTCATGAGCCCATTCTTTTCAAGAGCCCATTCAGGAATTAAACTTGTAAGTCACAAAGAAA
The DNA here is from genome assembly GCA_029204185.1 of Lerista edwardsae. NCBI lineage: Eukaryota > Metazoa > Chordata > Lepidosauria > Squamata > Scincidae > Lerista > Lerista edwardsae. Next base: position 1,269,564 of record JAJKFI010000156.1, on the reverse strand, counting down.
TTGAATGGATTAAATTCCTCGATCCCTCTCTATGGGTGCAGCTGAGAAACTGAGTGGAAGGAGGAGCGTGCCCAGTCAAAACTGCACAGATGTTTCAAATACTGTATTGTTAGGAGGGGCTGAAAGGCGTCAGCATTGCCGCGCGGGGCAGGGAGAAATGTGGCCAAAGACCACGCTGGAAAGAAATGGGGGGATGGCTTCAATGCAAGCATCGGACCTAGTCCTCCCTCCCCATTTATTCTCGCATTATTACTTTCCGATCCTCGTTGTTCTCGACCCTCGTGGAGTCAAGGGGTGTCCATTTACCCTGACCCTCCCCAGATGGAAGAAGTTGAACTAATGCAACCTCAGGCCGGCGACACTTGCAACCCCCCCACCCCTATTTCATGCCACAGCCTCTCTAGGGGTGCTCCTTATCCAATGCAACCACCTCTTTTTGCATTTCCCAGTTGCCCTGAAAGAAGCTCCTCCCAGTCTGCAACTGGGAGCGAAAGGCGGCACTGAGCGGTGCAAACCGGGACGCTTTTTCCCGCGCGCGTTTTTTGGGCACAGCCCCCTCCTTCCCATCCACCCCACCCCCCGCTCCGCGCCCCAAACCTGCGTGGCTCCCGCAGCCTCCATGGCCTCGCGCGGCGGCGGCAGCAGCAGCACCGCCGGCCCCGCACTGACGTCACAGCCTCGGTGCAAGGAAAGGGGCGGGCGAGGATCGCAGTTAAAGGGGCAGGAGCCGAGCGCGCTCCGTGCAGACAAAGGACAGGAGGGAGGCTGAGCAAAGCCCCTGCACCTGTTGGAAACGGGGCGCCCAGGATGCGTGCTGGGGGCTCAAGCCTGGAAAAGTTGCTCGCACCCTAATTTGGGGGGTTGGGTGTCCATCCCATGGCGATTTGCAGGCGAACTTAAAGAAAAATAGATTTTTATAGGCTTATTTATATATATATTATATATATATAATAATAATAATAATAATTTTATATATATATATATATATATATATATATAAGCCTTTACAGTGCTTAGATCGTGAACCCCTGAGAACAGAAGTGCAGAAAGAAACGTGTCAGGAAACGTTTCAGGGGTGTCTGGGAGGGTCGCTGCTGCAACCCTCTGTGAGTCGATGGGATGAAGGGAGAGCAAGTTACGCTTCATTAGAGGGCGGAGGTGGGCAGGTCCCTGCCTCACACAGCTGGACTACATTTAGAGGAGGGGGTCGGATCACGTGGAAGAAGGATGGTTTTTCACAAGGGAATGAAATGGCACGACAGGGTTCTGCTCTCAAAAATTCTGGTTCTTGGGATGAGGGCTCTGAGCATTTTTTCCCCTCAACAGGGAGAATGGAAGCATATATCAAGTGACTTTCCTTTGTGAAAGGACTCCTCCTTAGCTAGCATCCAGATTTCCACTTGGCAGTGTGGTTTGCATGAATTCCTGTGTAGGATGCATGCATCCACAATGCACAGCAAAGCCAGTTGTCACCTCCATATGATGCTTTGGTGCATATGTGGTGGGGATTGTAGTGTGTGTGCTCTTCTCTGCAAAAGTAGCTCATTCATTCAGGATTTGCACCCTTCACTGGCACGGAGGATAAAACTACCCAGCTAGCAATCCTATTACCAAAAGTAGGAGTAACCAACATTGGTACAGATGCTATTAGGTCTCTTGGTTTCTCCCCTCCCCCGCACACCGTTGTCATGGCTCAGGGGTCTAACACGATTAAACACATTCAAGAACAAGTCCTTATAGCTAGCTGCTGCAAATTTACCATCGCTAAGCATTTTGAATGCACATCACGTTGCCTATTTTCAAGTTTGTACCTTGGCTTTAGGTTTGTGTCTAGGCCCAATCCCACATACTAGGCCTTTAAAATCCAAAAGTTTTGGGAACAGGAAGCTGAAGGATTACTTCCTCCCACACAAACCCGCCTTGGTTATTGAGGTCTTCCTCCAAGACCCTCCTCCAGCTGCCTCCCTGCTTCAGAAAGGAAACGATGGGGCCTTCTCAGCTGGTGTCCCCGATAGGGAGAGTGCTGCTTTCTGTGATGGCGGAGAAGTCATGGAGGCCTCCTCGAGATAAGGGAACATTGGGCTGCATTGTGGCTGCATCAGGGCTGGAAAGTTGGATAGAATGTATGCAGCCCTAAGTCTCTTCGGCTGGGCTTGCCCTGTTTTGTATCTGTCCTAATGGCTGTTAGAGTGACTGCTGATGGTCCGCTTTAGGAGGCCCACCCCAAAAGTGGCTATACATACGTCTAAAACAAACAGTAATCTCATGCTCTTGGACAGCTGAGATTGACACACTGGGCTTCTGGTCCTCCTGCATCCAGACTCTGATGACGTCCACATACTGTAACTCCTTCAGTTGCCTTGAGGCTACCATATTAAAGTCAAAGTAGAAGTTTGGGGATGTGGTGGTGCAGCGAGTTAATCCGCTGTTGCTGGGCTTTTGACCGCAAGGTTGGGAGTTCGAGACTGCGTGACGGGGTGAGCTCCCGTTGCTTGTCCCAGCTCCTACCAACTTAGCAGTTCGAAAGCACCTAAAATGCAAGTAGATAAATAGGGACCACTTCAGTGGGGAGGTAATGGCGTTCCGTGCACTACCGTGTAGAGTCATGCTGGCCACATGACCACGGAAGCTTGTCCTCGGACAAAAATGCCAGCTCTACAGGCTTTGAAACGGAGATGAGCACTGCCCCCTACAGTCGGTCACGACTAGACTAGACCAGACCATTCGGTCGGTCGTGGAGAAACCTTTACCTTTAGAAGTTACTTTAAGCAGAGGATTGGGCCAAGCAATGCTTTTTATCCAATAGCATTTGGAATGGGACTGTGGCATGTGAAGAGTTAAACAACTGTGGGTGTCTCCCATGATCCTAGTCCATATCGTTCTTTGCCCCACCCCATGGCAGCTCCCATGGATGCCAGACCATGTACAGTTGCTTCCTACAGCTTCCCTTTGCAGTGCCTCATCACCACCCACTTCCTGCCACATACCAAGATCTGAGTTAAGCCCAGGTCCACCGGTATTCCTACAGGGGGGATGGGCAAAACACTAATTTTTTTAGGAACCTGAGCTCCTGTATAACACGGTCCCTCCCCCTTGCCTCCAGAGCCATTTGCAACTCCGAGAACCAAGCTTCTGAGCCAGCAGTCTGTGCCGCATATGGCTCTGGTGCGGAAGGGGCGGGACTGTGTTACACAGGCGCTCAGGCTCCTGCAAAACTTAGCATTCCTCCCCCCACCAGGAATGTCAATGCTGCCCTGTTTCCTACCTACCTTTACAATTAATTTTCTGCATGCTTGGTTGTATGCCCACAATGTGCATATGTATGTTAGAATATGCCAGCTAATCTCTCAAGTCTCCAAAAAGCACTATCTGCATACATAATCATCTGCAGTCACAGATTTTGGGCTCTGCCACAACTGCCTGACCCAGCTGTTCCAGAATGGATTTTAAAAGCTGCCGATAAAGCCTACGACAGCCAGACTTTTGTCGCAGAAAAGAAAATGACTTAAGAGCATCACAGAAGTTTATGCATCTACCGTATAAATGATGTAAATTTTTCATAGTTAAGGGTGCATTCCTAACCTGGAGTTAGGCCAGCAAAGTTTGGCTGGCTCAAGGGCCACTGTAAAGCGTGTTTGGACCACTCTTTGAGTCATGGAGGATGGTGCATGCCTGTGTGCTGGCCTCTCTGACACTGAGAGTGGTCCAAACATATTTTATGGTGCCCCTTGTGCTGACAAAACTTTGCTGGCCAGCTATGCCGGCCTAACTCCAAATTAGGATTGTGCTCTAAAGCTCAGAATTCACCCAACAAAGCAGATTAGGTTCGATACTAGCACAAGGATGTAGTTCTACATATAATATGTAATTAGCTTGTTGAATTCACAACTACACTATACCGCAATGACCACTAGGTGAGTTGGCTTTATGAAAGAGACAAATTTGTTGGTAGAACCCCCCCCCCCCTTCAGAGCAGTTTACCTCTATCAGATGTATAGGGCAAACAGAGGACGTTTGTTTGAGGCACCTCACAATGCAAACCTATGCAAATCAACTCAGAAGACCAGATTATTTCAATGGGACTTACTCCCAGGTAAGTGTGAACAGTATAGGACTGTAGCCTCAATTAATTTCACAGATGTGCGGGGGGGGGGGGAGATGAGGGATAACCAATTTTCAATAGCATTTGAACTCTGTAGCTGTTTTGCATCTCATCAAGACAAATTAAAAACATTGAGGGCACGATCCTAACCTGGAGTTAGGCCGGCACAAGTTAGGCCAGCAAAGTTTGGCTGGCCCAAGGGACACTGTAAAGTATGTTTGGACCACTCTCAGAATCAGAGGCCGGCACACAGATGTGCATCATCCTCCGTGATTCTGAGCGTGGTCAAAACATGCTTTACGGTGGCCCTTGTGCTGGCCAAACTTTGCTGGCCAAACTTTGCTGGCCTAGCTCCAGATTAGGACTGCACTCTGCAAAACAATTTAGTCATCAGCCTGCCTAACTCTGGTTTAGCTTCCTTAACCATGGTGTGGTGAAATATCTGAATGAAGCAGTACATTACAGCTGAACTGTAATGCTGTGATTTTCAACTGAAGCTGACTGACAGAACTGAATATACCACCCACCATTGGTTCATCTCCCCACTCAAGTATACACCAAAAGCTAGCAACAAGTAAGTTTGATTTTTATTTATTTTTTTTAGAAAAAGTTTTAATGAAAAAAAAGCTAGTTAGGGACCAGGGGATCAGAGCCAATACCACCTTGGGGGGAAGGATCCCTAGATTCATTCCTTCACCCCCACAAGTAATTCCACGATTGTGAGAATTCCAAATGAGACAGCATTTTGGTACTGGATGTAGTAGTATGCAGTATCCTAAGAAACTCAGTTCCCATTTTTTGAAGTTTCTAGCCCTCAAGGTTCTGAGGAAATATATTGTACTTGAATGTGTGAGGGAAAATACCTTGCAAAATCTCAGAAACTAGAGATGGCATTCATCAGGACTTCCACTGGACTAAGGATCTGATACTTGGCAAATGTCTTTACCCCTTAAATTCCACCGCTACCAGGAGCAGACTGAATCAATGGTTCTCAAACTTTTTAGCACTGGGGCCCACTTTTTAGAATGACAATCTGTCTGGGACCCACCAGGCTGGAAGTGCCTGCTGCTTTCCTGAGAACGCAGTAATAAGTTGGGCTATTTCTCAGCCATTTTCCAACAGCAAAGTGAATCAGAAAGAAAAAAAGCCTATTCACAACCTTGGCACAAGCAAAAAAAAGCCACACATCCCTCCCCTTTTCCAGAGTCCCATCTTCCCATATTTTCAATGTGGCTGCTCTTGGTGCTTTGCGACCCACCTGAAATTGGCCTGTGACCCACTGGTGTGTCCTGACCCACAGCTTGGGAACCACTGGACTAAATTATGGAAAACAGCAGACCTGGGCATATCTTGGTTGGTTTGCATAACTACTCAGGTTACGGAGTCCAACTTTTCCTAGCCTAGCTTTTTAAAACTATCTTTTCATCCAAAGTATACGTATTGCTATTGTTTCCTAAAAGAGGAATGACCTATGGTATATTCCATGCTCTCCACCTTCTCTGGACTGAAGCCAACATATGGTATATGCCTATAGCATGTTTTGAGAGTTCAAAGTGTATCACACAGTCCTTATAGCCTTTTAAGGTTAAGCCAATCCTGTTTTTTGTAAATTGCACCTGGAGTGTGGCATGCTTAAAGCCATCTGCAGCAATCTTGTGCGGAAGTACATATCATCACATTCAGTGGCACTTACTGCCAAGAATGCACAAGATCCCAAGTGTCATGCATTTGTGGTTAGGGTCACATTTGAACTGGGGCCACCATTACACTACATTTCAGGGTTTCTCAAACTGTGGGTTGCAAGCCAACTTTGAGTGGGTCACAAAACATTTAAAAAAAAAAAGTTGAGTGGTTTTTGAAACGTTAAAAAAAAAGTTGCAAGTCCTTCTAGCTTGCAGAAGAAAATTATTAGCTGGAATGCTAACCTTTGCTATGAGGTAATTGTCATTACCTAAATTAAAACGTCACATTTTCTGATTTTCTCTAGTAACTGGGGTGCTGTAAATCACATGCAAACCCAGTTTTAGCCTTTTGTCTGGCCCGGAAATCCCAAACTGCACATCCTGCTCTCCAGTTCAATCTTCTTAGTACCTTGGAAGGACTGTTAAGGTTTTTTTTTGGGGGGGGGGACATTCCTCAAAAGGTTTCTAGGGTCTCCATTTCTATGGAATGTCTAACAAATGCCTTACACACATACGATACATAGTCTCTAGCAGGCTTAGGAACACTGGCCCCATTATAATTAATTATTAACAACTAACAATAATAACTATTTCTTTCTGGATCTCTTGTCTGATGGGTCGTGGTAGACTGTCATTTTAAAAAGTGGGTCCCAGTGCTAGAAAATTAGGGAAGCACTGCTACGTTTGGTTTCTAAATGAATTTCCCTGTTCACAGAGTTGCCTCCATGGTTTGCATGGAGAAAAGCTGAACAGAATGTCCTGCACAAGTTATGCAAAGCACAGACATACCTAGAGGGAGATCACAGCACTAGGTTTGGCAAAGCAGCCGTTCTCCCTCCTCTTCGGAGCCATTCCCAGTAGCTATTGCAAAACGTCGGCTACGAATGGCTACGAAGAGGAAGGGCAGTGGCTGCTTTGCAAAACTTAGTGCTGTGATCCCCCCTAGGCTACGCCACTGGTACAAAATAAAGACTCATAGGCTTTTTCATCAGCAGCATCATTTAGTCATGGGAAGGAGCAAGACGTAGCTGCACGCAAGGTCCACCTTGGTCATGGACGTACCATTGTGTGTGTAGTGGGGGCAAAGGCCTCGGGCATGGTGCTCCTGAGGCGGGAGGAAAGCAGTTGTTGAGGCGCATCACCTTTCAGAGAGGCGAGCTTTTTTTGGCCTGCCCCTGCGATCGTATGGCTCCAAAATGGGGGCGGAGCAGAGTGGCGCATGGGGGGCGAGGAAACAGCAGAGGGGGAGGACCTCCTCCTCTGTCCCTGGGCGGCCCGTTGGCTGGGTAAGGAACTGATTCAGCTCTTGGTGCCACCCATTCTGAGATTCCCAGTAGTTACTACCACACTTTCAAGCATATACTCCCAACCATAAGGACTAGGAACTTGGTTCCTTTTTTAAAGTAATCTTAAAGGTTAAGATTCTGTGCTTGCACAGTATAACCATGGAGAAGCAGACTATGCTCAGTCCTCTTGCACCCCCAACTGTGTGCCTTTCATGCCCCTCCCAGTTCTCCCACAGTTACTGGCTTCTCTTTGAAAAAGAATTGCAGCCCACTGACAGAGCCCTACTGCCTTCTGCCTACTCTGTAGGCTCTCTTAGCTCAAGTGTTTTGGCCAAACTAGCTTCATTTTTTGCAAGGCTGATGTCTGTGAGCTGAATTTTCTAATGTAAACAAGAGGGGCTTGCAACAACAAAAATGCTGCATTTCACCACTAATGCCCAATTGGTTCAAGCAGGCCAGTTCCCTCTCTATGCGCTCCTCACACTGTGTTCTGTGTTCCTCCACTACAATGAACACTACAGTTGCCACAGGAGAGGCAGCAGGATGCAGGTATCTTGTCATGCTCCCTGAGGCGTCTGGTGGGCTACTGTGAGATACAGGAAGCTGGACTAGATGGGCCCTTGGTCTGATCCAGCAGTTCTCATGTTCTTAAGGCCCGTTATTATAGTTCCCTCCCCAGACAAGATAGTAAATTCTGTTTTATTTACCTCATATTTACCTCAGAATGCCAGATACAAGGGAGTGGCAATGAGATGCAGATATCTAGTTGTCTTGTGTGCTCCCTGAAGCATCTGGTGGGCTGCTGCGAGATACAGGAAGCTGGGCCGGATGGGCCCTTGGCCTGATCCAGCAGGGCAATTCTCATGTTCTTAAAGCCCAGATTGGGTTGTAAGTTATTATAGCTCCCTCCCCACAGACAGGATAGTAAATTCTGTTTTATTTACCTCAGAATTTTAGCCCAGAAATTTACCTCAGACTGCCAGATACCAGAGAGTAGCAATGAGGTGCAAGTATCTAGTTATCTTGTGTGCTCCCTGAGGCATCTGGTGGGCCACAGTGGGATCCAGGAAGCTGGACTAGATGGGCCCTTGGGCTGATCCAGCAGGGTGATTCTCATGTTCTTAATGGACACCTCAATATCAGAAAACGCAAGTATACAGGTCCCAATCACACAACAGGCATATTGTCTGGCCCTGAATCTTGGGGCAAGCTCATAATTCGGTCGTTACTACATCTCTTTCGCTTCCATTGTCACCTGGAGGCCTCTGACCATGTGGTGGTTCTTGTATGGACTGCTGGGTCATCTGGCCCGACCTCTAATGAGGAGACATGGATGGAAGAGGTGGGTCTGTGACCGTGCTTGCTGCCACTCTGCCCTCTCGGCCGAAGCCACATGGTTTCAACAGTCGTTTCAGTTCTTTGGCTGCTGTGATAGAGAGCACGAGGTCTCAATGGTGCCCCTTTAGCAGAAGAGGTATTTAGAGTCTCTCCCCGGTCCCAATCCTGGGCTCACTTCCTCGGGAGTCAGTTGTCATACTGAAGACAGCAGGACTGATGTTTAATAAAAACGTACATCGGATTGGACTGTAAAAGAGGTAGCAATTTCTGGTCATGGGGTACAAAGGACAGAGGGAAGGAACGGTGAAGGAAGAGAACAGATCCCAGGAATCCTGCATCTCACAGCTCTCTGCTCTGACTGGATCCCCCTTGCCTCCCAGAAAATACAGGCGTCCTGTTTCCACCAGACCTACCTTTTTTCCTAAGCCATTAGCCCAACCACCCCTAAATCCCCCTCCACAGAATTCAGGAGTTCCATTCCTCTAGTATTCTAGACACTAATCCTACCCCAAAAACCTTCGGGGCCCTGGCTCGCCACCCCCACATTCTAACCACTACACCCCACTTCCCTCCCTCAGAGCTCAGGAGTCCCATCCCCTTCTACTTCCTGCTGCCGCCACTACTGCCGCCACCGCCATCTTCAGCGTATGAGGACGTTGATCTCGGCCACGCTGGCTTCCATGACATTCTCTGCTGTGGTCTTGCCGTGCTGTTCTTTGAGATGGCGCCGGATGGCAGGCTTGTGGGCGAAGCGGACGTCGCAGTAGGAGCAGCGGTACGGCCTCTCGCCGCTGTGGAGGTTCATGTGGTCGTGGAGTGTCGACTTCTGGGTGAAGCATTTTCCGCAGATGGTGCAGGAGTGGGACTTCACGCCGCGGTGGACGTTCATGTGCCCTCGCTGCGGCAAGCAGTTCAACCACAGCAGCAACCTCAACCGGCACATGAAGATGAAGTGGTGGGCCCGCATGTGGAAGACCAGCTTTTCCACGCCTTGGAAGACCTCCTCACACTTGGTGCAGCGGATGATCCTCGAGGCGCCACTGCCTCCCCCTGGCGTTCCTGAACCGCCACTGCCTCTCCCTGTGGCGGGAAAGGTGGAAAAGGGGCGCCCGCTCAGTCCTGCCAGCACCAGCCCCATCCCACCACCGCCACCACTGCTCTGGCACTCTGACGCAACAGCGGCTGCCTCGCTCGTCTCCTCCAAGTAGCCTCCACCAGGAATGATGAGGAGGCCTTCACCCTCAGCATCTTCAGAGAGGCTGTAGGAGGCCTTCACGACTCCCTGCTGGGGCTTCTCGGGTGTCGACTCTGGAGGAGACCCCATGGCTTCCGCCACTGTAGAGTTGACCTGAGGTTCTTCCTGGTCTCCAGATGTATCCTTGTTCCATCCCGGCGGGGGAGATGATTCCTTGCCCCAAGTTTGTTGGGGAGACGTTTCCTTGTTCCAGCTTTGCTGAGGAGATATATCTTTGTTCCAAGGGGTGCCTGTCTGCTGCTTCTTCTGCCTCTGGGCTACCTCCATGGCCGACTCGACCTTGACAATGCAGATGTCAGAAATGGCATCGTCGTCCCCATAATCGTCTTCCTGCTCCTCATCCTCGTCCTCTGCCTTCATCTCCAGGTCTTCTTCCACCGGGAACTCCAGCTTGATGGGTCTTGGTATGGACCTGCCAGCCCAAAGAAACAAAGCATTAATGCAATGGTGGGAAATCTAGCCAAAGGATGAATAGTGAAGTTGCCTCATATGGAATCAGACCTTTGGTCCACCTAAGCCAGTACTGTCTCCTATGACCTGTTGCATCACTCCAAGGTCTCAGGCCCTTGGTCCTTCCTAACCCTGCTGCCAGAGATCCTTTTAAGTGAAGGTGCCAAGGCTTGAGCATTTAGGCCTTCTGCATGCAAAGCCTGTGTGCTACCACTGAGTTACAGGCTCTTCCCCACAGCCCAGCTGTGCCCAAACTTACCGGGGTCGTGGTAGCCCTTTTTCATGGCAGCCTTATCTTCCCAGCCCTCCCAGGCACCGCCATCTTGGATCTGGCAAGCTCTCGCATGATACAACTGATGATGATGGTGATGATGATCTCGCATGATGATCTCGCATGATGGCCATACCCAGGAGAGCCAGGAAGAAGCAGTTGCCAGGGACATCCTGCAGGACTTTTGTGAGTTCGCTGCAGCGCACAATTGGGGAGCCACTGCCAAGCCCACCACACCTGCTATTCAGCAACTTGTCCAAGGCCTAGACCAGTTTGGAGACCGCTGCAGCGGAGAAAAAGCTTCCCTGGCCCAAATAGCACTCTCTGTTCTGCTGGGGACACTGCTAAAGACCCTGATTACAGCCCCCCCCCCGGGGTCTCCGTAGCCATCTACTTCTGGGGTCTGCAGCCCCAGCAAGCCTCGCGCCTGATGTTCCGTGCAGAGGCGGTTGGCTGCAAAGACCCCTAGGGGATGTAGCTGGGGTCTTTCACAGTGTCCCCAGTGGAATGGAGTGTGCCGATCACACTGGGGAAGAATCAGGCAGGTGCCAGATCTGGCCTGCGAGCCAGACTCTGGAGTCGCCTGGTCTAGAGGAGCAAAAACTGCATATATGACTTAAGAACATAAGAAGAATTCCACTGGATCAGGCTAAAGGCCCATCTAGTCCAGCTTCCTGCATCTTGCAGCAGGCCACCAGATGCCCCATGGAACACACAAGACAACTAGATACCTGCATCTTGTTGCCACTCTCCTGCATCTGGCACTCCGAGGTAGCCTACATCTAAAGTAAGGAGGTTGCACTAACCATCATGGCTTATAGCCTGCCTCCAGAAATCTGTCCAGTCCCCTTTTAAAGGCACCTAGGCCAGATGCCGCCAACACCACCTCCTGTGGTCAGGAGTTCCACAGATTAATTACCCACTGGGTAAAAAAAGTATTTCCTTTTATCTGTTCTCACTCTCCCAACACTCAGTTTTAGTGGGTGTCCCCTGGTACACACTTGAAGAATTATTCACTCTTTTCATGGCTTTGAATGGGGCCCAAGTCTCACTGCCAAGGCAGGAAGTAAAGGGGCAGAAGCCAATAGGAGACAATAGATGTAAACAAGACAACCTCATTTCAGGCATGTTAAGGCCGTTTCACATGACAGCGTGGCCGGATGGCAGCAAGAAATACACCAGGGCTTTGAAGAGCGGGGACAGGGGATAACACAGGTTTTGTATGCAGAAGGTTCCCAGTTCAATTCTTGGTGCCCCCAGGTACAGTGGTGTCTCTACAGGGACGGCAGAGCTCTAAGTTTTGCAAGGAGCCTTACCCTGTCATGTAAATCCCTCCTCTCCCTTGCTGCTGTTAGCCAGTAAGCAACGCCAAGATGTTGCTTTTCCCTGTGAGGATTGGCTAAAACGGTGCAGGAGAGGAGTGATTTCCACTGCAAGGCTTCTTGCAAAACTTAGAGCTCTGCCCTCCCTGTAGAGACGCCACTGCCCAGGTAAGGCAGGGAAAGACTCTGCCTGAAACCCTGGCGGGCTAAGGCCAGCCAGCATGGATGATATTGAATGAGACAGACTGAGAGCCTGTTCTGGTATAAGACAGATTTCCTACTGTCTTAATTTGAACATTAAGTTCAACTGGACAGTCACAGTCACTGTGACACCTACAGTCACTGGACATTGAAATAAAGGCCTCCCAAGGGCTTTACTTTCCACTTAATGAGAACTACGGAACTGCCTGCTGCCCTTTGAATCTGCCTATTAAGGTATTTCCAGGAGACCCTTCTCTAGGTTTCTCCACTGGCAAAGGGTGTGCCGATGGGGTCGTAACTAGAGAGAGGGCCTTTTGGGACAGGTGCATGCTCCATTTATGGAGCTCCCTCCCCAAGCAGAGTTCACTAAGGGCACAATCAGCGACAGGATCTGCAAACAACCTGGGGGAACGCTGGGCGGGACTTAATGCGGGGCTTCCGTGTGATTGGCTGCCCATCCGCAGCATTCTGCAGCTGTCCTGGCCTGGGGGGGCTGCCCCCGGTTAGCGCGCCCCACCGCTGCTTGCCCAGGCACCCGGCGCGATCCCCACCCGTCCTCCGCAGCGAGCAGGAGCCCCCCCCCCCCGAGGCCAAGGCAGCTGCAGATCACTGCGGACGGGCTGCCAATCGTGGGCTATAGGCCACGATGGATTGTACAACCTCCTTACATTGGTGGTGGGCTACTTCAGATTACTGGGTGCAAGGGAGTGGCAACAGGATGCAAGCATCTTGTTGTCTCATGCCTCCCTGGGGCATCTGGTGGGCCGCTGTGAGATACAGGAAGCTGGACTAGATGGGCCTTTAGCCTGATCCAGCAGGGCTCTTCTTAGGTGCTGGGCTCTCATCTGCCCGAGCATTTTATGAGCATGGATGTTCATTTCACTCTCCCGTGCCCTGTGCTGTATGATCACACAGCTCACATGTGCTCTGTGATCACACAGAGAAAGTAACAAGCAACCTGGCCCAATCACAGCACTAGGCAAGACTTTCTACAATCAACGCAACTCTGTTCCAAGCTGTTCCACTCACAGGAATCAAAGGTGGGTCCACATGGCTGTAGCCATTGTATCCTCTGTGCAGTTGGGACAGTCCCCCCAAAGGAGGATGAATTTAACAAAGGCCACTTTCAATGTGCTAAACATTTCACAGCTCAAGGTTTGAGGGGTCCCCCAGCATTTGGAGAAGCCCCACTTAGGTGGTAGCCTAGATCTCTTTTGGGGGACATCTATTTAAACCCACAATGCAATGCTCCACCTCACTGCAACATCCTAGTCACATAGCATTGGGGCAGGGTCATTAAGAGTAAATAAAGTTGCAGTCAACAGGGTGGCCCTGAGAAGAGCTTGGGACCACGAGGGCCAAATCCTGCTCAGGTGGTGGCAAAACCTGGCCTGAACAGTGGGCACTGCAGAGTCTTTTGGATCCTGGCAATGGCCTGAGGATGTCATGTAGTAACACCAGGCCTGACGTGGACATGTTTAGTCAGATCAATGGAATCAATGCACACTGAGGTATACGGTGCAGTTTCTTTCCCAGTTACCAGGAGATGGCGCTATTGCCGTACTTTCTAAAAGTACTCCTGGCAGCAAAGTTATGGAAATTGCCTTGGGTACAATCACTCAACTGCTTGCCAGTCATTCAACTTATAAGCCAACTGCTTGCCTTGGTCGCCTGTGGTGCATAAGAATCGCCTCCAGGAAACCAGCCAAGGAACATTGACAAAAAGTTGGTTCATTTTTCTTTTAGGAAAAAAATTTGTCTAATCTGTGCCCAAGTGGGCTAATAGCTTTTGTATTATTTAAAAAGGTAAAGGTTTCCCCACGACCAAATGGTCTAGTCGTGACCAACTGTACGGGGCGGTGCTCATCTCTGTGTCTAAGCCTGTAGAGCCGGCGTTTGTCCAAGGACAGGTTCCGTGGTCATGTGGCCAGCAAGACTATACACCACAGCGCACAGAATGCCGCTACCTTCCCACTGAAGTGGTCCCTATTTATCTACTCGCATTTTTAGGTGCTTTCGAATTGCTAGGTTGGCAGAAACTGAGACAAGCGACGGGAGCTCACTCTGTCGCGTGGTCTCGAACTCCCAACCTTCTGGTCAGAAAGCCCAGCAGCAGCGGTTCAACCCGCAGCGCCACCACGTCCCTTGCTTGTATTATTTATAGCTATATAAATTTGTGTTATTTCTAACCGTATAAATAATAACTTATTTGTAAAACGGGCTCCCCAGCAAACCTTTTGCGTGAATGTTCTTTGCGGGAAGAGGAGGAGCAGCCCACGACGCTGGGAGATTTGGACCGTCGGAGGCCTCCAAACTTGGCGGCATCTTCCTTGAGGCTGATCTTGGGCTCAATGAACTGGGACAGGGCGTTCCGGCACTTCTCCACCACGTGTTCCATCTGCAGGTAGCTGGCCGCCGTGAGGTAGTTGACAATGTCCCTCACCGCAAACTCCAGGGCGCCGGTGTAGCAGGAGAGGAGGAGGTCGGCCACAATCTTGGCACTGTGCATGAGGGAAACCTGAAGCTCCGAGGAAGGGTTGAGGAGGAACTGGTCCCGCAGGAAGGGGGAGCAGGCCGCCAGGATGACCTTGTGGCCCCGGAACTTCAGGCTGTCGGCCACGATGGTGACATCGCAGAAGCGCTCCTCGGAACGGAGCTGGTTCATGTTGCGGAGCGTGGCGGCCTCATGGCCAGGGAGCTGGAAGCGCAGGAGCTCCACCCCAGATGCCATTGGGCCTTACCAGGCAGAGAAGTGGGGCTGACTTTGGGGGCAGGAGGAAGGAAGGAAGGAAGCCAGTTGACCACGGGGGTGGGTGGAAGGTCCTGTGGCACGCAGGGGCAGGAGAACAGAACCACTGAAAAGAAAAGCGAAGGATATAGCGTTGGTATTTTACATTTACTCGACTGTGGAGAAGAATCTGCTGAATAACAATACTCAAAATGGAGTTACTTAAAGCACTATCGAGCTATGTTACACTACTGTTACGTGACGTACTCTTAGATCATCTGGGGGGGCCCTTTTGACTATGCCACCACCAGCAGAGGTGAGAGGGATGGCGGCCAGGAATTCTCGGTGGTGGCCCCCCGACTTTGGAATACCCTCCCCTTAGAACTGAGAACTGCTCCCTCTTTGGAAATATTTCGACGGGGGCTGAAGGCCTTTTTATTCCGACAAGCTTTTAATTGTTGACAGGCTGGCTGGCTGGCTTTTATACTCTTGCTTGTATTTTATGATCCACGGGGCTTATTGTTGTTTTAAATTTTAATTTTTTAATGTTTTTAAATTATTGCTTTTTAATGTTAAAGTGTGAATTTTATTGTATTTTACTGTTTCTGTTGTAAGCCGCATTGGATGGGCAGAAAGGCGGGGTATAAATTGAATGAATGAATGAATGAATGAATGAATAATAATGCTGTAAGTTCTCTTTCTCAGATCTTCCTGTTCACATATCATCAAAATGGGAGCAAGATCACATCACTTTCTAAAACTAAGGGTGCAATCCTAACCTGGCCTGGAACAGACAGGCCGGGAGCAGGCTGGAGCCTCCACTGGGCAAGGGCATGTTCGTCCCCTTACCCTGGGGTAGGCACCAGCCACCCCAGGGTGCTGCTCGGATCTGTGCCTACTTTCTGCAGGAGCAAATCCGAGTACACCACATGGCCCAAATCGGGGCCACACAGGATGGGGCTTGGCTATGGCCACACAGCCACATCTGGGCTCTACCCTCCTCCCTGGGCCGCCCTGCCCACCTGAATGGTAGCATTTTAGAAGCAGGACCTATATAAGTGGGGCTAACAATGTGGATCCTTTCCAGACTGGCAGAGAAACAATGGACATGATTGCCAGACAAGGCAGACAAATGATCTCTGCAGTAGCAATTGCTGTACAAATCATGTTGCTGTATAAATCAGTCTTGTATACGGTCACCTATATCTCTGGCCAGCTCGCCAGTTCCACAGGCTTGCCTTAATCCAGTTGTAACTGTGCTAAAACCAAACAAACAAGGTTTTTTATGGGTAATTCTTTTCACCACAACCTGCAGACACCAGAACATGCCTAAGAGGGCAATCCGAACCTGGAGTTAGGCCGGCACAGTTGGGCCAGCAATGTTTGGCCGGCAGATGGGCCACCTTAAAGCGCATTTGGACCACTCTCAGAGTCAGGGAGGATGGCGCACGTCTGCATGCCGGCCTCTCTGACTCTGAGAGGGGTCCAAACATACTTTACATGTACAGGCTGGCATTTTTTACATTCTATCTTTTTAAACTGTGGGATCCACGGGGCTTGTTGTTTTTTAATTTTACTGTTTTTAATATTTTCTTAATATTGTTTTAATTGTACATATTGTGGTTTCCTGTACTGCTTTTTAATGTTGTAAGCCCCCTTGGGTGCCCTCGGGCAGAAAGGTGGGATAGAAATTGAATAATAATAATAATAATAATAATAATAATAATAATAATAATAATTATTATTATTATTATTATTATTATTATTATTGATAATGATAATGATAATTTATGGTGTCCCTTGTCCTGGACAAACTTTGCTGGCCTAATTGTGCCAGCCTAACTCCAGGTTAGGATTGCATTCCAAAAAATCAGAGTGGGAAGAGACACACAAGATGCCTTTAAGCCCATCCCCCTGTCAAAACAGGCAATCATTCAGGGGTGCACCATATCAAAGTATAGATAATGAAGTGTCCACACTCAGATGTGTATCTGTTAACCCCTGCTAACTGGGCAAGAGGCACTTTTTTGAGTAGTGCTCCTCTTACATTAAGCAGGGAGAGAGTCATTGTCCCTCTTCACCCCAGCACAATGTCTTTTCTACTGGCTGTTGCTGGTGGTGGTCTGCATTTTTTTTGTAAGATTGTGAGCCCTTTTGAGACAGGGAGCCATTTAACTTGATAATTATTTTTTTGCCTGTAAATCGCTTTGTGCACTTCGTGTTGAAAAGCCGAATATAAATACGATCCTGACTGATTCATACCCTGATTCCGGCTCTAGTACGTTATACATTTTGTAGAAAGAGTATAGAGGAAAGCCTGCCTCCCTGCCTAGCTAGATCCCCTTAACTGTAACAGGATGACAGGCAGCCCAATCCTAACCTGCATTAGAGCAAGCAGGCTGACTGGCCTGCACTGCATCCAATGTAGCTTTGGCTGCCGCTGGAGCTCACCTCGGGATGTTTGTCCCCTTACCCTGGGGTCAGCCCCAGCCACTCCTATGGGGCTGCTTGGATCAGTGCCAGCAAAGTTCATAAGAACATAAGAAGAGCCCTGCTGGATCAGGCCAAAGGCCCATCTAGTCCAGCTTCCTGTATCTCACAGCAGCCCACCAGGTGCCCCAGGGAGGTATGAGACAACAAGATGCCTGCATCCTGTTGCCACTCCCTTGCACCCGGTACTCTGAAGTAGCTCACCACCTTCGTAAGGAGGTTGCACAATCCATCATTGCCTATAGCCCACGATGGACCTTTCCTCCAGAAATCCATCCAATCCCCTCTTAAAGGCATCAAGATCAGATGCCATCACCACCTTCTGTGGCAAAGAGTTCCACAGATTAACTACCCGCTGGGTAAAAAAGTACTTCCTTTTATCTGTTTTAACTCTCCCAACCCTCAGTTTCAGCGGATGCCCCCTAAGTTTGCTGGCACAAGTCCAAACGATCTAAATTGGGGCTGCGCGGCCCAGAAACAGGGGTTAGGATCTGGTCTGGACTCTGCCCACCTTTTCATTCATTCATTCATTCATTCAAACAGTATTTATATACTGCTTTTGAACACAAAGTTCACAAAGCGGTTTACAGGCAAATAGTAACAATAAAGTTAATTGGCTCCCTGTCCCCAAAGGGCTCACAATCTAAAAATATGCAAAACACCACCAGCAACAGCCACTAGAAAGACACTGCACGGGGGTGAAGAGGGACAATTACTCTCCCCCTGCTAAATATAAGAGGAACACCATGTGAAAAGTGCCTCTTGCCCAGTTAGCAGGGGTACCTTCCTGCCCTCCCCAAGCCCCAAGGCTGACCAGGGAAACTAAGCTTCCCTGGGCCAGCACCGGTGCTGATGTGACAGGATGTTTGCAACCCTTAAGGCTGCAATCCTGGAAATACCAACTTGGAAGGAAATCCCATTGGATTTCCTATGGGATCTGCTTCTGAATAAACACATCAAGTAATTGGCTCAAAAGCATAGATCCACCTGCTTAAAATAAGCCAAAGTGCTTGTCCTGAGGGTGACTGTTAAGCATAAAGAATTAACCACAGCAAACATTCTATCATCCCCAGAAATTAAAATAATTATCACTATTACTATATAAACTATTCCTATCACTATAATTATTACTATAGTGCCATCCATCTGAATGGTGCTTTACACAGAATGAAAAAGACAGTCCCCACCCCTGCCCAGAGAGGCTTATAGTTTAAATACTGACACAACAGAGAGGAAGAAGGGCTGGTTAATAGGTGAAGCATACGTGATGATTTCCGTTACATGTCCTTAAAAGCAGTTACAATAGAAAATCAGGACTAAAGCATAGTCCAGCTCTTTGATATGGTTGTTACTTTCTTGGACGATTCTGTAACTTGACATGAACTAGTATGGTGTAGTGGTCAGAGAACCAAACTAGTACTAAATTTAACATTATTGGAAAAGGCAAGAGATACCCCAAGGGGTGAGGGAATGGTATCAGCAATGGCCCCTTGTCCCAGATAAACCAGGGATTATAGGGTTAACCCCCAAGGTTTTTGCAAGCCTGGGGAACACAGCTGCAGGCTGATAAGGGCTCTGGCTTTGAAGGGAGGTGCAGATGGGTGTGGCTGATGAATTAAAGCCTGCCCACTGATTGGCTGGCCTCAGTATAAAGCTGGCGGCAGGAGCTGGAGAAAAGGGCTGGATAGGTGCTGGAGGAGGGTACCAGGTAGGTGCTGTTTGGCTTACTAAAGGAAGGGTGGATTAGCACCAGGTAGATGCTGGAGGAAAAGCACCAAGCAGGTGCTAGACAGACAGATGGCTGGATGGATGGAGTGCTGGCTGGACTGCCTGCCTGTTGGACGGACTGATGAACTGGCTGAAAGACTGGATAAGGTAAGCTCATTGTGGGGAACAGTTGTATAGCTACCATGCCCCTGGAGCCACCAAGTGGAGGAGGCAAGCTGACTGCCTATTGTTTGGTGGTGGGGTTTGTTGGTGTTAGGGTAGTTTGGAGGTAAGCCAGTGATGAGGGCAGTCTAGAGGAGGCTGACCAGCCAGTGATCCCAAGTGAAGCTGCTGAAAGAGAGGAGGCCCAATGGGTGAAAGAACCCCCTCCCTCTTGCCTATATCTGAGGCCGCTCTGGAGGGGAAACTAGTTAGCCTAGTGTGGACATTGGGGCCCTTGGGAGGCCCAGCAGGGAATTTGGCGGAACAACCACTCACCCATAAAGTTCACTGGGAGCACTTGAGCCACTCTCCAGTCATCTTTCATAAGAATAGCCCTACTGGATCAGGCCAAAGGCCCATCTAGTCCAGGCTTCTGCCTACTAGATGCCTCAGGAAGCACACAAGGCTACAAGATGCCTGCATCCTGTTGCCACTCCCTTGTATCTGGCATTCTGAGGAAAAATTGTGAGGTAAATAAAATAGAATTTGCTATTCTGTCTGTGGGGGTAACCTGCAACCCAATCTAGACCTTAAGAACATAAGAAGATCCCTGCTGGATCAGGCCGAGGGCACATTTATTCCAGCTTCCTGTATCTCACAGTGGCCCACCAGGTGCCTCAGGGAGCACACAAGACAACAAGATTACTGCATCTCGTTGCCACTCCCCTGCATCTGGCATTCTGAGGTAAACACCCTGGTGCCAGACAAGATTCTCCACAGCATTTCTCTTTGATATCCACCAGAACCAGACATTCCTCTTCAGACAGGTACTCATAAGAACAGCCCCACTGGATCAGGGCAAAGGCCTATCTAGTTCAGCTTCCTGTATCTCACAGTGTTCCACCAGATGTCTCAGGGAGCACATGAGACAACAAAATGCCTGTATCCTGTTGCCACTCCCTTGCACCTGGCATTCTACTACTAATGTAAGGTTGCACAACCCATCATGGCCTATAGCCAACCAACTTTACAGGCTCAATATGACAAAAGGAGAGGGGAGAACAACAATGTAGCCTGAGCTCCTTGGGGAACATGTGAAATAAAGGATAATTGTAACGCATATGCCTTGTCCCTGCCTCTTGTAAGAATCAGAATGGAAGAATAGGATACATGTCTTCATTCTTTTCATACTTTCCCTCTCTATGTAAACCCTCCTCACTTACTACATCTCTCTTGCTGTTTCTAGGTACCTATACCATAATCAACATCCCCTCTAAATCTTAGGATGAGGTCACGCATTATGTATTTCCCATTCCAAAAGTTCTACCATGACAGATAAAAGCACCTGTCGTCAGTATACATTTTTAGTTGGTTTCACTTGTTACATTTCCATGCTATTTTTCGGCCCAGAGTGGGGTATTTCACCAGGTCTATTCATCCATTATTACACTGCTTTTCCATTACAGATTACATTGAGAGCGGTTTGCAGTACTTATGAAAAAACATTACAGGAGTGCATGCAAGTGCACATTTCAAGTCCTAGTGCCGGGAAGCACGAGCTGCTTGCAGTTCAGTGCATGTACATACTGTGATGGCCCCAGATATACACGTATGATTACCGCCACAGAAATTGAAATGCCATGTGCCGTCTGCAAGTTGGGTGCGCATACAGACGGTTGCATGCATGCACACACAACCTGAAATATATGCGAGTGCCAGCATTGCACAGGGAGTGCATGGCATTTGCAACACATTTGCGCCTGGAGCAAAAGTGCAGCATCATGTTCCATGCAGCAAAAGTGCAACGGGTGAAACAGTCTGCAATCTGTTCTTTCCAGCTCTGTTCTCATTAAATGCGATCCAAGCTGTGCAACTGATGTGCTCACCCCTCCCACTCTCACTACTTGCAAGAACCTTGCTGCACGTGGAAAGCTTTCCATTTAGCCTTTCCAACTCCCACTTCCACAAAGGACAAGGAATGGTTGCATCTGCATTTCCCGCTTTTTTTTCCTGTGCATTGATGTTTTGTGCACACGTAGAAATGCTTAGACTTAGACTCACCCATTCTTTTTATTCATTTACTCCCTTTCACACACTCACAGAGGACAATACTATTCAATGGAGTTCTCCTACCCCTTGCAAGTCTTCCCCCTACTCTCAGCCATGCACAAACAATATGATCCCCACCCTCCACTCCAGCCCCCTTTCTGCCCCCTTTGCACACCCCTTTCTTCCTTGCAAACGGCCAGGCTCACATTGGATTCAGCTCCTCGCCCCATGTCCCAGCCTTTCCCCCCCTCCTCACCTTGCAAGCTGCTCCCCCTCTCTTGGAGGAGAGGGGGTGGCCCCAAATGGCCAAACAAGGAGGCAAAGCAAGAGAAAGGAATTAAAGGGGGCCTCCTTAAAGGGCCAGCTAGTCAGCACAGGGGCTTAATATTTGTCCGCCACATAGAAAAAGAAGAGAAAAAGGTCAATGAAAGAAGCCCAGGAAAGGGGGGGGGAGAATAACCACTGCATTGTGGGAGTTAGTAATCCGTCCGTGGATCCTTTAAATCCACTCCCTCCTCCCCTTTAAGGCTTGTGATGTCATAAGCAGGCGCCGAGAAAGCTGATTGGAGGGGCAGAATTTTTCCAGCCGCCTCCAAATCACCTTGGCAACTAAACCCCGCCTTCCTGGTTTCAATTTACACAGAGTGGTGTGTGTGTTTTTTGTGTATTAGAGGAGGAATTGAAAGGAGGCAAATAGCAAGTTGTTATCTGTCCTTCCTGCAAGGGACTGGGAGTATTTGCATGTGGCACGTGCTCTTCCCCTAAAAGCAAACCCACAGAACCCCTTTAAAAGACATCCCTGGCTGAGAATGAAAATCCACGTGGAACTGATAAGAACAGGGCGTGGGACAGGTGTGGCTTTTCCCCATACTCCCAGAACTCGATTTGCCTGTTACAGATAGATTACCCCTTATCAGAACATCGGAATTCAAACGCTTCTGAAATCCAAACACTTAAGTCCATGACTTATTTATAATTCTTTCTTTCTTTCTTTCTTTCTTTCTTTCTTTCTTTCTTTCTTTC